>CM042380.1:19986721-20399221 GCA_023634145.1 Thymallus thymallus | reverse complement strand
GGCGTAGTGTGTTACTAATGGTTTTCTTTGAGACTGTGGTCCCAGCTCTCTTCAGGTCATTGACCAGGTCCTGCCGTGTAGTTCTGGGCTGATCCCTCACCTTCCTCATGATCATTGATGCCCCACGAGGTGAGATTTTGCATGGTGCCCCAGACCGAGGGAGATTGACCGTCATCTTGAACTTCTTCCATTTTCTAATAATTGCGCCAACAGTTGTTGCCTTCTCACCAAGCTGCTTGCCTATTGTCCTGTAGCCCATCCCAGCCTTGTGCAGGTCTACACTTTTATCCCTGATGTCCTTACACAGCTCTCTGGTCTTGGCCATTGTGGAGAGGTTGGAGTCTGTTTGATTGAGTGTGTGGACAGGTGTCTTTTATACAGGTAACGAGTTCAAACAGGTGCAGTTAATACAGGTAATGAGTGGAGATCAGGAGGGCTTCTTAAAGAAAAACTAACAGGTCTGTGAGAGCCGGAATTCTTACTGGTTGGTAGGTGATCAAATACTTATGTCATGCAATAAAATGCAAATTAATTATTTAAAAATCATACAATGTGATTTTCTGGATTCTCTCACAGTTGAAGTGTACCTATGATAAAAATGACAGACCTCTACATGCTTTGTAAGTAGGAAAACCTGCAAAATCGGCAGTGTATCAAATACTTGTTCTCCCCACTGTATGTGTATTAAAGTAGTCAAAAGTTTAGTATTTGGTCCCATATTCCTAACACGCAATGATTACATCAAGCTTGTGACTCTACAAATAGCATTTCTTTAAAACCTGGGAATTTTGGGAAAGTTACTGGAATTTTGCACACAGTTTGATTGCAATGCACAGAAAATTCTCAAGTATTTATTTATTCATTTATTTAACTTATTTAAAAGTATAAGTATACTAAAGTATATTAAAAGTATGCATACTGTAATAGTAGAGATGAAAGTACTCAGACCCCTTGACTTTTTCCACATTATGTTACGTTACAGTCTTATTCTAACATTGATTAAATTGTTTTTCCCCCTCATCAATCTACACACAATACCCCATAATGACAAAGCAAAAACAGGTTTTTAGATATTTTTGCAAATTTATAAACGGAATTATGACATTTACATAAGTATAAAGACCCTTTAGTCAGTACTTTGTTGAAACCGTCTTGGATATGACGCTACAAACTTGCCACACTTGTATTTGGGGAGTTTCTTCCATTCTTCCCTGCAGATCCTCTCAAGCTCAGTCAGTTTGGATGGGGAGCGTCAATGCACAGCTATTGTCAGGTCTCTCCGGAGATGTTTGATCAGGTTCATGTCCGGGCTCTGGCTGGGCCACTCAAGGATATTCAGAGACATGTCCCGAAGCCTCTCCTGCGTTGTCTTGGCTGTGTTGGAAGGTATGTTGGCTTTGTTGGAAGGAGAAACTTTGACCCAGTCTGAGGTCCTGAGTGCTCTGGAGCAGGTTTTCATCAAGGACCTCTCTGTACTTTGCTCCGTTCATCTTTCCCTCGATCCTGACTAGTCTCCCAGTCCCTGTCGCTGAAAAACATCCACGCAGCATGATGCTGCCACCACGCTTCACCGTAGGGATGGTGGCAGATTTCCTCCAGATGTGACGCTTGGCATTCAGGCCAAAGAGTTCAATCTTGGTTTCATCAGACCAGAGAATCTTGTTTCTCATGGTCTGAGTCTTTAGGTGCCTTTTGGCAAACTCCAAGCGGGCTGTCCTGTGCCTTTTACTGAGGAATGGCTTCCGTCTGGTCACTCTACCATAAAGGCCTGATTGGTGGAGTGCTGCAGAGATGGCTGTCCTTCTGGAAGGTTCTCCCATCTCCACAGAGGAACTGAGGAGCTCTGTCAGTGACCATTGGGTTCTTAGTCACCTCCCTGCCCAAGGCCCTTCTCCCCCAATTGCTCAGTTTGGCCGGGTGGCCAGCTCTAGGAAGAGTCTTGGTGGTTTCAAACTTCTTCCATTTAAGAATGATGGAAGCCACAGTGTTCTTGGGGACCTTCAATGCTGCATTTTTTTGTAATAATTGCGAAATGTTTTGGTACCCTTCTCCAGATCTGTGCCTAGATACAATCCTGTCTCTGAGTTCTACAGACAATTCCTTGGACCTCATTGCTTGGTTTTTGCTCTGACATGCACTGTCAACTGTGGGTCCTTATATAGACAGGTGTGTGGCTTTCTAAATCATGTCCAATAAATTGAATTTACCACAGGTGGACTCCAATCAAGTTGCAGAAACATCTCAAGGATGATCAATGGAAACAGGATGCACCTGAGCTCAATTTCGAGTCTCATAGCAAAGGGTCTGAATACTTATGTAAATAAGGTATTTCTGTTTTGTATTTTTTTTAATGTCTAAAAAGCTGTAAAAAACGCTTTGTCATTATGGGGTATTGATGAGATTTAAAAAAAAAATATATATATATATATAATATATATATATAAATAATATATATATATTTTAGAATAAGGCTGTAAGGTAACTTTCCGAATGCATTGTATATGCCCTGAGGTGGTGTATAAACATGTATGTGTACCAAGTGTATGAAGATTATGGTGTGTGCATACATATTGTATTGTATACACTGTGTGCACAATTATTAGGCAAGTTGTATGTTTGAGGATTCATTTAATTATTGAACAACTACAGTGCTCTCGGTCAATCCAAAATGTTAATAAACCTCAAAACTGAATATTTAAGAAAGTAAAAGTGAGGTTTTGGCTTTCTTTGTAGAATATCTGTGTGCACAATTATTGGGCAACTATTAGTGTGCAGAATTATTATACAAGTAAATGAAAAACTAAAAAGTTCCCCATCTCACTTGTTTATTTTCATCTGTTAAAGTGAGAATAATAAAAAAAACAACTCAAAATGTACAAATAAACATTTCTGACATAAAAAAAAAAAAAATCAGTGACCAATAGAGCCACCCTTCTTTTCAATAACAGTCATACACCTTCCATCCATGGAGTCTGTCAATTTCTTGATCTGTTGACGATCAACTTTTTGTGCAGCAGCAACCACAGCCTGGTCAGAGAGGTGTACTGTTTTCCTTCACCGTAAATCGACCGTTTAAGAAGGGACCACAAGTTCTCAATAGGGTTTAGGTCAGGTGAGGAAGGGGGCCATGTCATTATTCTTTCATCTTTAAGGCCTTTAATGGCTAGCCACGCAGTGGAGTACTTCGATGCATGCGATGGAGCATTGTCCGGTCCAACTAGCTCATCTTTAATAATACCAGCCCATACCAGTACCCCACCTCCACCTTGCTGGCGTCTGAGTCGAAGTGGAGTTCCGTGCCCGTTACTGATCCAGCCACAGGCCCACCCATCTCATCAGTCCATAAAACCTTTGAAAAATCTGTCTTCAGATATTTCTTGGCCCAGTCTTGACGTTTCATCTTATGTGTCTTGTTCAATGGTGGTTGGGTTTCAGCCTTCCTTACCTTGGTCATGTCTCTGAGCACTGAACACCTTGTACTTCTCGGCACTCCAGGTAGGTTGCAGTTCTGGAATATGACTGCACTGGAGGATCATGGGTTCCTGGTAGCTTCACATTTTATTCTTCTCAAATCTTTGACAGTTAATTTGCATCTTTTTTTCTCAACACGGTTCTTGTGACCCTGTTGACTATTTGCAACAAAACATTTGATGGTTCTGTATATCTTAGCAATTTCAAGAGTGCTGCATCCCTCTGAAATACTTTTAAAAAATGTTGACTTTTCAGAGTCTGCCCATTTTGCCTGAGGAAAAGAAGCTGCCTAATAATTATGCACACCTTGATTTTTTATTTTATTTTTTATTTCACCTTTATTTAACCAGGTAGGTCAGTTGAGAACAAGTTCTTATTTACAACTGCGACCTGGCCAAGACAAAGCAAAGCAGTGCGACAAAAAACAACACAGAGTTACACACGGGAAATAAACAAACGTACAGTCAATAACACAATAGAAAATCTATATAGAGTGCAAATGTAGTGCAAAATGCAGTAAGGTTAGGAAGGTAGGACAATAAATAGGCCATAGTGGTGAAATAAATTACAGATTAGCATTAACACTGGAATGATGGATGTGCAAATGATGATGTGCAAATAGAGATACTGGAGTGCAAAATGAGCGGAAGTTAAAAAATAAATATGGGGATGAGGTAGAAGGGTGGGCTATTTACAGAAGGGCTATATACAGGTGCAGTGATCGATAAGCAGCTTTGACAGCTGATGCTTAAAGTTAGAGAGGGAGATAGGAACCTCAAGCTTCAAGGATTTTTGCAATTTGTTCCAGTCATTGGCAGCAGAGAACTGGAAGGAATGGCGGCCAAAGGAGGTGTTGGCTTTGGGGGTGGTCAGTGAAATATACCTGCTGGAGCGCATACTACGGGTAGGTGTTGCTATGGTGACCAGCGAGCTGAGATAAGGCGGGGATTTACCTAATAAAGACTTATAGATGACCTGGAGCCAGTGGGTTTGGCGACGAATATGTAGTGAGGGCCAGTGGCGGGTAGTATATGGGGCTTTGGTAACAAAACGGATGGCACTGTGATAGACTACATCCAATTTGCTGAGTAGAGTGTTGGAGGCTATTTTGTAAATGACATCGCCGAAGTCAAGGATCGGTAGGATGGTAAGTTTTACAAGGGCATGTTTGGCAGCATGAGTGAAGTAGGCTTTGTTGCGAAACAGGCCGATTCTAGATTTAATTTTGGATTGGAGATGGTTAATGTGAGTCTGGAAGTTGAGTTTACAGTCTAACCAGACGCCTAGGTATTTGTAGTTGTCCACATATTCTAAGTCAGACTCGTCGAGAGTAGTGATGATAGTCCGGTGGGCGGGTGCGGGCAACGTTCTATTGAAAAGCATGCATTTAGTCTTACTAGCATTTAAGAGCAGTTGGAGGCCACGGAAGGAGTGTTGTACGGCATCGAAGCTTGTTTGAAGGTTAGTAAACACAGTGTCCAAAGAGGGGCCAGATGTATACAGAATGGTGTCGTCTGCGTAGAGATAGATCAGAGAGTCACCAGAGGCGAGAGCGACATCGTTGATGTATATAGAGAATAGGGTTGGCACAAGAATTTAACCCTGTGGCACCCCCATAGAGACTGCTAGGGCACCGGACAGCAGGCCCTCCGATTTAACACACTGAAGTAGTTGGAGAACCAGGCGAGGCAGTCACTTAACAAACCAAGCCTGTTGAGTCTGCCAATAAGAATGCGGTGATTGACAGAGTCGAAAGCCTTGGCCAGGTCGATGAAGACGGCTGCACAGTACTGTCTTCTATCTATGGCGGTTATGGTATCGTTAAGTACGTTGAGCGTAGCTGAGGTGCACCCATGACCAGCTCGGAAACCAGATTGATTGATATAGGGTGTTGATCTCCTTAGGCCACACCCTCCCTCATTACACAAATACACATCACCTGATATGCTTAAATCCAATAAGCATTCCAGTTTATACAGCTTGGAGTTAGGACATATGCATAATAATGATGATACGGTCAAAATACTGACTTGCCTAATAATTGTGCACACAGTGTATGTAGCTATGTAATAGGCCTGGCACCAAACCCATCAGTCTAAAGTTCATAATTCCAGTAGCTACTATCATTAAAGTAGCTACTGTAAACAATGTTGAGTCTCACTAAGGATGTGGTATGATGTGTGTGTATAGCTGACCTGTGTGAGCAGGCTGTCCCTGTCCTGCTGTAGCTGGCCAGTTGTCTGTAGTTGAGCCTCCATGTCCTCCTCTCTCTGACTCAGGCTGCCCTGGAGACAGCTCACCTTCTCCTGCAGCCTCTGCACCTCCTCTACAAGGGCCTGCACCTGCTGAGCCTGCACTGACAGCTACACACACACGCATGCGTGCATGCATACACAATTACATAGACACACAGTGCACAGCATCAAGAGCACACACACATATGATGCACAAACTCAGCATATGATGTTAAAAGGAATTACATGACAAGGAGCAGTTAGTGAAAGCTAGTGTCAGGGCAACCATTACACACACACACACACACACACATACACACACACACACACACACACACACATAATTTAATGTTCAGTGAAACATTATACCTTATCAGGAAATAATTGCTGCATGTGTGAAATTGAACAATTGAACAAAATCCCAGTCCAGACCAAAAGAGAAGGCAGGGGAACATGGAGACAACCAGAGACAACCAGAGACAACAAGAGACCATTGTATTCTCCTCTATTCTGCCTGTAGTCAGACCTGTAGAGCCTTGTGGTCTGGAAAAGTGGAATCTGATTTCCTGTAATATATGTGGATATTACGCTGTTCCCCCCTAACCATCGCCCCCTCCAGCAGCAAGTTTCGGAGGTAGTAGGCTAAAAGGGTGAGTGATAAACTCATCCCGCTCCCCTCCCCTCCTCTCCCCTTCCATCCCCACCTCTCAACCTGACCCATCCCATCTCTCCTTCAGTCCTTCTCTTTACCCGTCTGCTCAGATTAAATGACATCTACCTGTGAGTCTCAGGAAACGCCACGTAAAGCAATTACTAACAGGCCTGATGTGCCTCCCCTTCCCTTTATGTATGGGGGTGGGGGGTGGATTGGGGTGGGGGGGTGGGGGGGCATGTGCCCTTCAGCAAAAATGAATTTTCCAATTGCAGTTAGTCCTGCCATGAATAAATAAACAAATGAATAATTGAGAGGGCAACATAAATAAATAACATCACAAACATTTCACTGGCACTCATAAGTATTCTGCAGATAACTTGGGTTGCATACTAATGATAAAAACAGTTCCCAATGCATTATTCACTGCTCCCCTCCAACCCAAAATTAAATAAATACAAATATTTCAAGGAACTCAAAACATCCTCTCAGCATTGAAGTGACAGGCCTGTCCCATTTATAACACACAAGGACACTCTGGCAAACAAATATCTGACCAGTCAGAGAGAGAGGTATAAATAAACCAGCACAACACAGCGTACGGCCATTGACAGGTCCTCCACAAGTTCTCCTTCAAGAAGAAAATTCTGAAATAACACAGAGGGTTCATGGGACACACAGTCAGGCGTCTTTTCTAAGTCCCATGGTACAGGGCTGGCTGGACACTAACAAGGTCACCATATCCTTGAGCCTCCTCTTCAGGATATCCAGAGGGGGGGGGGGGGGGGTTGGGATCCTGTGCCCCTGGGAATTCTGATGGATTTGAGTTGAACTAGCCTCTCCATATACTCGCAGCCTCTCCATCTTCGATGGCTGTAGAGACTGCATTAGGCAGGTCTGTACAACCACGACCTTTTCCTTGTTGACAAATTAAAAAGAGATGCGTTAGATCTCAGGCCTCACCTCATCCTGAGCTGATTTCAGGTGTTCCTGGGCGGTCCTCAGTTCTGTGGTCAGTCTCAGCACTGTTTCATCCCTGCTGGCCACCTGAACACAACCACACACCTTGGTCAGTCCCTACGTACACTCAATTCACACTGCCTTTACTGTCAGTATGTATGGTTTATCTTCTGCTGTTTAGATTTGAAACAACACTACACTATATCGACACATTGTTAACAATGACCTTGGTAAAGACATTTCATATTCAACATCCATTATGAAACATCCTGACACAAGGCCATGGCATTTCTGATTGCCTGTTTGTGAGCTGACCAGCTAAGGTGCATCATGACTAGGGTTGGTTAGATGAGGGAGAGGAGACAGATGGAGGAGAGATGTTGAGTGATGTTAAGGCCAGTACCTCGTGCTTTGCAGCCTTGTGTTTCTCAGTGAGCAGGTCCAGGTCATGGCTCAGGTCCTGGTTCTCTGTCACCTGAGAGGCCATTCTGTCCCTCTGTTCCCCCACCTCACGCAGCTCCTCCCTCAGCCTGCCCACCACAGCCTCCTCCTGGACCAGCTACACACAGACAGAGAAATGGTATGGGTCTAATAGAAGAGAGGCTAATAAAATAGGCTAGCAGAGCTACAGTATATGGATAAACCTACACACTATTTTAGCATATTATGTAACTATTGGTACTGGTTCAAGGTTCAAGTACCTGGGCATAGCAAGTGCTATACTGCTGCTGTAGTTGGACCAGATCAGCTCTGATCTCAGCCAGTCTCTCCCCTGTCTCCACAGACTGGCTATCCTGTAACAAGTGACACATGAAAGGTCATTCCATTGTCATAAACATGTCAATACATGGCTCTTAATGGGTCAAATGAAACACCTGTTCTTACCTGCTTCTCCCTCTCTCTTCTACATGACCTCAGCTCGGCAGTAACTTGCTGCAGTGCATCTTGGGAGGAGAGCAGCTGTTGGCGGAGAACACGGGTGTCTTCTTCATGGTCCTGCAGCTTCACTCTGAGAGCTACGACCGTGTCCTCCTTCTGGGCAAGCTGTGGGACAGGAGGGAACATAACACTTAATAACACATCACGGACAGGACAGAGAACTTGCTGATTGTACATTAATAGCTAAGTGGAAAGCACATTCCTGTGCAAAGCACTGGCATTATTTGCAATCAGCAAGCAGCAAAATGTTCATATCAAACGTGTATTTCCTGTTGATCTCTATGTTCCATCTTACGGGGATATGGGAAAATCTATGACAAAGAGCTTGATGGTTTTAGTGCCATGCCATGGATATACGTAACACATAAAGAGGAAAAAGTCCAACAAACCCCTTTAATGGTGGGAACACTCACAATTGTACATTCGAAAATAACACTATATATATATATATATATATATATATATATACACACACAGCGGGTGAAATATTTTTCTCAGTAAATATATTTCCAAAGGTGCTATTGACATGAAATTTTCACCAGATGTTGGTAACAACCCAAGTAATCCATACATACAAAGAAACCAAAACAAATAAGTTAAGTTATGTGTAATAATGTGAAATGACACAGGAAAAAAGTATTGAACACACTTACTGATATTTATTTAATACTTTGTACAAAAGCCTTTGTTGGTAATGACAGCTTCAAGACGCCTCCTGTATGGAGAAACTAGTCGCATTCTTCCACACAAACAGTCTTCAAATCTTCAAGGTTCCGTGGGCCTCTTCTATGAATCTTGATCTTCAGTTCTTTCCATAGATTTTCAATGGGATTTAAGTCAGGTGATTGGCTGGGCCATTCTAGCAGCTTTATTTTCTTTCTTTGAAACCAATTGAGTTTCCTTGGCTGTGTGTTTGGGATCATTATCTTGCTGAAATGTCCACCCTCGTTTCATCTTCATCATCCTTGTAGATGGCAGCAGATTTTTGTCAAGAATGTCTCAGTAAATTTGCCCATTCATCCTTCCTTCAATTATGTGAAGTTTGCCAGTACCATTTTCTGAAAAGCAGCCCCACACCATGATGTTCCCACCTCCAAACTTCACTGTTGGTATGGTGTTTTTAGGGTGATGTGCAGTGCCATTTCTCCTCCAAACATGGTGTGTATTATGACATCCAAACAGTTAAATTTTGCTCTCATCTGACCACACTATATTCTCCCAGTATTTCACTGGCTTTTCCAAACGTTGTGCAGCAAACTTTTTTATTTTTTTATTTCACCTTTATTTAACCAGGTAGGTCAGTTGAGAACAAGTTCTCATTTGCAACTGCGACCTGGCCAAGACAAAGCAAAGCAGTGCGACAAATAACAACACAGAGTTACACATTAAACAAACAGTCAAAAACACAATAGAAAAATCTATATACAGAGTGCAAAATGTAGTGCAAAAATGCAGTAAGGTTAGGAGGTAGGACAATAAATAAGACTATAGTGGTGAAATAAATTACAGAATTATCATCATTAACACAGGAAACTTTAAACGAGCTTCAACATGCTTTTTTTTCAGCAATGGAGTCTTGCGTGGTGAGCGTGCATACAGGCCATGGCGGTGTAGTGCATTACTTACTGTTTTCTTTGAGACAACAGTACCTGCTAATTGCAGGTCTTTTTGAAGCTCTCCACAAGTGGTCCTTGGCTCTTGGACAACTCTTCTGATTATTCTTTTCACTCCTCTGTCAGAAATCTTGCGAGGAGCACCTGGTCGAGGCAAATTTATGGTGAAATGATTGTCTTTCCACTTCCATATTATGGCCCCAACAGTGCTCACTGGAACATTCAGAAGCTTAGAAATGCGCCTATAACCAATGCCATCATTAGGTTTTGCAACAATTAGGTTGTGAAGGTCTTGAGACAGCTCTTTGCTTTTACCCATCATGAGATGTGTCTTGTGTGACACCTTGGCAATGAGACCTTTCTGTAGGCCATCAGTTGGAACCAGCTGATATTAATTTGCACTGAGGGGGCTGGATTGCTTTTTAATTACTGATAGTTTTCAGCTGTTGTCTTGGCTTTCCATGCCTTTTTGCACCTCCCTTTCTTCATGTGTTCAATACTTTTTCCCTGTGTCATTTCACATTATTACACATAACTTAATTTTTGAATTTATTTGTTTTGGTTTCTTTGTATGTATGGATTACATGGGTTGTTACCAACATCTGGTGAAGATTTCATGTCAATAGCACCTTTGGAAATATATTTACAGAGAAAAATTGTGACGTGTTCAATACTTATTTCACCCGCTGTATATAGATGTTCTGTCCAGTTAGTTTCCCATTTGGACAAAAAACATGCCCTAGATAAGCAAGACAATTTTTCCTGTTTTAGGGAAATGGGTTTGTCTGCTAGCTACATCCCTCCATTTCACTGCAAATTGGATAATAAGGGTTTATACAGAACCATTTCTGCTGTTGTTATTCAGCTTCTGTGAAATTGTTGTGGATTACACATAATTATTGATAAAGCAGCTTTCTCTCTGTTTTTGCTGCCCAAATCTGTTAAAATATGATGAGACTCCACATTGGTAACCGAGTAATAAAAACACACGGCTATATTGATAGTGTTATTTTGTTGTGAGTAATCATACGCATGAGAGACAGACAGGCAGACTGGGATGAAGCAATTAACAACAACAACACTGATACCAGAAACATGTGGAATGGGTGAGTGGGTTGGTGGGCTGGGGAGGAGGGGTGGTTGTAGACTGAGGTATCTAAAGAGTGGCTGAGGATTCCAACCACAACACAGACAGACACAGGAAAATTAGCAGAGAGCCACAAGGTCAGTCTGAGGTTCACCATACATGCTTTTACAGACCGCTGTGGCTTCGAATGAGCACAGGCCTCACTCTGAAACAGAGGCGCCTTATTTCCACATAGAACATTTCTGATTGTAAGAGGGTTATGGCTGAGTGATTTTCAGTTGACCTACAGGAGTTATTCCTAACAGTGGTAGTTAACTGAGTTATAATATCCGTTTTGTCACAAGAAACATTATTAAGAAAATGTCACGACTCTCCGAAGCTGCCTCCTTCCCATATTCCATTGGTTTTGTTCTTGTCGTTACACACACCTGGTTCATATCCCCTCATTAGTCTTTGTGTATATATACCCTCTGTTCCCCCCCATGTCTTTGTGTGTTATTGTTTTATGTAAGTGGTTGTCACGTTGTATCTCGTTATCTCCGGGATTCCAGTCCCGTGTTATTCTACCGGGTTATTTATTCCCGTGTTCATTCCAGGTGGTTACCTGTGATTTATTTTGTTCCTGTGTACGTGTATATGATCGCTCTCGTTGTGTCCACATGTCGGGTGATTCTACAAAGGAATAATAAACCTTTTCGCTACGACTCACTCTCCTGCGCCTGGCTCAGATTTCTCCACCACACGCTTACAGAAAAGCAAATATCCTTTCTCCTCTCTGTGAGGCAAATTTTCCACAAAGCCCATTAAGGAGCGTCATTAACCTGCCTGCTAAGCACAAAATTTAAATTAAAACCACGGGGGTCATATGCATTTTAACACGGCAGTGCACTTGAAAGTTAAGTTAAAAAAATCTAATTTCCTGTATATGTCTGCGGATTGCAGCCTAATGTGGAGCTCAGCTTAATTAGACCCCAGTGACCTGATGTGATGGAGCCTGACCGGGTCCTCACTACGCCCACACTGCAGCCACACCACCCCCACCAACCCTGCACCCTCCCCCCAGCTCCTAGCACCCTGCCACCTCCCCCTCCTCCCCAGGCCCAGACTCTCTTCCACCTCTCCCCTCCTCTTCCTACCCGTCCCTCAACCCCCCCTGACACTCTCAACCCTGCTCCCTGTACCTCCCCAGCCCCTCACCTTGTCCTGTAGGTCCTCCAGGCTGTGCTGCAGCTCCTGCCTCTGGGCCCCCAGACTGTGGGTCTTCTCCTCCTGTAGTCTAAGGCTTCTGAGGGCCGTGTCCCTGGCCCTCTGCACCTCCTCCAACTCAGCCTCCCTCAGCCTTAGTCCCTCTGAGGCAGCATGGTAGCAGTCCCTCCACTCCCACAGCTCCCTGTCCCGCTGGGCACTCTCCTCCCACAGCTCCCGACCTACCACGTCTGCCTGGCTCTGCAGCCACACAGCCTGCACCTCGCTCTCCCTCACCTGCACATAGACACACAGTCATTATCAGTTTTATCACGAAAGAGACATTTTCATATCAGTCAGGAGACATCTAAAAACACAACTCACACACGCTAAGAACACACACATTAACAGTCGAGGACATAGTACAGACACTCATGTAAACACGTCCTACACTCCTCATCACAGTGTCTGCTGTGGCACAGAGCAGACTGTCCCTCCTGTCACAGCTAGTTCCCAGGATGTTAAAACAACACGTCCATAACAGCTCCAGTGAGTTCCCACTAAAAGAGCAGGACTATTCTTTATGAACTGACAAACTCACACAGTAACAGGACCAGCACATAAAAGTCCATGCGAATGAAACGAACAAGTGTTAGCGGAGTGTGAAAACATACTGCGTTGCGCGCCTCTGCAGACCCTTCTATTAATCAACCTGTCTGCACTTTGTTTTGAGAGTAATCTTGTCCAACCACCAGAGAAGCACTCAGCAGTTAGTGGAGTTTGGCTGTGCTTTGAAGTCCTTGGTTTATTGCGGGGTCCCAGAGCACAATGAGGCTGTGCTGTAAAAACACGCAGTCCCAGCGCTCAACACTCGTCCGAGGTTATTCACCTCACACAGGGATCTAGTGCTGGCCTATACACCACCTTTTCTATTTCTCTCTGGTTCCCTCTCTCTCTCCGTCTACAGATGATCACTCCCTCTGTCCCAGGTCTGCCCACTGCTCTGTCCCACTTTCACCCTCTACCTCCCTCTGGCTCTATCGACTGGGACAGGACCTGTCTGAGCCCTCATTAGTGTGGGCTGCCAAGGCCATGCTCATTAGACATGTGCATACACGTAGACACACACACACACACACACACACACACACACACACACACACACACACAGAACCACACACACTCACACCACACCACACCAATCCCCGGCAACTCTCCTGACCCACTCTTTGGCCTTTAAGGGCCGACCAAAAGCCTCATTACACGTCGGCTCCCACTGCTTAAGAGGCGAATGTGAAGTTGAAGGGTTGAGGGCAGGCTTTAGAAGCTGTGTCAGTCAGTCAGGCACCTCACAACACAGCAGCGTGAGAGGAGAGGCCTTGTTAAGCAGCATTGTGTGTCATCCTGTTCCTGAGAGCACAAAGGTGTCAGCCAGAGCCCAGAGCCACAGACCTTGTCCTTGAGCTGATGCTGCTCGTCTCTCAGCCTCTTCAGCTCCTCTTCTCTCCCACAAAGCTGAGGAGAAACACACACAACATGTTAAGTACACAGTGTGTGAATAGATAGAGTGGGAGGTTACACAGAAAAAAAATATGTTGAATGAACCCCCTGTTATAACAAACACATTATTAAAGGCCCAATGTAGCCATTTTCTATCTGAAAACTTGCTGTTCTTGGCAGAGATGTTTGGAACTCCTTGTTATTGGCCTATTAACTAATTTACCGCCTGGTGATGTCACCAGGAAAGCCAAAACTCCACCCATGCAAAACCTGCTGATTAGAAGGTATTGTGTAGATTGTATTTCCAACCAGAAACTATCGGAAATAACAATGATCACATTTACAGAGTTTTTCCACATATTTACAGTGTTAGTTTCATCAGCTGATGCACAATATGATACAAAAAAACTGAATGATGACTGCACTGGGTCTTTAATAGCATTCATATTCTCAATAGTGCTAAGTCTCTTGACAATCAACAGCAGGTCTAGGCCAATCCAGTTGAATTACTAATGCTGCTATCTAGTCCTACTGAGTGGTTGAACCGCCCCTCTCCTCAACAGACCTGGAGTGAAAAGCATCTGAAACCTTAATAAAACAAAGTGCCTCTCCTTTCTTTACTTGACCTCTTCAGGAATACCTCTTTAAATATTTAAATATTAAGAGAGAACAGCAAAAACCTATGGCAGGAGTAAAAAGTGCTGAAATATTGAAGGGGTGCTGTGGCTGGGCAGTTTGAGAGTGGTAATGCAGGGAGCGAGGGGGGGTGGGGGGGGGGGGGGGTCGAGGGTGTGTGTGGAGGAGAAGAGTGGCAAGCGACAGCGATAGACCTGACTATCGGGACGGGAGAGAGTCACGCAGGTACCTCAGGCCCCTGGGGCCCCTGGGCTTTATTAACAGTGGCCCCTGGCATGGAGGTGACATTCAGATGTACTGGAACTCTGGCAGTTAGGGAAATGAAGCTGAACTGAGTGGAGGCTTAGAAAATACTTTATGGTAAACAACAGATATTGAGCAAGGAAATACACACTGATGGAAATGAAATCTTCAGAAACTTTTTAAGTGATAGTTCCATCTGAGTGTGAACCTCTTGAGAGTCAGAGGGCAGAGAATGAACCCACAGTCTGGGTGGGATTTCTCTTATAGGAGATGACCTCTCTTTTTTCAGATCCAAGGAGGATGACATCGCTCTTGACCTCTTCTCTCTCAACACAAATACCCTGTATTTGAATGAAACATTCCTCCCCCAAGGACACAAATATGTAATGTTTTCTCCCTGCACCTGGGAGGAAAAGAAGCTTTAACCCACACCTTGAAGGTAGCATAGTTGCGCCTCATCTTAAAGCAGATGTATTTTTTCCCCCAATAGCTCAGGGTCGGCAAGTGTCAAGGCACAGCAGTTCTAGTCTTTTGTGGAGGCTCTCTTTGAGCTCAATGAAAGGAAGGGATGAGCAGTCCAGCCAGGAAGGTTGAAAAATCACTACTTTTTGAGCAGTTGAAGGTACTGGACTGTACACACGTCTTTATATGAGTGGGGTTACTGTTCTTCATTGAGCAAAGGAAGGTTGTTATAGACCGTGTGTGTTTCAATTTAAAGTTTTAATTTGCACGGTCACTGACTTTACAGTGAAATGCCTTTCTTGCATGCTCTGTGTGTGTGTGTTACTGATAGTTTCAATAGACAGAGCATTCACTGACCTCTTTTCGCATCTCCTTTCTCTCATTCTTCAGTCTGTCCTCGTCCCTCTGCAGCTCACCAATCAGCTCTTCCTTCTGCTGCTGTACCTCCCCCTGCTCAAAACACACACATGCCCACACACACACACACACACACACACACACACACGCACACACACACCCGGAGGGCAGAGGTGAGGCACACATGGGAGAGGAAAGTGTCTGTTTTTAAAGGTGTCAGCGGATACCTTTGCATTATGCATATCACACCTCTGAAATGATCCATTAGCAGGTTATGGCGTGAGAGCTGCTAAATCAGCTGACGGGACACTACGCCAGCACAGACAATATCCTCTACTTTCACTGCCAAATGAGAGGGAGTGTTTGTCCCTACGGAGAAGAGACAGAGAGGGTCGCTGGGCCAAATAGGAGCCCTCTCTCCAGGCCCCTGTCCCTGTAGGGCCAGACCCCCTCTGCTGTCCCCAGAGAAAGAGAGGGATAGAGGGGGGAGAGGGAGAGAGAGAGAGAGAGAGAGAGAGAGAAAGAGAGGCGAGACAGACAGAGACAGAGAGAGAGAGAGAGAGAGAGGACAGGGAGAGAAACAGAGCATTCAGCCTCTCCTCAACACCCCCCTGCACATCCAGACACTGATTTATAATTTTAATATCTCTAATTTTCACAGCAGCGGCCGCTTTCCAAATGTCATTTTCCAATTTATGTCAAACCGTGTGACCATTTTTCTTAATACGGCTTATGACAAGCCTGGTCGCCAGGCGGATATGCAATTCAGATTGAGTGTTTTACAGGCGCGGGAGCATACAGGCTGGGGAGATTGAGTGTTTATCTTTATCAGTGCCTGTTCATACACAAGGGAAAATTTGTTTTTTTTGTGGAAGGAAATGGCTGCAAGGAACAAAATAATAATTCTGTCATAAATCGAATAATTACAGTTACCATAATAAGAATTATGATGGTGGTAATGATAATGTATTAAAATATGTATTAACACTAAGAGCCTGAAATGGAACGTGGGATGGCTTCACGGTCATTATATGAATATTTATGTTAATTAAAACAGGGCCTCCTCTTTTATGTACCACTATATCTCAGTGCTAATCGTTTGAGTGGAACACAATGGGGATCGCTGCGGAGGGGCAGGATGCAGTTTGGGGCTCACCCTGAGGATGGCGCTGTGGAGCTCCTCTCTAGCACGGCTCAGCTGGCCCTGCAAGGCGGATGTCTCTCTCTCCCACTCCATCTCTCGCCCATGTAGCTCAGCCAATGACCTCTGGAGCTTCTGCACCTCAGCACTCCTGTCCTGCAGCTAGAGGACATAGACAATAGAATAATGTCACACACATAAACTGTACAAACAACTTTTGCTCAAGGAAGGTAAGCTATGGTCACACATCCTGGTTGAAACCATAGCCAAAAGCATCCTGATAAACTTAAGGCTTGACAACAAGCAGCTCATCAGACTAGATGAATCACATAAAGCCCATAGAGAACATATTGGGTAGGTCTTTAAAAGGCTCCCCATTTGGCTATAAAACTCCATACAATCCATATGATTGAGATGTCTGGATCTTACATTTACATTCTAGTCATTTTTCCGTACTGGTCCCCCATGGGAATCGAACCCACAACCCTGGCGTTGCAAGCGCCATGCTCTACCATCTGAGCTACACGGGACTATATCTTGGTGCTGAGGTCCAGCTCTCTCTGTGGGTGTTGGCTGGCTCTGTGATGTAGCTGTGACTCTCCATTTAGCTGGCTGCTGACAGGACTGAGAGACCTGAGCGAGAGCCAGGCAGGCTGGCCTACGGCAGGCCTTAATAGCCCATAATGATCACTGGGAACTTAGTCAATGAGGAATTCAATCCTGGCTGGGGCCTGTGTGTGTGGCTGGCCTGTCCATGGCTGTACACTACGGTGCGGTCTGGTATGACGTGGTGAGCCTCGTCCCAATGCTCCTCCCTCCGCCAACCGCCTATCGACTCGCCAGTGCGTGTTCCCCACCCTCAAAAAATGGGTAAAAATAACAGGAACAAGTTGTCGGAAATGAAATTTCAATTCATCCAGTCCCTTTATACACTGGTGCGGGGAGCCTGCCGGTGAGAGGGAGGGATCAATAGTGTTTAGACAGCAGAGCAGATTTTCTAAGCGCCGGATCAATAGGAAAGAGAGAGGGGAAAATACCCCGGCTTTTCTTTGGGTGTTGTAGTAAATACGAACAAATCAGTGGCCTTAGGCTAAATGGATTGACCAGCTGTTTCCAAGTTCTGTGCTGTAAATAAAGATCTATTCTGAAGTCTCTGACGGAGGCCCAAAGGGGAGGGTGCCACCAATCGCGCTAGGCTGCCTCAGACACTCACCTGGCTGGACAAGGGGAGCTGGGGGACATAGGGACATGGGGGTAATGGGGGAGTGATGGAGAGGCTTCAAGGCCAGGGGGCCTGGAGCAACTAGGACTGATCAAATGCTGCTAGAAGAGCTACCCTCTGTAGTACAGGTGAAACAAGAGGGTTCCTAGAGCTAGTCAGACGGGCCAGTGAAATCATGGAGGGCGATATATTTTGATGATCTGTATTTTACTATGTCTGTGACCTTATCTACTGAAAACTCTGAAAATGCCACAACAAAGAGATGGATGTTTTTCTGCTTTTTGTAAGAGAAGAATCTGATAAACAAACTTGATTCACGATAGGTCAGAAAGGATGACTTTTTGGCTAACTTAAACATAGTCATTAGGTGGCAGGTCAGATATGTCAGCCAGAGTACTAGGCTAAAGCATCCTGACAGGATGACTGATCACCTGGTTTGTTCCCCTCACCTCTAGACTTATTAAAGAAAAACACCACAGGCCACTCTCCCCTAGACCCACACCACTCATTGGTTTATCGCCTTGGAAAATGTGATGTATGAAATTCATCACCAAGTCCTCAGCCCAAACAAAACACACATTGGAAGAACAAACAATAAAATAAACCCTGGTCATTCCTGATTGCCTACAAACACAGTGAAACAACATATTAAAAGAGAATGAGTGTTTTAAAGGACGACTGTTGACTCTAGCTGCAGGACGGGGGGGCGAAGGGGTGGGGGAGGGGTCTGAGGAATGATTGGCTTGGCTGTGCTTGGACACTATGACAGGGGTTGAGTAAACCCCGCTCATGGTCTCCTCCAACCCCACCCCCTGGCAGGGGGTGCTGCTGATGGAAGAGGGTTACAGCAACAGAGGCATACCGGTACCACTGTGCTGCTGGTCTGGTCCTCTACTTCAGCGGTCCATCCATTACTGGAACACACACTCACTAAGTGATTTATAATTGTCCTAATTCTGCCACTCTGTCAGGGAGAACGCCGGTGACATGAAAGGGCTCCGCTCTGCATCTTAGCTGACAGACAACCTGGAGTTTGGTGACGCTGTGGAGGTTGCAACATTCCAGACTAACTGATCCCAGACAGACACAGACCTCCAATTACACACTCATATCCACACTGGATGGATCTTTATCTCCAAACAAATAAAACACGAGTCATCAGCCATGCTGTGTGATTGATTTAGAAGCCATTTAACACAATAATCTATATGTTAAATGTGTACATTATATGTGTTGTTCAATATGTCTGGTGGGCTGTGTGTGTGTTTGTGTGTGTGTTCCAAAGCTTTCTCTCTCTCTGCGTTAAAGGTCACTGTAGATTGGGCATTTAAAGCTTCTCGTGGCTGAGCCGAGGAAACTGCCCACGTTAGATCTCAACTCATTGCCTTCCCAGGCACATTACCTTAACGATGCTATTCCTCACACCTTCATCTCAGTAGATAGGGAGATACAGAAATACGAAAGGCAGTAGACATTCTAATGTCCTCCCCAGCCATTCAATTCCGTCTCTCTCTGCCTCCATCCGCACAAAGGAACAGTGAAGCAATACTCCTAATTTTTCTTCAACTACCAACCAAGCTATTTTTTATTTTTTTAATTGAACCTTTATTTAACTAGGCAAGTCAGTTAAGAACAAATTCTTATTTACAATGACGGCCTACACTGGCCAAACTCGGACGACGCTGGGCCAATTGTGTGCAGCCCTATATATGCAGATACAAAAGCTATACGCAGAAACTGATATTAAACATTTATATTGCAGGTTTCCCGAAATCCTCGCTCTATTTTTGTTCGGTAATAGGATTGTTTTTTAAAATATTAAAACTGTTCGTCTTGACAAATGGTAAAGCCTGCCTATGAAAGCAGCTCATTCTGCTCCTTCCTGGCGGCTGATCAAACCCCATTTACTCTGCCGGGGGGATTGAACGAGACGTCTGATCGTTAACCCCGTCTCACCCTCTGCCGAGGCCTCACCCATGGGGGAGATGTTTACTGCCTGTTGTGTCTGCTGTTCACCCACAAGATGTCAGCCCTGCATCTCAGTCTCAGGGGTCCTGGGTGGGTGCACACCGCACACTACACAGTCCCAGCTCCTTCTCATACGCCCCCATGTTTAGTCTATGCTGTCTTTGATGCCACATGTCAAAAAGGGCTCCCCATCTACTTCTCCCTCCGCCCCTCAAACCCCTCACCCATCCTCTCAGCGTTTAAGCGTTCATTATTTCCATAAGTGCTTTTCAATTTACACTAGATGAAGCTCATTAAGTGGGGTATTTGTTAGCAGACATGCTGCCGTCAGTGTTCTGAGATGTACTGGATGTTTGTCTGCTGGGACAGGCTATATAAGTAAGAAGGGGTTACTGTGCTAAGCTAGGCAGGTAAAAGTCACAATGCATTGAATAGGAATTAATATCTCCTCATTCTCTAGAGAAAAGCTCTTGAAAACCTACAATTTATAATGACAATTTAATTGCTGATGAAATCTAGGCATTTTCTCCATATTGTCTATAAAAGCTTAACTGCAGGATTGAGCTGAGGAGGTTCTCAGAGAGTGGTCATTAACATGGTCACGTCCCTGAAGACTATCTGTTCCATATTGTGGCCTGTCTGTGTAAGCCGTTTCCCCCTTCCTGTCTTTGAGGTATTTGGGGTATCCGGGGCGGAGGGGGAGACAGGGGCTATTGAGAGTGTTTATGTTGCAGACCTGGACAGAGGCTTCTAATGTGTAATACAGGGCACTCCAGTATGCAGACGCCCCGGGCTGTTCTCTAAGTGGTCTTTACTTTGAAAACACAGGTGCCCTCCAGGGGCATGGGGTGGGGCTGCTGGTGCAGGATGGGATGGGGGGCAAGGAAGGAGTAGCACCGCTCTGAGCCTCATGCAACGCTCTGAATAATATATCCATTCATCATCAGTCCGTGTCAGACTTTGATTCACGGCAGAGGACTTGCCGAAACCACTGTGGTATTAGCTTTAATAATGCAAGCTGGGGTTAGGCGCTTACTCTTTTCTGACAAATATGAGCAAATCAATTAATTCCACTGACATTCCCCCAAAGCACACATATAAATCCAACATGGACGCTTGCTTTCATGTTTTTGTTTTATCAAGCAAAGCAAGAATAATTTCACGTTTTTATTTCCTAATTCTAAAATACCCCGACAGGATAGGGCATTTGTTATCGTTATAAACACAGACTCCTTAGAGTTACAAGATTTTTAAAGTAGATATTGACTTTAAAAACTCAAATGAGGTCAGGAACACTTTGATGAGAAAATATGTTTTATATGCACAGCGGCTAGCGCATTATGAAAATCACTGAAAACAGCAGGATGTGATAGTATGACATATCAACCAAGTCCAGAAAACACTCAATGCACCTAACATAACAAGCACCCTAATATCACCACCTATAAAACCTTCTACACACAACACTTTAATTATGCACATAGAACATATCCAACATCTTGTCAATAACCTCATATCAGTAAACAAATTCTACCACAGCCAATTAAAGAAATGCATAGTTCTTATTCACTTTAGTAGCTGGCTTTCACAGATTGCTGTCAATTTCAAGCTTTACAGTAAGAATGCATGGAAGTTTGCCATGAAAACTTTTACGTTTCCAATCTCAGAGGAGAAGACTATCAAACTCAGGTGCTTAATATGATAGTGGTGACATTGGTAAAGAGCACCAGCTGGCCCATCACTCCAAGGGCCTGGCCCTTTTCTCTCTCTCTCTCTCTCGCTCTCTCTATCTATCAAGTTTTCTAACAGCCATCCAAGGCCAATAATGAACACAGCACCGTGGCAAAGGCCATTACGCTTGCTGGTCTTATCAATACTTCTGAAACCAGAACATCAATAGTTGTGAGGGGCACAGGATGTTTCGGCTAGTGAGACACAGTCTTGCAGAACTGATTAAGCAGAGAGATGCTTACCAGAGAGGCGACATGGAGGAGGGTGACCCAATTAAAACAATGGAAATTCAGACTCCACTGCCAGTCACACAGGCAATGAGCTAAAGCCCGTGAGAGAAAAGGGAACAAGCTTTATCAGTCCCCAAAAAGCCCTGTCCCTACATTAATATTCTATCCTAATGAAACCTTTCTGCATTTCTTCATCTCTCTACACTTGTATGTCAGTCGTTTGTCTCATAAATATTGTCTTCTTATTATCATCATCGTAATGTTTTCCCTGATACGCTGGAAAATTCAGAGGCAATTATCGAAGTGACAGGTGAAATAGGAACGCGCTGAAAAAGAAATGAAGGGTTGCCATGACGACGCGGCCGGCGAGAGGGAATCAGATGTGCGTGTTGGTCACGTGACCCAGCCAGCCCCGGCTGCACAGCACTACACTGAAGCCCCGCAGACCAAAGGACACTTAACCTCAATAGCTGGCTGCAATTTTTTGCTATTTCTGTCCAAAGATCAGGGTGGCTGTATGTCTGGGGCTGGGGCTCCACACAGACAGGACGCTCTGCTCTTCACTCCCCAAAGACAGGCTCTGTGGGCTGGGCTGGCTAGAATCAGGCACCAGGACAGGCTGTTGTGCTGTGGCATATTTACAGCCTTCAAGAATAATCTGCATTTAAAGCATATGACAGTGTTATACCATAGCTGAGCTGGGAATGCAGTAAATCAAACAATATGGTCAGGTGGAATGTATACTCTGATGCACAGACAAACACATACGTCTGCGGTACAGGACGGCCTACAACCGTGATATGCAGTGAGTCAACAGGGTTGAGTAGTTGGAGAGATGTTGAATATGGCAGAAACAGAATGAAGTTGCTTGTGAAAGAGCAAGGATGAGAGCCAGCTGCCTAAGGGTGCTGTTAGGAGTTGAATTTTTGATCAGTGTCAGCCATATAATAAATGTATATGTTCCATGTTCCATTAACATGACAACTTTGTCTCCGTCCCTCTGTGAACCCCTTATTAAGAATACAATACCTTATGCACAGACCAGGGTTAATATTTGAGCATGTGTAAAATGGAATTGGAAATGAAATGACTTGGATCAGATGTTAATTATGAAACACCTTGCACAAATATATATTTTTAGATTGCGCCTTGTGTGTTTTCCTGGAGAGAGGTGGCTGGTTGGTTCAAATTGGTTGAAACACATTCTAACTGGGTGACCCATAAAGCAGCTAATGTCTATCTACTGTATGCTCAGATGAAATAGAGGCGTTTCAGTTGGACCCTCTAAGGACAAAATCTACCTTTAAAAACATATTCTACAGATCTTATGAACAAAGTACACTAAATAAACTCCACTACGTAGTGCATACAGCGAAAAGGTCACAAACAATCTTCCATATAGAAAAATACTTTGTGGAGGAGTGTTTTCTTCCAACCACAATTACCACTGATTAGCATTGATTTAAAAACACAAAACAACCACATAACAAAACAAAAGTGCTGTTGATTCTGACGCCGGAGCAATGGCGAGGCTTAAAATATACATATATAAAAAGATTATAATTCAAACGAGCGGGAGAAATGTTTTCATCCCACTGAAGCAATTACGGATCTAATCAGAGCTTTCTGCATGAAGGTACCGCTCTCCTATCTCGCTCCAATTTGCATCATAACACAGCGTGCAATATTAATTTCCGAGTTTACTGCTTATTGGAAGTGCAAAGTATGAAAAGCCATTAAGGGCTGCAAATGGGAAAGCTATTTGCTGTCACACGGATTCGGCTCTATTAAAAAGAAAAATCTTGTTAACTATTTGGAATTAGAGTCATTTGGCAAAAGGCATTCTGCCGCACTCCACTAAAATAAGTAATTATGCTTCCCTTCTTTCTCTCCCCTCTCCCTCTTTCATTTTCACAAGCGAGGGAGGCAAGAAGGGTGGATGGGGTTTGAGGGCATCAGGGGTGAGTGAGTGGAAGCAAAGGTAATTAAAGTTGGTGGCTATCTGTTTGGTTAATGCATGGAGCAGGCCAACAGAGACAGAGGCACTCACACACACACAGCCTGGGGGGTTGATAGAAGGAGATGAGGAGAATCAGCATTCTGTCTCTCTCCGTCTCTGGCAGGTCCCCAGGCTCTCATCTGGAACACATCTTACCCACTCCAACCCTGCTGTAGCCCAGCACACTAGCACCATCCAGCCCTGTAACCCAGTCCATAGTAGCACACTCCAGACTAGCGATCCCAACACAAGAACCAAACAAGTGTGCTTGTTCTGGCCCAAATCAAGGAGTGTATGTTTATCTTACAAAGACACAACACAAACCCCAACCTGTCCTTTCCCTGGCCAATGCTTATTGATTATAGGTCTCTAAGGAGACAGATTAACAGCTGGAACCACCCTAGTGCCATACTCCCTAACCACTAGAACTCAGTTCATGAACCACCTTATCCTAACTCAGCCCAGCTACTCTTTGCTCGCTCCAATAGAAAAAAAAACATGTGTATTTATGGGTCCGCCAAGCTGGCCTGTGAGGTGTTTTATGCTGGGACCTGTAGGGCCTATTTAGGAGGTGTAGCACAGCGAAGTGCAGCATGCTCCGTCCTGACCACAGGTATTGATCTGCAGTGATGGCCTGGTTGCGGCCGCATGGCTAACTTAGAGCCCTGATCCCAGCCTCAGCCTGCCTGGCAGGGAGATGAAAATGAGGATCTGTGTGTAATGATGTGTGAATGAACAAAGTGAGTAGGCCACAGAGACAGAAAGGAGAAGAAATAAAATCATTCTTTTTCCTCTTTCAGGAAAGCCATGCTTGGCCGCTTAATGTGGGATCTTTTTTTTTTTTTTTTACAGGAGATAAATGGTAGGATCCGGAGGAGGTAAATGACAGCCTCCTGATGCATAAAGATGTGTGGATGTCCCTGATGGGGCCCTGTTCTGACGTGCTATGTGCTGCTTCTGTCTGTCTGGGAGGCTGGCAGACGGACGGACGTGGTTAGGGCGAAGGCTCAGCTCCTGCCTGCCTGCTGCCCACTCCCCACCAGGGCTCTCTGAGCGCCACGGCGGGCACGCTCCGCACTAATTGCCAGAGGTCGACAGCACATAACAAGTAGAGGAGACATCGGCTTATATTTGAGAGGAGAATAAACCATGGAGAAAATGCATCTAATCTTGTGAAGTGTTTTGCTGTCTGGGAGGGAGGGGGCTAGGGGCTCTCTCGCCCCTGGTGACCCATGCCCATCATCACCAGCCACCCACCCCACCCAGAAGGCCTGGCTAACAGCTCTGACCACACAGAGGTATGGATTACCCAGAACCTTACTGATACGTTACTGTATCTTACTGCTCACACAGGAGCAGCGAGCTAAATAAACAAGAGAGCAGTCTAGTGGAACAGGAGCCCCCACAGAAAACACATGGACACACAGTAATGAGGGAATTGATAGGAGAAATGCTGATAGAAGAAACAGACAGACAAACAGACAGCAAGGCATACAGACAGAAGATGGACAGACAGGCAACCACACAGACAGACAGACACCATGGCTGCAAATTAAACTGAGGTGGAGTGTGGAGAGGGGAGGTGGGAGGGGAGAAGGGGTGAACCTGAGAGTGCCCTTGTCAGGCTAGACCCCCCCCCCCCTTACCTCTCTACCACCAGAGCACTGCTCCCTGAGCCAGGATCATTAACACACACCTCTGACATCATTAAGACGTTTCCAGGAAATTGTATTGAAAGACAGATTAAAAATACATTAAGAAAAATGTGTAGCAGAATGCCTACGCGCACTACATAAATCATTGGGCCAAGCCAGGAGCCGGCTCCCCATAATTAACTGCAGACTATTTATTTTTTCCTGACGGTAGAAATTAGTATTCAGACACATAGATTATATTAGGGATATCTGCGATGCGGAACTGCTGCGGGATGTGCAGAATATTTTAAGGATACAAAGAGGAGCGGAGAGGGGGAGAGGGGAACGGAGAGAGGGAAGAGGGGGAAAGAAGGGATAGGGTTTTGAAAAGCAAACACTATTTAAATGCACACATAACAGGGAGATAGCATTTTCCCCATGAAGCATGTGTTTATTCAAGCATTGATACAGCGATAAAGGAGAAACAACAGTGAATAAAAAAACAACAACCTCTATACAGGCTAGCAGCATTATTATTTGAGACTATAAACGACTGCATAAATAGCATTAATTGCTCAAAATCCCCATTTCCCATTACAGTTGGCATATGTTCCATGCATAAGAGATTAATTGAAAATGCACAGACACTAAATAGGCAATGATGTCCATGGAGTCGCTAAGGCAGTGAATGACACGGCACTATCCAACATTAGCTCTCTCTCACCCCCCATCACACCCCAGGAAGGAGTTTCACTTCAACCCAGACTTCTCTGTCAGTCAGTCAGTCAGTCAGTGCCCGACCAGCCTCAGTACAACCTCTCCCTCTGTCTCCTGTATCTCTGTCTGTGGCACAGCACTGGCTACACACTGCCTCCCCGTGGGCACGCTGCCCAGGCTGGCACAGGGCCAGACACACCAGCTCTGCCACACTGGCCTGGCAAAACAACGCTCCCTATTTTCATCTCTCCACACTCCTCCTTCCATTAGAGCCCCCGGCCCCAGTCCTCCCCTCCTTCCTATTCTTTCCTCTCCTCTACAGCTGAGAACAACACTTTGGAAGCATGCCCTCTAACCAAGCAATGAAAAATAACTGTCTGCTACCAGTGCCAGGAACAAATAATACACTCATGTACCAAATAAAACCACCAGCCTTTAAACACGTTGCCAATATCTTATCATATGGTTAGACTTCTTGCACTCAGTGAACCCCTGCATTATCAAACTATCAATGATTCTAGCAGATAGGAAATCTAAAAGACAACAACATTGCGATTAGATCTAATAGCTTCAGTACTTCCAGGAGAAAAAGCTCCTATGTGAACCCCAGCCTGGTCCGGAAGGTCATTCTGATGTACAAGTTGACTGTAGTGGTTTGTGTCATGGGTCCAGGTCTGTCCCAACTGTCCCACACTGCTCTGGACGAGTGACTCTGCTAAACCACAGAAAACCACAACGACCAAGAGACGAACTAAAATACAACTTGAAACACCAACACAAAGCCAGTATGAGAAAAGAAGCCTATATAAACCAAGCCATGGAGTTGTAGCAAATATCAGAATACACTGTTGTCTATAGTCTACTCAGAGAGAGAAAACTGTTCTGAGAGCAGTGTAGAAAATGGAGAGAGAATGGAGAATCTTACCACTTCACAAAGGACACTGGGAGAATGGGGAAGAGATGAGGAGGGAGTATAATGAACATATGAAATCTAAACGCTACTGCCAGGATGGGCGAGACATAGAGCTCTGCCATCGGTAATAGCAGAAAAAAACGTAATGCTTTTGACAGAGTGTACAAGAAGAGGTTTTTGCAAGTGCACACACTGACATACACACACTCACAACACACACAGACACACTGAAAGAGCGTGACACGTCTAAGATGCTGTCCTCATGAAAGAGCAGAGGAGGCTGCCTCCATCTTTTTGTTTTCTTCTCTCTTTTGGGGTGCATTAAGTCAGTCTTTTGGGGTGCATTAAGTCAGTCTTTTGGGGTGCATTAAGTATGTATTTTGGGGTGCATTAAGTCAGTCTTTTGGGGTGCATTAAGTCAGTCTTTTGGGGTGCATTAAGTATGTATTTTGGGGTGCATTAAGTCAGTCTTTTGGAGTGCATTAAGTCAGTCTTTTGGGGTGCATTAAGTCAGTCTTTTGGGGTGCATTAAGTCAGTATTTTGGGGTAAATTAAGTCAGTATTTTGGGGTAAATTATGTCAGTATTTTGGGGTAAATTATGTCAGTATTTTGGGGTGCATTAAGTCAGTATTTTGAGGTAAATTAAGTCAGTATTTTGGGGTAAATTATGTCATTATTTTGGGGTAAATTATGTCAGTATTTTGGGGTGCATTAAGTCAGTCTTTTGGGGTGCATTAAGTATTTTGGGGTGCATTAAGTCTTTTGGGGTGCATTAAGTATGTATTTTGGGGTGCATTAAGTCAGTATTTTGGGGTAAATTATGTCAGTATTTTGGGGTGCATTAAGTCAGTATTTTGGGGTGCATTAAGTCAGTCTTTTGGGGTGCATTAAGTCTTTTGGGGTGCA
The DNA here is from genome assembly GCA_023634145.1 of Thymallus thymallus. Taxonomy (NCBI): domain Eukaryota; kingdom Metazoa; phylum Chordata; class Actinopteri; order Salmoniformes; family Salmonidae; genus Thymallus; species Thymallus thymallus. The sequence continues at coordinate 20,371,420 of CM042380.1, read as the reverse complement.
TTAAGTCAGTCTTTTGAGGACAGAAATGTTAAAACAAACCCACATAGGCTGAGCTAATCAATAAACAGCATCAGACACACTGGACTAAAATCTTTTAAGCTAGCATTTACTTTTGTTTGATTTGGTCTTTTTTCTATTCAGTGGTGGTTTCACAGAGGGAGGCTCGTGCCACAAGGCCCCGAGTACAGAATACATTTAAAGCATACTGTTTCATGGGACTAGATCTATTTCCCCTCAGAATATAATAAGTCGAATTCAGGCTTCCATCAACCATGTGTGTTTGTGTTAGTGTTTATATTTTAGACCTCTTTGCATGGCTCCATCAGATCTCACTCTGGGGGACAGGACTGGAGATGAGAAGGGGATTGTGTGTGTGTGTGTTTGTGTGTGTGCAGGTTAATGACAGGAGGCTATAGGGGTTATAGGAACACAGGTGGACCAGGCTAAGCAATCAGTATGGCAGGGTCCGAGCCCCACAGCTAGCCTACATATACGAAACTCTGCATCCCTGCCAGACAAGGTACCATTAGACTTGTCTTTAACCAAGCCAACATCACCATCTGTATAAAAAATAAAAAAATCATAGAAAATAAAAAAACACTATGCTGAGCTAGGGTACATGCTGGAATGGGGACATTCATACACAACATAAAAAACATCCAAACCCTCTCTTTCAAATGTATAATATTGTGTCTCCAGTGTGTAAAAAAAGCCTTGGAGGTGAGTGCATACGAAGCAGTCATGTTCATTAAGATACACGGCTGCCCTCTTTTTCCCAAGCACCGGAAACGCAGTAAATCACCACTGCAGAAAATAAATATACACTTATTACATTCTACACACTGCTTATATTCCCTTCTTAACATATTGCATAGGCACAGTGCAAATGCGCAATGCTGCACCCGGGCGAAAAAACACGGCATGAAAAATGACAGCGGCGAGGGGGAACTGCGGACCTGGGATATATGGTGCGGCAGAGCGGAGGATAAATAATCATACCTTAGAGCGGCGTGGGGAAGAAAGAGGGAAGAGGGGGGAGAGAGGGAAGGAGTGGGGGGAGATGAGCCCCTGCACCACGCCAGAGAAACGGAGCTCCCCTACTCCGCTCTCGGCTCCCTCAGTCTCCCCTACAAAGCTCCACCGCAATCTCCATCATTACTGAGCAGAGCAGAGGGATAAACACATAGACATGGACATACTATCTTTAATAATATATAACTATATACTCCGTCTGTATATGAGCACAGAAGCTAAAACGTATGTGAATGTTTGGAGGACACAAGGACATTCCTTGTGAACGGCTCCTTGAGAGAATTGGAATAACTGAAAGCTATAGCTATTGTTCAGCCTGAACCTGTGGAACACATACGCTCTAGCACAGACAAAGCAAATTACACAGCACAACAACACATGACTGACAGTGAACTGACAACCGCCTTCCTCCATTGATTCCCAGCACAGAGCAAAACCTGCTTGCAGTCCCTGCCGTGGCCATTAGGTGTCTCTCTTCCACTGTGCATGGCCGAGGCTCTGCCTCTCTCCCAGCAGAGCCCCTCCCCTCCTCAACTCCCATCTCCATGTAATATATACACCATCGTTTGAAAATGGCAGCTTTTTGAAAATTCACCTTGATTATCAGACATTAAAAGTGACTTCTCCAGCGCTGAGTGTCTGGCTGGGGGGATGGCTGCAGACGGCAGAACAATGTGGCTGGCATGGTATTAACGCCTAGCTGGGGTGTGCAGGAAGGGAACGAGAGGCAGCCCTTTGTTCTCTCCCACATCCAATTATTTTTAACGTGTGCCTCTTTTTACAACAAGAGAGAACTTAATTTGAATGCACTCTGGAAAAAATACATCAGTATTCTTAAGCAGAGAAGGCGACTAGCACTAGTATACATGTACACAGCCCTGTACAGGAGATGGACAAACAACAGAGATTACTAAAATCCTCTCAGCCCAAACATAGCCGACACCAATACAAAAACAGAATGTAAACCCACACCGCCATACTATACACAAACCTACACTCTGTAGCACTGCCTCCAGCCGCACCCTTCATAAGAAACCACACTGAGACAGACAACATTCATTACATTACATGGTAAATGGTTCATCAACATTCCATGGCTGCGCAATAACATTTATATACACAATGGTAGAAAAAAACATACAATAAATAGCAAGGATTCCTGATCAAATGGCTTGAAAAAATACAAGCCCAAGCTCCGTTGGTAGGTAGGTGACCAAATATTTTTCTAATTGGATGAGCACTTTATCTTGCTGTCAGAGCGGCAGTAAAAAGCAGTGCTGTTCCCAGAACAAGGGAGCTCCACCATGGTTGGCCTTTTATTAGTTCTGCCTGGGCTGGAGTCTGATATATGCTTCTACCCTTTCATCAGGACCCAGCCCCACACCCCAATACATGGTTATTACAGTACATACCCCACATGCCCCAATGCACTGGTGTTATACCCCACCACACCAACACCCCACCACACTGATGGTATATACCCCCTAAAGACACTCACCTACTCCAACACACCCATTATGCATGTTATACCCCCTTCACAGAACCAACATACACAAGCATTAAACATACTGGTACTATACTGCACTATACTATATACCCACCCAACCCCAGCAATCATAGAGCACCTCAAACACACACCAGGAATGCACATTTGTCCAACACACTGGCAACACACACCAGCAAGACCCATCAGTCCCATCTAACCACGCAGAATACATTACTAGAAATACATACCAGTAAGCATAATAGCCTCTCAGTTTCCCTCAGCAACCTGCCAGCAATACCAGCCATACAGTATGTGCACTACCAAGACACTGTCAACAACCACCATACAATACCTCTAACATAAAGAGCCCACAACATGCTGGTAAATTACAGTAGAATAGCCACATCCTGTAGTCAAACACAGTAGCTAATCACTAGCCTGTACAATAGCTCATCACTACAGACCCGGCTCACAAACATGTAACACAAAGAGCAGAATGAGGGGAGATTGCAGAGGTCTCAGCAGTGCATTCACAGCTCTGCAGTGGCCATCTTGGCAGCTCATGGTAATTTTCCCACTGCAGTATGAAATGCTTGTTTTCTCCCCTTATCTGTAGCAGCACTGCTTCCCAACAGGGAAGGGAGATCTCACATCTAGAAATAGGAACGTACAAAATACAAACACATTACACCTGCACCCACATGTGCTCGTACACACACACACACGCACACGCACACACACACACACACACACACACACACACACACACACACACACACACACACACACACACACACACACACCTACACACACTAAATTAAATTCCAGTCCTAGGGCAGACAACTAACTGCTTGTGTGTGAGTCGCTCTGCGGCACAGCAAAACCAATTCTCTGGAGATGGCGAAATTAAAGGGCAGAATACAGCCTGTTTATGGTTCTCACTCTGTTCTCCTCTCAATCAAATGTTTTATTAGCAATCATTCGCCGTCCGCCTGGCCCTAACAGTCATCTAACCTGGGAGGGGGCCCGCGTGATGACAGCAGGCAAGTCCAGCAACTAGCCCAGTTAAGGAGGAGACCATTTGGGCTCGCACAACTCCCAATTATTTATACCTGTAGCTGCTGGAGCAGGTTGGGCTGGTGGGGTCTGGGGGAGGAGGGTTAATTAACCCCCAGGACAGTCAGGTAGAAGAAGGAGCTAACTCACTCAGACCCCATGCTCCTGTCATCTCCACAGGACTGGACAGGGCCAACAGAGAGTGCGTGTGTGTGTAGGTGTGTGCGCATTGCATGTGTGTGAGACGGAGACAGACAGACATATACAGTTGAAGTCAGAAGTTTACATACACTTAGGTTGAAGTCATTAAAACTAATTTTTCAACCACTCCACAGATTTCATGTTTACAAACTATAGTTTTGGCAAGTCGGTTAGGACATTACTTTGTGCATGACACAAGTAATTCTTCCAACAATTGTTTACAGACAGATTATTTCACTTATAATTCACTATATAACAATTCCAGTGGGTCAGAAGTTTACATACACTAAGTTGACTGTGCCTTTAAACAGCTTGGAAAATTCCAGAAAATGATGTCATGGCTATAGAAGCTTCTGATAGGCTAATTGACTTTTCTAATTGGATGACTTCATTTTAGTCAATTAGAGGTGTACCTGTGGATGTATTTCAAGGCCTACCTTCAAACTCAGTGCCTCGACATCATGGGAAAATCAAAAGAAATCAGCCAAGACCTCATAAAGAACATTGTAGACCTCCACACGTCTGGTTCATCCTTAGGAGCAATTTCCAAACCCCTGAAGGTACCACGTTCATCTGTACAAACAATAGTACAAAAGTATAAACACCATGGGACCACGCAGCCGTCATACCGCTCAGGAAGGAGACGCGTTCTGTCTCCTAGAGATGAACGTATTTTTGTGCGAAAAGTGCAAATCAATCCCAGAACAACAGCAAATGACCCTGTGAAGATGCTGGAGGAAACAGGTAAAAAAAGTATCTATATCCATAGTAAAACGAGTCCTATATCGACATATCGCTCAGCAAGGAAGAAGCCACTGCTCCAAAACCGCCATAAAAAAGCCAGACTACGATTTGCAACTGCACATGGGGACAAAAATCATACTTTTTGGAGAAATGTCCTCTGGTCTGATGAAACAAAAATAGAACTGTTTGGTCATAATGACCATCGTTATGTTTGGAGGAAAAAGGGGGAAGCTTGCAAGCCGAAGAACGCCATCCCAACTGTGAGGCACGGGGGTGGCAGCATCATGTTGTGGGGGTGCTTTGCTGCAGGAGGGCCTGGTGCACTTCACAAAATAGATGGCATCATGAGGAAGGTGGTGATAAATAAAGTGGTGATCCTAACTGACCTAAGACAGGGAATTTGTACTAGGATTAAATGTCAGGAGTTGTGAAAAACAGAGTAAGGTGTATGTTAACTTCCGACTTCAACTGTAGGTCCTAAATGGCAGGTGATCCTTCATGTTTCACAGTCTGAAATACATGACAAGCCGCATGGACTCTGAAACAAGCTGAACTGGGGATGTGTGTCTGTGAGAGACAACACATAGTGCGAAAGAGAGATCAAACAAAGACATGTTTCATAAGACAAAAATACTCAATAAATGACTGGTTTGTTCAGAAACAGTGAGAATGGAAAAAGGCAACACAAAAGGTAACAGCAGGGTGAGGTAGGGCTGGTAACAGCAGGTAGGGCTGGTAACAGCAGGTAGGGCTGGTAACAGCAGGGTGAGGTAGGGCTGGTAACAGCAGATAGGGCTGGTAACAGCAGGTAGGGCTGGTAACAGCAGGGTGAGGTAGGGCTGGTAACAGCAGGGTGAGGTAGGGCTGGTAACAGCAGGGTGAGGTAGGGCTGGTAACAGCAGGTAGGGCTGGTAACAGCAGGTAGGGCTGGTAACAGCAGGGTGAGGTAGGGCTGGTAACAGCAGATAGGGCTGGTAACAGCAGGTAGGGCTGGTAACAGCAGGGTGAGGTAGGGCTGGTAACAGCAGGGTGAGGTAGGGCTGGTAACAGCAGGGTGAGGTAGGGCTGGTAACAGCAGGTAGGGCTGGTAACAGCAGGTAGGGCTGGTAACAGCAGGTAGGGCTGGTAACAGCAGGGTGAGGTAGGGCTGGTAACAGCAGGGTGAGGTAGGGCTGGTAACAGCAGGTAGGGCTGGTAACAGCAGGGTGAGGTAGGGATGGTAACAGCAGGTAGGGATGGTAACAGCAGGGTGTGGTAGGGATGGTAACAGCAGGGTGTGGTAGGGCTGGTAACAGCAGGTTGAGGTAGGGATGGTAACAGCAGGGTGAGGTAGGGATGGTAACAGCAGGGTGAGATAGGAATGGTAACAGCAGGGTGAGGTAGGGATGGTAACAGCAGTGGGTGGTAGGGCTGGTAACAGCAGGGTGTGGTAGGGATGGTAACAGCAGGGTGTGGTAGGGATGGTAACAGCAGGGTGTGGTAGGGCTGGTAACAGCAGGTAGGGCTGGTAACAGCAGGGTGTGGTAGGGATGGTAACAGCAGGGTGTGGTAGGGATGGTAACAGCAGGGTGTGGTAGGGATGGTAACAGCAGGGTGTGGTAGGGATGGTAACAGCAGGGTGTGGTAGGGATGGTAACAGCAGGTTGAGGTAGGGATGGTAACAGCAGGGTGTGGTAGGGATGGTAACAGCAGGGTATGGTAGGGATGGTAACAGAAGGGTGTGGTAGGGATGGTAACAGCAGGGTGTGGTAGGGATGGTAACTGCAGGTTGAGGTAGGGATGGTAACAGCAGGGTGTGGTAGGGATGGTAACAGCAGGGTGTGGTAGGGATGGTAACAGCAGGGTGTGGTAGGGATGGTAACAGCAGGTGGAGGTAGGGATGGTAACAGCAGGGTGTGGTAGGGATGGTAACAGCAGGGTATGGTAGGGATGGTAACAGAAGGGTGTGGTAGGGATGGTAACAGCAGGGTGTGGTAGGGATGGTAACTGCAGGTTGAGGTAGGGATGGTAACAGCAGGGTGTGGTAGGGATGGTAACAGCAGGGTGTGGTAGGGATGGTAACAGCAGGGTGTGGTAGGGATGGTAACAGCAGGTTGAGGTAGAGATGGCAACAGCAGGGTGTGGTAGGGATGGTAACAGCAGGGTATGGTAGGGATGGTAACAGAAGGGTGTGGTAGGGATGGTAACAGCAGGGTGTGGTAGGGATGGTAACTGCAGGTTGAGGTAGGGATGGTAACAGCAGGGTGTGGTAGGGATGGTAACAGCAGGGTGTGGTAGGGATGGTAACAGCAGGTGGAGGTAGGGATGGTAACAGCAGGGTGTGGTAGGGATGGTAACAGCAGGGTATGGTAGGGATGGTAACAGAAGGGTGTGGTAGGGATGGTAACAGCAGGGTGTGGTAGGGATGGTAACTGCAGGTTGAGGTAGGGATGGTAACAGCAGGGTGTGGTAGGGATGGTAACAGCAGGGTGTGGTAGGGATGGTAACAGCAGGGTGTGGTAGGGATGGTAACAGCAGGTTGAGGTAGAGATGGCAACAGCAGGGTGTGGTAGGGATGGTAACAGCAGGGTGTGGTAGGGATGGTAACAGCAGGTTGAGGTAGGGATGGTAACAGCAGGGTGTGGTAGGGATGGTAACAGCAGGGTGTGGTAGGGATGGTAACAGAAGGGTGTGGTAGGGATGGTAACAGCAGGGTGAGGTAGGGATGGTAACAGAAGGGTGTGGTAGGGATGAGTAGGATGTGAGGAGTAAAGGGGGCCAGGGTTAGGATTGGGTCTCTTACATGGGACTGCCTACCTGCTGACTAACACAGCCATGCTGGCTCTTCAGACTGGACACCTCGGCCTGGAACTTTAGGGTATGCTCCTCAGCCTGGAGAGATAGGGGGAGAGGGAGGAAGAGAGAAGGGGGGACGAAAAGAGAGGGGGGGGGTCAAAAACATGCAGTTTGAGCTCATAAAGGAGATAGAGGTGAGATAGACATTGGTAGATAGAGAGGACATTGAGTAAAATGATTTATCCTAACATTGAAATGTCCATTCTGAAACCCACTGCACATTCAGAGACTGGGTGTGAAACTGGACATGGTTCTCTGGCTGTACACAGAGTCCATCACGGCAAAAGAGGATGAACAAAAGCAGTGGATGGAAAATGGGGAGAGGTTGTTTTTTTATGTCTGGGAGAGGGTTGTTTGTGGGCACGTGCACTTCCACGTGCTGGACCCCTCTGTCTTCCTGTGGATCGTCTCATTGAGGCGTCTCTTTCTCTTTCTCCCTCTCCCTCCCCTTTATTTCTCTCATGTCTGGGAGCAGTAATCTGTTCCTGAGCCAGCACTGCTGGGATTAAGCAGCGACTGAAGATAGGATATATGCGTCATTAAAGCAGAGAGCACAGAGCAGGAGACAAGAGAGACAAAGTCAACAAAGATGACATGGAGAGAGAGCAGACGAGAAACACACACACACACACACACACACACACACACACACACACACACACACACACACACACACACACACACACACACACACACACACACACACACACACACACACACACACACACACACACACACACACACACAGTTTCTTCAATAAACCTCCTGTGAATAGGAATAAAGCAGCAGTGAGGCAGCTTAATTTCCAGTGCGGAGCACGGCTAGCATGGCATCAGGTGGATTAATGCTGCTGTCCTGGAGAACTGTAATGGATGCCTGGGCAGAGGAGCCGGGGCTCAGGGTGGACTCAAACCCCACTACTAAAGGTTACAGGGAAATGCAGAGAAATTACAGTGGGAGAGCCTGCAGTGTGCAGAGACCCGGGAAAATGGCTAATTGTGTTCAGATAAAGGCTCTGGCTGTATGCTGAGCACTAGAGGAAATGTGGTGGACTTCCACCATCTCACATGGAGAAGCTGGATCAGTGGGAGTCTTTTGAACAAGGTTCTGAGCCACGGCAAACACAATTCGAGCTTCTTCAACATGAGTGTGGCTGCCTTTACAGTGGCATGTACTCTAGGAGCAATCCAGTAGACCCAATAAAGCTCAAGCACTGACATCAAGAATCTCATTGTGGGTGAGAAGGTAAGGCTAGAACTGAAGTAGACTCAATCAGCATAACAGTCAGGTCAACATGACATTATCTTACAGATTGATAGTGCCTGTGTGTCTGTATGTTTCTATCTGTACAGCTGGGTTGATGGTGGTTTATGGAATGGTGATCTCACCCTCCTCCAGGCATCCTGTAGCCTGTCCTGGCACTCCGTGAGCTGGGCACGGGTCTCTGTCAGCTCCCCCTCCAGGTCCACACACCCCCACTCTGCCTGGGCACTCTCTATGCCCTCTCGGTCCCTGGCAGCGGTCTGCAGAGAACACACCACCGCTGCCAGCCTTTCCACCTGCAGGGTCCACGCACATACACACAGAGGACATTGCTGTAACGTTAGCTCAACATTAGGTCACAGCTCCATCTTCTCCCAGTGGGACAGTGGGCTGGCCCGTCTCATTGTGACCCCTCACTAATACTGGAGGGGAATCCATGGCAATCCGGTAAGTGTGGCTCTCATTTCCCTCTCATTATACATCCCCATTCCCAGCACTAACAGAGCCCATATCCACCCACCCCCTGAGCCATGTCTATGTTTAACTCCTCCATATTCCCCTAGTCCCAGGAGAAAGCACAGTTTCCTGAGTGGGAATCGCTGTCTGTCTGCCCAGGTTAATGGAGAAGGAGTGGGGCTCTGAGAGAAAGAGACCATGGAAAGACACAAACTTGCACGCACACACACAACCGCATTTACACACGCACACACACACAGACACATTTGCACACGCACATTATGTAGGCATGGATATGGGCAGACAGACATACACATAGGAAAAAAAAGTATCTTACAGAGACATTATAATAGGCAGAGACTCCAGAGTATACAGTACTGATGTGTGAACTGTTGATAGAATATCTTGGTAATGTGAATGTGAGCATCCACTGTCACCAGAAATGGACTTAGTTTATGGTGAGATTTTTGTTACGGAGGACAATATGAATCCGGGTGTGAATCAGCGTGTACTGTTGGTGATGATGGACTTTGGGTCCGCTAGAGAGTGTGTATTGTGTTAATGGTGGACTCCAGTCACTGTGAACCACGACAGGCACCCAGTCTGACCTCGGCTCCCTGCTCCCGCTTATATCCCATGAGCGCCTCATTTTCTCTCTCCACCTGCACAAGACGCCCTTTGACCTCAGCCAGCTAGGGGGACAAAAGAGACAGGATGTCAGAGAGGGAGGAATGCTACAGTACTGCAGCATAAACTAGGTCTACTTGTCTCTGAACAAACTCTGGAATACGGTAAATATAAATCCATTCTATTCAATACAGCATTTCATTATTTCTTACAGTAGCACTGCTGTTGCCAAAGCTTCTGTAGAAACTGCAAGAGTGAAGTCATAGGCGGCGAAAGTAAATTGTCTATAAAGAAATAAAAAGGCTACTACACTAGAAAGCGCAATTTGGCTACAAGGGATCATTCAATTCTTTAAATCGTATTGCATAGTTGGAAGTGCCCACAATTTGGGCAGCGTGCAGTAAATACCAAATAGATGATTGTTGAGTTGCGACTGTCAGTGAAAAGTAGAGAGGTCCAGCCAGGCATATCGCAATATTTCAAAATACAATCGTTGGAAAACATAGATTGAAAAGCAAATGGCTATTGCCGTAAAGAGATGACAATGAAAACACTCTAATCTGTCTTTTAGTTATCCAAATTGTCATTGAGCGAACAGTAGCTCATCTTATTGGCACCAGCCGAGAGCATCGGCCATATCCCCGGTGAGTGTGCTTATTCACTCATTATCATTGTTGGGTCAGTGCCACTTGGAAGTTTGATTTTGGACAATTATTTCCTCCCCCAGGTTAGATGGATGTCATACTGTATTTGAGTCTCCCCTTCTCATAGGCCTATTATACGGATCTGTTAGAATTTTTATGGTAAAAATGTGCTTCCCCAAACTTGAAACTCGCACGCTGCCTATGAGTGAACTTCTTTAAGGCTAGGCAGGAGCTTGTGTGACTAATATGGTCACTGCATTAAAATCTATTCTGTCTAGGGAGAAAGGACAATGACAAGTCATTATGTCGAGTAGAAAATGGACTTTAAATTAAAGGTGGGTGATACAGCGGTGATAATGACTATCTGAGTCATGGAGGGTCTGGAATGAAACACACAGGGAGTCAGGATAGGATAGGACAAGACAGTTGATTAGTTAATCATTAACACTGATAGCACATGAAGGAAACTTTAGCATTATGCACAATTGGTGTCCAGAGCATGTGGATATTTTAATGTCAATACACAGCATCCATTAATTGGGAATAGCTGATGTAACCATCAGATCTAGCCATGACTGTACAGTTACAGGAAGCTACAGAATATAGTTATGCAGTTATGCTATGAATAAACAATAAACTGACTCGTTGCTTTCATTCTAGATATAGAAAGGGGGACAAAGGCAGAGTGCTCAGGGAATGGTGCAGTCATTGATAGAGTGACAAGTGTGAATGAGATCTCCCATCAGGCATGTAGAGCAGATCGCTGCTGTGGATCCCTTCAGCTCAAGACAGAGAGTCTGCCTAGAGACCTAGCGACAGGTGACACAGGCGCTGACAGCCAGCATTGGCTCTGAATCTGATTGGTTTGCAGTTTTCTCCAGGAGGGGAGGCCAGCGGCTAGTGATCTCTTTCAGCTCAGCATCACAACCCTGACCTGTGTTTACCGGAATGTATATCTGTCTGAGTATCTAACTACTGTATATTTATGGATGTCTATTTTTCTAAATGTCTGTCTGCCTCTGTATTTCTGGTCTGCCTTATTGTGTGCATGTCTGAGACCATGCCTATTTGTCTGATTATCTACCTGTCTGTGTCTGTCTGTCCGTCTGTCGGTCTGTTGTTGACAGAAAGACAGACTCCTCATTCCCCCAGTTCTCTGTAGTATACAACATAGCCATCCTGCTCTGACTCATGTTTCCTGGGCAGACACAGACCCAGACAGGGCCATGGCCAGTTGCTCAGCACATGTTCCCAAGCCACGACCCAGCATCAGGTAGCACAACTGTGCCAATGGAACCAATTTAGGGCTGTCCCAATTTAGGGCTGTCAACATGGATGATTATCACCCATTATGCTGCTATTGGATCATTGTGCAGATCTAACTTAGGCCTATGTACCCTGACTATAGAGTTTTGCTAGAAAGTGAGACATCTTCAAGTTTCTAAAGGATTATTTTATGGTCAACAGATAAGCTCCTCTATAAGATGATGCACTTTCACAGTTCAGCTGACTACACCCCATCAATATGAATACCAGGCTACTTTACATTTGGCAATAAATTGAATACTTCCACATGCTTATGATGCTTTTTATACAACACAAATTTAAAGACCACCATGGAAACAAGCATTTTAATTAATACTTTCAAGTGATATCCTCTGGGTCCATGTTGTACATTTTGTTGTATATGGCTGTTACCCCAAATAAATTCAATTCAATTCAAATGAGAAAGACACAGAAAAGTGGACACGACATGCATGATGAGTTAGTCTACCTTTCTGGGGATCAGTCATTTGTTGGTTCTTGACCGTGCACTAGTGAGCGGACACCCAACACACACATTCAAAAAACTGTAGACAAAAAGCATAGCTAACAGGGAGAGGAGGAGGCCTGAGAAGCCTGGGCCTGGCGGTGAGTTCTTTACCTGAGTGTGGAGCTCCTCTGCCTGCTGTGTCTGGGTCTGCAGGTCCCTCTGCTGCTGCTCTCTGCGGCTGTATCCCCTCTGGAGCTCTAGCTGGCTCTCCTGTAGCTCCGTCTGCAGTTGAGAGATCCTCTGCCCATGGACATCCAGCTATCGAACCACAAAAGAAGGCAGGGCGGCAGAGGAGGAGAAAATCAATCCAGTACAAAGAGCCTCTCCTCTCCATTCCTTATGGCTCTGCCTGTCTGTCTGTCTATCTGAGACAGGGATACATCATGGATCCCAGATCAGAACCACCAGCTGCCCAAGTCCAGACACCCTGTCCCAAGACTGCACCAGCCCTGAGATCCGCCTCAAACCGCCTGCCTCTGATGCCTGGATTAATTAAATAAGCGCAAAAAAAAATAATCAATCTGACGAATACAACCTAACGTACCGAAATGGTTTCCATTTATGTATTTACGGTGAGAGATTGTCCAGATCTTATTCTGAACAATAACAAAGGGTCAATCATGGGTCAATAAAGTACGGAATATTCACCATGAAACTAATCTGAAAGTCCGATCTTAACTAATCAAATACCTTTTCAATTTCAACGGTGTCATCTCGTAGAAGCTGAGGTTTGTGTCAACACACACGATAACAGACTACATGTATGTTTACATATAAATACCACAATGTTACTCATATGCAGTCAATGCTTTGACAACCAATTGCTGAATTGTTATTAAAGTGAAGAAAAAGTAAATAATCATTATAATAGAGTAGAATTCATCATAGAATGTAAAACAGCTTATAACAACTAAAAACAACATTTCAAATCCTTGTAATAATCACTGGACATGATTCCTGAGTAAACATACAGTCTAAGAAAAAAAGGAGCTATCTAGAACCTAAAATGGTTCTTCGGCTGTCCCCATAGGAGAAACCTTTGAAGAAGCCTTTTTGGTTCCATTAAGAACCCTTTCCACAGAGGGTTCTACCTGGAACCAAAAAGGGTTCTCCTATGGCTTTCCTTTTGGAACCCTTTATTCTAAGAGTGTCTAGTGTTTTTACCATCAACATGTAACCAAACAAACCAGTGATCCCAGTCTGACACCAGTAGAAGGCTGGCCAGTGGGCTGGCCCAGCACGCCAACACAGCACTAACTCTAATAAACAATCTCTAATTAACACAACACAGTCACCTGCTAAATCATATGAGAGAGAGAGGGAGAAGGGAGGGAGGGAGGAAGGGAGGGAAGGGTGAAAGTAAGGAGAGAGAAGAAGGAAAAGGAAAGGTGCTGGTCCAGTCGGTCAGAGACAGAGACATAGTCTTGTTTCTGTGTGTGCTGGTGATGGTGGTAGCTCATCACAACAACAGCAGCAGCAGAGAGGAGGAGGAAAGGCAAACAGACAAGATGGAGTCCCAGGACAACCCATTAATCAAACATCTGCATACAGGCTGAGAGATAATCCACCAATCCACCCAGAACAGGACCCGTGAGAGAGTTTCTCCCCTTCTTTCTCTGTTGAAAAGCATCATGGCTGCCTCCACCTGTCTCCCTCTTTGAAAGCCTGATGAGGTGACTGCTGCTTATTCCTCAATTAGAAAGTATCATTGATATAGGAATCGTTTCCACGGAATCCAACCAAAAACCTGGCTCATCCCTTTAGCTCTCTCTTTCTGTGTGTGATCCACGCCGATAACCCTGCTCTTGCTTTCTTTCCCTCACAATCGCTCCCTCTCTCTTCTCCCCTCCTAAACTGATCAATACTTCATTTAAATCATGACATTAGCACACTACAACTGGAGAAAAAACTGAGAGTATGAACGCAAATGCGCTTCGTATGTTAAGCGGTATGGATAACAGATAACAGTTTTTGGGGGGGTGGGGGGGGTGGTGAGGTTTAAATATTTGTTTAAACAAGAAGTAAATACAAAAAGGTAGAAATGTATGCAAGCGCGTGGGGGTCTAGCGCTGTTTTGATTTGAGCTCCCGAGCCTCACACTGATCAATAGCACATTTAAATCCCAGACAGAGGAGCGCTATCATCACATCAGAGGAAAAGGGAAACATGCTTTCCTAATTATCACGTCAAATAACCAACGCTGCGGATGCCCTAGTTACACAGTGCTGATCGAGACATATTTCAGATTTATTCAAGCAGAAATGTTTCATATTTTCCATTTGGACCTGAATGAGTAATAACATTATATATATGGACCTGAATGAGTAATAACGTTATATATATGCACTCTCACGCACTTATCTATTCACGTAATTCACAATGAGTCCAATCAATAGTGCCCTCTTCACAGCCGGCTTTCTGGCCATATACGCCTGCATAGGATCATATACTAAACTGTTCAGAATGCCAAAACGAGCCCATCTGATTTCCTGCCGCTGATTGGAATAGCTGGCGCTGCAAATGACTAGATCATCTTGGTGTTGGTCATTAATCCTAGATGGATATTTACCTGAGCAGACTGGGAGTCACGGGCCTGGTAGGAGAGCAGCACATCTCGCCGGAGCCTCTGGATGGTCGCGTCCCGACATGACAACTGGGGTGCAGCCAGCCCAACGGGTCAGGTTTTCCCATCCCGAACGTGGGTGTACAGAGGCGAGGAGAGGAGAGAGGGGCAGAGTGTGAACCCAACACTAGGAGTGAAGTGGGATAGAGAGAGGCAAAGCCAGACGATCACTCAGAGAACATGCACTTACATATAGCCTGGCGCCAATGTCAACCAATGAGCAATTAGGCAGACAAGACTAAAGTTATTGATCGTGGGTTCTGGCTCTTTTTTTCCCAGGGCTAACTAGGCTGCCTGAGGTTGTGTGACGGCTGCTGTGGCTGCAGACTGGGAGGGGAGGGTGGGATGGAGGAAGGTGGAGGGCGACGGACAGGGTAGGGCAGGTCCTTCTCTCCCCAGGCCTTGAGCTCTGAGTTGGGGACTGGTCATTACCATTTAGCCTGCTATTGATCTGCCTGCTAAATAAGCCTGGACCCCATGCAGTCACACACAGCTACACACACACAATCACAGAGACACCATGGCACGCACCACAATAACATTACTAGTAATTCATCAATAGTTAAGGGTCTGGTTTCCAATCAACAGGTTATTGGACAACATCCGTACAATGGAAAGATTACTTCATTGTGTATATTGCATTTTGGTCATGTTTGAGGGACACTGGGGCTTGTGCAAAAAAAAAAAAGGGTGATTATTGCTACATGACAGTAGCTATTGACTCGATGGGTGTGACTACCTCAGTCTTCAGCAGTTCTCTGCTCCTCTGTTCTGTAAGTTGTGGGACTGGACTGGATCCTGTCTGGTCAGTAGTATTCCCCTGGAAAATAATTAACAGAATATGGTTGTTGTGACTTCAGAGTGTGACATCTAATTCTCATTTTAAACTGGGTGGTCCGATCCCTGAACGCTAAAAGATGTGGTATATCAAACCGTACACCACGGGTATGACAAAACAAGTATTTTTACTGCTCTAATTACGTTGGTAACCAGTTTATAATAGCATAGACAGTGTGGTTTGGACAGCCAGTTGACTGATAAACAGAGACAGTTAAACAGAGACAGAGAGTACTGCCTGGTGTTGGAAAACCCATCCTCCAGTCAGACCATGAGTAACCGGGAAACATGTCTTTTATGAGCATTCCTTCATTGTGAAGACAGAAAGTTAAGTTGAGTTCATGAAAGCTGGCAGGGATCGTGACGGGGACACCTGATCTTCTTTCCATGCTGGAGACGTTTTCCTCCACATTAGCGTCTGCAGTGTGGAGCCCAGTTAGCTAATGCTGAGAGCATTTAACCCTGTTTACAATGCACCCCCACCACCCACCCCACCCGTTTCTCAGCCTCCACTTCTACATGCTCAATTATATCCTAACCTCCAACTACCAAGGACATTCTCCCAGCTAGCACACAATCACGGGCCGTCGCTTTCAGAGACTGAGGAAAGCACATTAGGACCTCTGCTATTTTACAAGGTGGAGAATCTCCTGTCCTTGGTCATTTCTACACAACGGGCTGCTTTCACACAGATGAGACGGTACACACTGTTTAGTATGAGCAGCATGATGTTAGAGATGCATAGAAATGTGGAAATTAGGAAATGAATGAACAACCAATCATACTGAAAAGGCAGTCAGTGTGTGTGTCTTGTTCTTCCTGTGGTTTAGTGCTTTTCCATCCTTTGGTGTGTGTTTGAAAATCAATCCTGTTATTCCAAAGAGAGAGACAAAAAATAATCTCTCAGAGGTGATTGCTCATTCCTCACAGCTTCAAACAGCACTGAATCAGAAGGACACCTTTAATATTCAGACTTTTCACGTCACTCTAGGCTAAATCCCTAGCAACCACCATAGCAACACACTCTGAGTTGGACGTGAAATGCATGGCAAGTTCCCTCCAGCCACCATGCAGAGACGGGGGAAAAGAGAAGAAAAACGAGAGAGACGGATATGCCTCAAAGACCTGAATTCAAGCATAGATGAAAAACAGACACAGGAACAAACCAGACGAATATTCCTCAATAATCACACATTGTAAAAACGGATATAAATTCTCATTTGGGCAAAAAAAAAACGTCCTCCGTCCTCTCTCCTCCGTGACCCTGAAACCGATCAGTGGTCAAGGAGTGAGTCATTTTGTTAGTAGGCAAACGTAAAAGTCCTCCCCTCCTCGATAGCCACCTTTCATGGAGGATACTCGTGTATCCTATCGCGGAACAGTTTTGAAATCTGCCACTCTTTGAATCAGCTGTTGTGTTGGCAGAGAGAAACATGCACACGTTTAGAAACAATATGCTACCTATTGTTTTATTTATAAAATGTCTTGCACAACTAACTTCATTTGTTTTGATCACTTTACACATTAAATGTCATTTGCCTGGTGTACGAGTGGAGAAGGACCATCTCATTTCACACAAACTCATTTCACTTTCCTCGCCGACTCTCCTCGATTACCTTTGACCTTTTCAAGAAGAGGTGAGAGAGGATGGAGGAAAGAGGATGCAGGAGATGAGGAAATCTAAAATGTATTTGAGGTTCTCCTCCTGCAAGGGACAACAACAGCATCTGGGCAGAGCTGGGAAGAGAGGGATCGCAAGTGTGTAAAAAAAAAATATATGTATGTTTTATTGTCACACACCAGATAGGTGCAGTGAAACGTGTTGTTTTACAGGGCGGGTTAAGTATCTTGATCGAGTGCACATCGACAGATTTTTCACCTAGTCAGCTTGGGGATTCAAACCAGCGACCTTTCAGTTACTGGACCAACACTCTTAACCGCTAGGCTACCTGCCGCCCCAGGTGTGTGTGTGCCATCAGGGTCATGGGTGAGGTGTGGGGGGGGGGGAAGCAGATGGGGCGCCCCCCCTCCCTCCACCCATAGACACTTCCTGTACCACAGTAATGACCTCTAAGTGAGCCTCTTCCATCGGAAATCTCAGGTCCCCCCCCTGCATCTGGTTTCCTAGTCTCCGGGATTCTTGCTCTCAGAAGCTGATGAGTTCAGTCAAACTTCATTAAGTTTATAGGCGCAGCCCGGCGGTCCCTGGTGGCACACTACACAGAACAAGCCCCTCGTCTGGCAGAGAGTGATGGGGCTGCTCTGCCTGAGAGAGGCCCTTTACTGCCTCAGCTCACAGGTGGAGGGGAGAGCTCTTTACCCCCCCCCCCCCCCCCCACCCCCCCGCCTCTGTCTCTATCTATCTCATTCCTCTGTGTCTCCCCCACTGCCCTCTCCGTCTCCCCCTCTCTGTCTATATCTATCTCAGTCCTCTGCGTCACTCTCTGCCTCTCCCTTTCTCTCCCTCTATCTGTCTCCCTCACTATCCTCACTCCTTCTCAATCTTTCTCAATCTTTCTCTCCCTGTCTTTCTCTCTGGGCGTCGCCTGGGTGAGGAGTCCACAGTACTGCTCATCATTCTCCACTTGGGCAGTAATACATGCAGGAGAATACTACATTTATGAATGTATTCATGGGAATGTGAGCTGGGCTCCATCTGTCTCCAGGAGCTGTCATGTCCTCAGAGAGGAGAGATGCAGATGCTCCTCCATATAGGATGGACAGACAAACTAAGCCCTGGACGTACTCCTCCGGATCACCATCCAAATACTGACCAATACTAACCAACAGCAGACCCCAACAGAAAGAGGAAGCTATTATAGTCTTCATTTTCCCCAAGACTTCATATTACCCAAACATGTGCAACAGCTATTCCATCATCTAACCTGGGTGGAGGCTCACTGGGGAGGGAGAGTGGAGGAAGAAGATGGGCCAGAAAGTAAGAGGTGTCCTTTTAAAGGGCCCGGTGGGGAAAGGTAAACCTGGGTCCATCCAGTGAGTATTTATTGCGAGTCGGGGCAGACACACTCGCTTAGGTGCTCTGAGTAGCTATTAAACAAGTCTGGGTCTGACCTCTGGTTTTAAGCAGCCGTGTGTCTGACAGCCAAGGCTGCGGAGGCCGCCATAAATGGATTTCTTAAAGTTTCATTCAGGAAAATAAAAAGACTGTAGTGTGCACGAGGGTAATTCAGAAGCAGGTCTGCGTGAGAGAACAGTGTTTCTATCCCACGCTGGGCTAGGCTCGACTGCCTGAGTGGTTCTCTCTCCACAGTACAGAGGAGTATACTGGAGGAGCAGGAACCCAAGTAGCAACACGCTTTATCCAAATAGAATGCAAGAGCCGGGAATGGGTTTCTGTAAAAAGTGTTTTTACTTCCTCTATTGTGAGCGGAGTGGAATAGAAAATGATCTGCATACCGTATGTATACCGAGGCCATTAAAACAGTACATCCCTCCTCAGACACAAATGTCTGCAGCAGCTGCTCTGACCGAGAGGTTGCCTGCCTGTTCAATTCATTTTACCACAGACACAATGTGGCCATACTGCTGTAAAACTCACAGATAAAAAGATATGTAAATTTCTATAAAAAATCTGAAAACACGCTTAGGCCGGTCCCTTTAGCCTTTGAAGTGACAGAGGCTTTATGTGAGGGAGGTGGGCTTAGTTCAAAAGCAGGCCCTGAATCAGCTAGATTGCATGCAATGTTAAGTGCAATTAATGAACCCCACAAAGGAGGATTATGCTGACAGGATTATTCTGAACAACAATGCAGCACCCGCTGCCAATTACACACCAGCAGGACCGCAGAGCTCCTCTTCTGCTGGACTGCAGATTAGCATTATGCACACACACGCATATACACAACAACATAAACACACACACACACATCCAAATGACACACAATACCATTCATAAACACACCACAGACAGACCTATGACGTATGGACCTACACATACATGGGATACATTGCATTTGCTGAGCTGATTCCCTGCTGTTTGAGTTTCTTTATTCTTCCTGTCACAGGTACACTAACTTATGTCTACTAACTCTCTAATTTCAACTAAATCTATCCCATCTCTACTTCCTCCACCCCATCTCTAGATTCTCTATCCCATCTCTACTTCCTCCACCCCATCTCTAGTTTCTCTATCCCATCTCTACTTCCTCCACCCCATCTCTAGATTCTCTATCCCATCTCTACTTCCTCCACCCCATCTCTAGATTCTCTATCCTATCTCTACTTCCTCCACCCCATCTCTAGATTCTCTATCCCATCTCTACTTCCTCCACCCCATCTCTAGATTCTCTATCCCATCTCTACTTCCTCCACCCCATCTCTAGATTCTCTATCCTATCTCTACTTCCTCCACCCCATCTCTAGATTCTCTATCCCATCTCTACTTCCTCCACCCCATCTCTAGATTCTCTATCCTATCTCTACTTCCTCCACCCCATCTCTAGATTCTCTATCCTATCTCTACTTCCTCCACCCCATCTCTAGATTCTCTATCCCATCTCTACTTCCTCCACCCCATCTCTAGATTCTCTATCCTATCTATACTTCCTCCACCCCATCTCTAGATTCTCTATCCCATCTCTACTTCCTCCACCCCCTCTCTAGATTCTCTATCCCATCTCTACTTCCTCCACCCCATCTCTAGATTCTCTATCCTATCTATACTTCCTCCACCCCATCTCTAGTTTCTCTACCACATCTCTACTTCCTCCACCCCATCTCTAGATTCTCTATCCCATCTATACTTCCTCTACCCCAACCTCAGGTTTCTCTATCCCATCTCTACGATCTCTGACTCGCTCATCCGAAGCCTTCTGCCATTTAGAATACAGCGCCTGTAAGTCAATCAGCCTCTTGAACTTTCTAAAATGCCGGAAATGTTGGTTTTGCATCTCTGTTTGGTCTTAAGCTTCTGACAAGGATCTCAAACCGTCTGCAGTTGAATCAGAGCTGTCTGGCATTTCTCAGGGCAGTGCTAAATCAAATTAGCCAAAGCAATGTTAATTCCGAGCAGCATTTCATTAAAAAGGAAAAGATAATCAGTGCCAATGTCTCCATGTCCTTCTGACTAATCTAATAACACTGCGTTTGTTTGCTTTAATCATGTTTAACGATTAAGAGGCTAAGTCATGTAGACAGAGGGATCTCATAATCTGCCTGTCATGGCCGCCTCCCGATTTCCTGCCATTCGTCACAGCGCGGACAGCATTTCAACCTTCAGCAGAGAGTAGAGCCTTGTGAGGTGCACCAGCACCAGCTAAGGGATGGCCAGAGCAGGTCTTCAGGGAACCAGGGGGGTTTCCAGGTATCACTTTACTTCACAGAGTTGTATTACTGAACTGGAGCCACTGGGAGACATAGATATTATCTATCTCTGTGAAGTCTGGGCCCAAAATACCTACAGAAGCAGTTTTTTATTTATGGAATTGAGTTTGGAATGTTTGGATGTGTCGGCAGCCATATTGCTGCTGTTTGTGGTTTTTTTTAAGCAGATTTTGCTATATGACACAGTCAGTTTGTGTGACTGTAAAAACAGGGAACATCACTGAATAAGGGATAGGCCGAGCTATGAAAACACTTAATTTGCAATCACTGTATTACATTTGAAGAAGCTCATCAGATTTTCTTCCCTACTTAAAAAAATAAAAATAACTCATTCCTTATCAGCGGGTGTGATCACTTGAATGGAATCAATCAATGGCATTCTGCTCGGCTTTGCTCTTCTTTGCTCCTCGTCTCCAAATCCAATCTCTTCTGTGTCATTTCAGCGCACATTTCTAAGAGCCCGGGCTCTTGATTATCTCCCTCCTCCTCTGGCGCTCCCCGCCACCGCATGCTCCAATGTATTAAATTAAATGAGGTGTCTGTCCACGTCACCCCCTCCCCCACCTCCCCCCTCTCTCTCTGCTGGTAATCAGGGGAGAGGGCCCCTCCCAGCCTTGCTTTGTGCTAGCGGAGGCTGCATACATTAGCATTAATCAGGGCCTGCAGGGAGCAGCTAGCGGGAGCCAGACGTCTCTCTAAAACACAGAGAAGGAGAGAGAGAGAGAGAGAGAGAGAGAGAGAGAGAGAGAGAGAGAGAGAGAGAGAGAGAGAGAGAGAGAGGGCTCGGCACACACCCCACACTCAGTTCAGTCACAAACAAAAGGTTACACCTCTCCTTCCTTCGGCACTGTCTCTGTCCATTCCTCACTCTCTCTCCCCCCTGCTTTCCTCTCCTCTGTCTCATCCCAAGTATTTCCACTGTCTTATCTCCCACAGACAGGCGAGACAAATGCTTTAAAGATTGAAACAGTGCCGGCTTGGGCTCTGGCACCAGATAAATCATAGATGAGCTTGTGTGATCACTGTTAACATAATCCCACCATTCAAGATCACAATTACTGCAGGGTGCTAACTCATGTGTTCTTCATCAAATATTGATGCATACATAATTATACAAGCATATATGTGCAGATAGGGGTGTCTGTATACGTTTCTGTGGTGGTGAAAGAGAGAGAGAGAGAGAGAGAGAGAAAGAGAGAGAGACAGAGAGAGAGAGAGAGACAGAGAGAGAGAGAGACAGAGAGAGACAGAGAGAGACAGAGAGACAGAGAGACAGAGAGAGAGACAGAGACAGCGAGAGAGAGTATGATTGCACATACAAATTAATCAACGCAAATGGAAGTAAAGCCAAGCATACTATACTATGTGTGTTTATGTTGTACGTGCGTGTTTATATGTGTGCAATGCATACGTGTGTGTATCACGTGTGTATAGTATGCCCTTGATTGAGAGTGTGTAGGAAGGACTGTCAGTAGAAGATAGTGATGTACAGCTCCCCTGTGATCACCAGTCATAGCGAAGGCAATTACTGCAAAAATCATCGCATCACTTCATTCTTTTGCTCCCTAACTTTAATTGCTTAATGCATCGTTTACTGCCGCACTGCTCGCCTCCCCACGCTCCCGTCGATCCTCCTCCCTCCTTTTCTCGTCTCCTCCTCCCTCCTTTTCTCTTCTTCTCCTCCTCTCCCCTCCCTCCCTTTCTCTTCTCCTCCTCCCTCCTTTTCTCTTCTCCTCCTTCCTCCTTTTCTCTTCTCCTCCTTCCTCCTTTTCTCTTCTCCTCCTCCACCCCTCCCTCCCTCCCTGTCTCTTCTCCTCCTTTTCTCTTCTCCTCCTCTCCCCTCCCTCCCTGTCTCTTCTCCTCCTCCCTCCTTTTCTCTTCTCCTCCTCTCCCCTCCCTCCCTTTCTCTTCTCCTCCTCCCTCCTTTTTTCTTCTCCTCCTCTCCCCTCCCTCCCTGTCTCTTCTCCTCCTCCCTCCTTTTCTCTTCTCCTCCTCTCCCCTCCCTCCCTTTCTCAGCTCATCCTCCCCCCTTTCTCAGCTCATCCTCCAGCACTTATTTTACTGCTGAGTTGTTCTGGTAATTAAAGCTGAACTTAGACATAAACCTAGAGATCAAATCCACCACTCCATACTGTACAGTATGCAGGCTCTTAAATAGCATCCGCTAAATGTGTTATACTGTATGGATATAATGCTAAAGCTGGAAAAAATGTAGAGTTGCTAGGTACTGAACATACTAATGTACAGAGTGTGTTTGTTAGTGTGCATTTTGTGTATGTTTTCTTGTTTGTGTGTGTCAGTGCATTCTTAGGTGTGTGTACTTGCGTGAGTGTTTGATATGCTCACGTTTTTCTTTCAAATGTGCCAAAAAAAGAGGGCATCGCTATATGCGAGAAGAAAAATTAGCCACATTGATCCAAATCACCCAATCCTCCTAAAACCCAAACTCCCAAATGAGATTCCCAAAACACTCTCCAAGCAGAGCAAAACAAATACCATTAAGGCAGTGAAATACAAATAAAGACTACTATATAAACCCTGAGATATTACAAACAGTCTGACTCTGTGTAGACACCCAGTGCACTGCAGTATTCTGGGTATACTCTATATACTATATAAACCCTGAGATATTACACACAGCCTGACTCTGTGTAGACACTGCAGTATTCTGGGTATACTCTTGCCACATGGGGACATGGCTTTCTAGAAAGTCAGGTCTTTATCGAGCCATGGTGGGATCACAAGACCAAGGTAGGTAGAAATCCAAGTCCTCAGAAATCCAAGTCCTCCGATGTCATTAGGTGTCGATCAACACTCTTCAAAAATAAAACAATGAAATATTGGATGGTCTTTGTAGGATTTGAAGGACTATACACAATAGAATATCATCAGTGTAATGTAACAAAACATTCCTACCAACACAGAATAAATCCCTCTGGCACACATATCCACACACAAGTACACACATATCCACACACAAAGACACACACATATCCATACACAAGGACACACACATATCCACACGGTGCCATTATTCTGCTTTGGTGCTCCTCTTGACAGCAGCTCCAGGAGAGGCTATTATTAAGCAGCAGCCGCCGTGTTCCAGCAGCACAGCATAATAAAAATTCATTTTCTTTAATTAACTTTTATGGCCGGCGAAGAGGACACGCTGACACCTGTCTTATGCAGCACTGTAGCTTATTTCTTTTCCCTCATCCTCATCTCCACTCTGAATGTGTGTGTGTGTGTGTGTGTGTGTGTGTGTGTGTGTGTGTGTGTGTGTGTGTGTGTGTGTGTACAAGCCCAGAGGGTATGCCAGAAGCATAAGTCAAGTGGGTCTTCACTTCGAGTCCAATGTTAGAAGGATTTCAGTCTACCATCTTCCCTTAAAAATGTAAAAGCTATTTAAAAAGCTAAGAAACCAACAACAAGAACACATTAAAATCATGGTCAACAACACCTGATTGTGTCCTCTGCAGCGCCACCACCCACGTCCCCGGCACGCTGAAGAGAGAACACTCACTAATAAATGTGTTTTCCCAGAATCTAATCATGCTGTTTGTTCACTGAATGCTCCCTACACCTAGTTGTAAACTATGTTATATCACCCACCACCCACACACAGCCACACCAAAACAGACGCAGCTACGCGGGCACACACACACACGTGCACACCCAGAGCCATGCACGCACACACACAAACAAAAAGAGTACCTTGCTAGTGTTGGTGGAGATTTGAATATCTAAAAATAGCCAACTGAAACAATCACACCAGCAGGTTAGCTCCAGCTGAAACAATCACACCAGCAGGTTAGCTCCAGCTGAAACAATCGCACCAGCAGGTTAGCTCCAGCTGAAACAATCACACCAGCAGGTTAGCTCCAGCTGAAACAATCGCACCAGCAGGTTAGCTCCAGCTGAAACAATCACACCAGCAGGTTAGCTCCAGCTGAAACAATCACACCAGCAGGTTAGCTCCAGCTGAAACAATCACACCAGCAGGTTAGCTCCAGCTGAAACAATCACACCAGCAGGTTAGCTCCAGCTGAAACAATCACACCAGCAGGTTAGCTCCAGCTGAAACAATCACACCAGCAGGTTAGCTCCAGCTGAAAAAATCACAACTCCTTGGATTGCAATTAAAAAGTTGCTCAATTAGTGGTAGGACAGAAATGACTCACAAACACCCAGAAAGAGTTATTTTCATGAGGAAATAAAACATAGTACTGATAGGTACAAAGCACTCACCTCTGCTTAGATTTATCTCCTGCACCTCGTCTGGCGTGGCAGGATAAAATAAATGTTGTAAAGAAGGGGAAATTAAATGTGCTACACCTTTCAAGACTGGGCCTGGAAGACACCCATTTTATATCCGTTCCTTGGAAGAGGCATAGTTTGAGGTGAGATATGTTTATTTATTTTTTTATCCATTCTTTAAATCAGAAAGAGTCAACTTGTTTTCGTTTACATTGACAGCCTGGCCCAGAGTTTTCAAAAACATAAACCAATTAACATCAAGAATTTTGGTATTGTTAAACTCACACCTACACTATTGTATTGTATTAGTACAAGACAATAACTATTGTTACAATTACCAGAATATCTTCTTATATAAAAAGTAAGCCATGAAGGCCTAGCCACGAAGGCCAAGCCAAGGAGGCCTAGCCAGAGAGGCCTAGCCAAGTAGGCCTAGCCAAGTAGGCCTAGCCATGAAGCCATGAGGCTTTAAACACACAAAACTAAAACCATCAACAAAGTAGTTTTCAGTACTCACACCTACAGTGTTGTATTGTAACAGTACAATAGTAGTAGTAGTAGTATATTATTATTACATGTAGGATGTACTTGGCAGCTAAAAGCTGAATTGCAGCACACTAGCCATTCCTCTCCAAAAACATTGTGTAGCACCCACTTTGGCAACAACTGACTTAAAACTTTTTCAAGACGACCAAGTGTAACCATTTCTAAATAAACAAATAAAAAACAAAAAATCTGATGGACAAATTACAATTCAAATAACACGTAAAAACAACTAAAAAGCAATAAATGTACAAAAATGTACGGGAGTGATCAGCCATGGCTGCCATGGCAACGAAAAACACCTAACTGTATTGTAACGTAAATGTACAATAACCAGAATCTCTTCCTGAGATAGAAAGTAATCATAGAGTGGTAGTGTCTCCTGTGGAAGCAGATCGTTCTTAGGCTATTGTGAGAGGCAACGGTCAGTAAAGGACTTAACAGAACACAGAATAGACGACACTTACGTCAAACTACAGCGAACAAAAACGACAGGACATTGGCCAAGGCATACAACATCTAGCTCTTATCAATGATGAGAAGTTTGCCCAAATACGGCGGACACTACAGTGTATCCCAACGATCTGATATAGACTCAACTAAGGAGAGATAATGAAAAGTCCAGATGAGATGGGGCCTTAGTGGGTTTTGAGAACCTTTCTTTGGTAGGTTGTGTGACTGTAGAGGCAGGAAAGGCAGGCTTCCATAGCAGCGTAGCACAGCTTTGGTGGTGGGAAGCAGGAACGCAGCGGCAGGTCCAGCTATTGACTTGCTTTATTGATTTTGGCAAAGGAGTTGAGTACTTAA
The DNA here is from genome assembly GCA_023634145.1 of Thymallus thymallus. Classification (NCBI taxonomy): domain Eukaryota; kingdom Metazoa; phylum Chordata; class Actinopteri; order Salmoniformes; family Salmonidae; genus Thymallus; species Thymallus thymallus. The sequence continues at coordinate 20,344,853 of CM042380.1, read as the reverse complement.
AATCACAACAACTTTTAATCCAATGTGATGATTGTGTGTGACGGCAATCCCCACCAGAATCAGAATGGAGTTCAAATCAGGCCCCACCAGCTGCACTGGCTTAGGATAAACTGGTACTCACTACTGGTTCGCAATACATGGAGAGTCACCAACCACAAGCATAACCAAGCCCTGATAAAAAGGAGAAAAAAAGCCTAAAAGTCACTTTACCCTCCAACAGCCATACTTGCATTCTTCCCAAAAAAGTTAAGTTGATAGCTTGTGCCAAAGATAATCTTCCCACTTGAATGGTGAATAAATCTTGTTTTTTCATTGAGGTGATGTATGCAGGGCTGTGACCGTGTAACTCTTTTAACTCTGTTTTATTATTCAGGTTTCACACCTTCTGGCTCCCTCACTATGACCCCACTGTCCCTCCTAAACCCCTCTGGAACCTTCCGCTGACTCCCACAGCTCCAGTCAAACTTCGCACCTCAGCCAACCTTCAACAGTGTCAAAAGCTACAGCCTGAATCAGAACCCTGCGTGTTTATGGGTTCCTGATGAAAAATAATAAATAATAGAAAAATACTTAAATAGGGCTAATCATTCTAAGCTTAATGGGAAGGCATTAAAAGTGTCCTTGTGATGCGGTGCTTTAGGAGCGTTGTTGTGGAGGTGGAGGGGGCGGAGTCCTGATTGATGGGCAGGGATGAGTGATTAGAGGCGAGCTGCAGTAATATCCTCCACGGCCGGCCCCGGCTGCAGGAGCCAACCACAGCGCTGTAAACATTTTACTGCGTCCCGGCATTGCTTTACTGCCTGTAGAGGAAGGGAGTTGTGCCTTTAATACTAAAGTGGGCTGCTGCCAAGCCTCATTAACACAGCCCTGTCACCAGACACACACACACTGACACACACACACAAGCCTTTGGAAATGAATTCCATTGTCACCCAGAGACAATTCCCAGCTGAATTGGAGGAGCTGCTATTGCTCCTGCTCTGTCCATGTGACTAAGTGTCTCCTGCCTGCCTGCCTGCCTGCCTGCCTGCCTGCCTGTGTGCTGCTGCGGCACCTCCATTTTGCTGCAGGGATATTTGGTACAGTGTCTGGCTGATGAATAATATAACAGCATTGGTTTGCTCAGGGAAAAGCAGTTTATGCAAACATACATAATACTAAAGCCCACACTCTCCTCCTGCATTTGCATTGACAGTGCATGAACAATACACAGTGCCCAATGATTAGTGAACCTTCCTATAATAAGATTGTTTGAATACCATGTACATATTTTAAGATGATAAATGTATTTAGGAATTTTTATACAGAAAATGTGGTATTAATGTGAATGTTGTCAGGCAGTTTAGCAGGTGCCTGGAAGCCAGTCAATAAGCTAGATAAAATATATGCTTAAATATATGCTTTCTGTCAATGCCATTTACATGACATTCATTGTGTAATCGACTCTTTTACATTAGGCTTCACTGGAGATGTGATTGGAGATATGGCCTGCAAAGGACTGTAATTTCAACTGGGAGATAATATGTGTAATTGACTTGAGTCCTATTTTTATGATGACTTTATGAAATAAAGGACTTCTTAAAAGAGCATACAATCACACCATTTTCCTTTTGTTTCGTTATTGAAGCTTTTAGATAAGCATAGGCTACATTCACAATGAAATCACAGAAAAAGCATTTGATCCATTATCCTGCAATTCAAATTTTTCCCCCTTAATTTTTACCAAATCATATGCTTATATTGTTTATCAGATTAAAACCCTCCTGGACTGAGGGAATTCTTACCACAGGGTGCATTTCCACTGCATAATAGCAAAACAGTTACTGTCTCTTAAACAGACACTGAGGAATATAAATCCCCACAATATACAGTATGATGATATATGGGGAGCAAATAAACACAACTGCTCCCACACTGTGCCCATGTTGACGCAGTCAGAATAATGGATGCAAATGGTCCTGGCGGTGAATGATGGCTGATGCATCAGGGGGGTTGGCGTGGCGAGGAGCGGCGTGCCGTGGAGGTGGCGTACCGAGTGCTGGGCCGTGTGTCACTGCCGTGGCGCATCGGACAGAGTTTTGGAAAGTTTCCAGCGGGCTGCTGGTGATAAGGATGAGCGAACGGCCTGTTACGAGAAATGTCCCTCAAAGTGCACAAGTCAGAGGGAGATGGATCAGCCCCACCCACTGGACTGAAGTGTGATTCTTTACCAGCCTCCACGGCACTCTCTCTGCACTCTCTAGTATACAAATATCTCTGTCTCTCTCTCTCTCTCTCGGATCATTCTGGAGCGCTGCAAATCAAGCCCGCTCTGCATGATGTGCATACAGAGCCCAGGCCAGCCAAACAAATCATGGCAAGCCCACAGCTTCAGGAGGAATCAGATTAGGGAGCTATCTCTATGAGGAACTTTACATCCATTACTCCCCATGCACATTTCTGTAGTCTGCGGTACACACATTTACTCATGTACTCACACTAAGGCTGCGATGGTCATGGAATTTTGGATGACGGTAATTTGGCAGCCAACGTAATTAAGTGTTTGAATAGAACATTCGGGACGCACATTTTCTCCTCTCCTCCGCTCCTGACTGCATGTGCTGCCATAGAAATAGAATGAATAGAACGGGCATCCACATTCAAGTCAATGATGGCATAATGGGTGGACTGGCGGACATTGTGAGTGTACCCATAGGAGCAAAGCAGGGAGTAAAATATGAGCTAAAATATGTGCTGTGATCGGTTGATTCAACTCGGCCGTCTGCACTGATCTGTCTGATAGTGCTGTGCTATTAGTGCTTTTTGAGATCGGTTTGGTTTTGGTTAGATTATAAAACAAATATCAACTTCAGTCAGCTGTTTGTAGCACACAAAAAAATAAAACAATTGTTTCTTCCAACACCCTCCATCAGTATGAAACAATCTCTGATAGTAAATCAAACTGCCCACAATGACCACAGGAGAAAGGAGTCTACAAAGAATCCCAATATAACAATGCTGCACCACAGAGCCATGTCTGATTCAATGGCTTGTCTCACTCACCTGCTCCCTCTCTCCCGTCTCTCGCTCTCTCTACTCTCTCTCTCTCTACCTCCCCCCTTCTCGCTCTCTAAAGCAGGCACCAGAAAATAGAGGGATTAGTGGTGTGTATTGGTGCTTAGCACTGGACACAGTAGCCATTTTAGAGCAATGATGAACTGTGTGTAAGACTGTGTGTTCTTACTGGCTTCTCACACTGGCTAACCCACTATTTTCCACACGGGTACATAGGAGCTGGTCAAGGGACAGTGTGGTGGGTGGTTATAGAGACTCAAAGGTATGACAAACTGCCTTCAGGGGATGGCTGGAGTTGGCACTGCCTGTGAACTCTGCTAAAGGACCGGGAGGACACCTGAACTGAGAGACAGAGACAGAGAGGGGTAGAGAGAGAGAGAGAGAGAGAGAGAGAGAGAGAGTGGGGTAGAGGGGAAAAGATAGATAGAGAGATTGATAGAGAGAAAGAGAGAGAGGAGGGGAAGGGATTGGGATAGGAAGGAGGTAGAGGGGTGTGCAGGCAGGAGGGTGGAACTGCTGAAAAGAGAGGGATGGAGAAGATACATGAGGTTGTTATGTATATCACAGGCAATTCACACTGGCACACATTCCATATGAGATCCCATCAGCTGTCAAATTGGGAAAGCGATGGGAATGCAAGGCACCAAGCATCTCAACAAGACCAGAGCGGGGCGCACAACTGAGACCTCATAAAAACACAATCACGTCCTCAGCCAGACCTCCAGATGCACACAGCCAGACACACACTCACCACACCACATACACACACACACACTCACATTTACCCAAATCTGTAAATAATCACACACACTCAACACACACACAAAAATACATTAGTTTGTAGTCACACATGAACACATTTTCGCCCCATACAATCACAGCTACTCACGATCCCAAAGATAATATAAAATACTGCCCAGTTAAATAGTGCTCATCATGTCTTACCAGTGTGTTTCTCTCTATCATAAAGAGGCTCACCTCAAAAGCTCCACCTAGCCCGAGACTCTGTTGGTGATGTGGAACGTGGCAGGCACAGGCAGGCAGCAACCCAGACAACCCACACTCAACCAGCTCCCAGGTCAGCAGTCCCTCAGCTAATCCCAGCAGATAGCCCAAATGCTGACCACCAGCAAATAATTGCCTCCAGTTGGCTGGCTCCCCCAAAGCCACTCTAATGCACGGACAGGTGTTTCAATGTAGGTAATTTCTTCCTTCCCAGGGACTTATCGTGATCTGTTCAATTCTGCTAAACTAAAAGATTCTACCTGATATGTGTTGGTGTCACTGATAAGATTAGGCCTGGTGTGGTGTCTGCCAGATAATGCTCCTCTACTTTAACGCTAATATTGCATGTTTACTTTTTTTGTATCATATCCAGGAGCCAGGAGGGATCTCGCTGCATGCCAAGTGCACAAATACATGTCGTTTCTTCATCTGCTGAGAAATATTGAACTTGATAGCTTTTCCTGTTTATTGCTTTGGAATGCCGGCGGCACCTTTCCCTGCGTGAACAAAAGGATTCTGCTGCCAAGTGCTTGCTGTGTCAAAAAGTCTGACTTCACAGGGCCAAGGAGGGAGAGCAGACAACATCGAAGCATACTCACAAAGATAAACCAATGACACGACAGCGATTCACAACAAACCCTTCTCTTAATAACCACTATAAAAAAAAACACAATATGCCCTTAAAAGAAAACAAACAAAATTCGCTACTAACATCTCTCAACACGATTTGCTTTGCTGTAGTTACACTGATAAGTGGCTTTGTCTTATAGTGAAGACAAGACACACAGACACAGGTGGTGCAGCAGGAGATGGAGGAATGGATGATGTGGAGAGAAAATGGCTGGGCTAACAGATGGATAAGGACTCCAAACCATGTCCAATCAATTGAATTTACTACAGGTGGACTCCAATCAAGATGTAGAAACATCTCAAGGATGATCAATGGAAACAGGATGCACCTGAGCTCAATTTCGATTATTATAGCAAAGGGTCTGAATACTTATGTAAATAAGGTATTTCTGTTTTTTATTGTTAATACATTTGCAAACATTTCTACAAACATGTTTTCGCTTTGACATTATGGGGTATTGTGTGTAGATTGATAAGGATTGTTTTTATTTAATCCATTTTAGAATTTTTGTAATGTAACAAAATGTGGAAAAGGGGAAGCGGTCTGAATACTTTCTGAATGCACTGTAGCCCTTTATATATTACACAAAGCTACATAATGTACAGAGAGCCAGACAGGATGGTTGCTGTCAAACCAGCTACAGCAATAGCCAGTCAGTGTTTCCATATAAATGTGCAGAGCCTCTGGGGCAGCAGACAATGGATCCCAGGGCCTCTGGTGCAGCAGGGCCTCTGGGGCAGCAGACAGTGGAACCCTGAGGATGTGCTGCTGCTATCCCCGCTTCCTTCTTTCTCCCCAGTGAGAGACATGGAGGGGCGGGAGGATAAACGCTGGAATCACCCAGAGCCTTGTGGGGGTCCTGCAGGGCCAAAGAGCCAGCCTCAGGAATATGGGGGAACAACAGAGGAGGAAAGAGGAGAGAAAACGACTCTCAGAAAAGAGCCAGTCAATCTCCAGCACATATACACATAACTAACCCAAGCGTCTCCCTTTGAGCTGGATTATGGGGTTTAGGCCCTACAGTAGAGCTTCAGAAGTAGAGGTCCACAGTGGCCTAAAGCTCGGTATCAAGTTAACACTGGCACACCATGGCATGGCTTCAGAGATTACAGTTGAGCAGAAGGAAGACGTTCCCTCTCTGACACTAAGTGCAGCGTTGCAGGGTTTAATACTACCTTTCTCTCCCTCTTTCTCTCTCTCTACACCGCTCTCATCTCCCTCTTTCTTTCTGTCAAGAGTAGCGGGCGAACGAGGGGTGAATGGCTACCTATGCCTAGTGGGGCAGGTGAACATCTGAAATGACAGGGACAAGGGCTTCTTGAGTGCTCTGTAGAATGCTGGAAGCTCACTGAGAAACCATTAGGGAGATGGGTTCTGATCAAATGCATCATCATGCATGTAGACAGAGACGCAAAGACAGACAGTGGGGTCTGAAGCACTCACCTTGAACAGCCTGATGTGGCCCAGACAGGAGGGCCATCAAACGGTCATTACACTCCTATCAAACTCCTTTCAAACTGCCATCCAAATAACTTTGCCCTGGAGTTGTGCACTGTGCAGCTTGAAACAAATATTCCCTCCTAGTAGTTCTCTAAACATGGAATGCTCTACATGTGTGTGGAATCCCAAGCCTACACTGTATCTTCCATTCTATTACTTTGTAGTCCTTCTACTTTGTCTGTGTGTTCCGCATCGATCCTCTGAGCAACACGCTGTGTGAGCTAATACTAAAGGACCTAGGATTTGTTTTCAGGGGCGAAGCTTGACTCAAACACAACACAGGAGAGGAAGAGGAGCTAAAATAATGTAACCAAGTTTGCCAATGACACGACGGTGGTAGGTCTGATCACCAACGACGATGAGACAGCCTATAGGGAGGAGGTCAGAGACCTGGCAGTGTGGTGCCAGGACAACAACCTCTCCCTCAACGTGGGCAAGACAAAGGAGCTTATCGTGGACTACAGGAAATGGAGGGCAGAACACGCTCCCATTCACATCGACGGGTCTGTAGTGGAGCGGGATGAGAGCTTCAAGTTCCTCGGTGTCCACATCTCTAAGGACCTATCGTGGTCGAAACACACCAACACAGTTTTGAAGAGGGCACGACAATGCCTATTCCCCCTCAGGAGGCTGAAAAGATTTGTCATGGGCCCACAGAGCCTCAAAACGTTATACAGTTGCACCATTGAGAGCATCTCGACTGGCTGCACGCCTATATAGATATTTCATTAAAATTCAGCCGTTTCCAGCTACAATAGTCATTTACAACATTAACAATGTCTACACTGTATTTCTGATCAATTTGATGTTATTTTAATGGACCAAAAATTTGCTTTTCTTTCAAAAACAAGGACATTTCTAAGTGACCCCTGCACATCAACTCAGTCCTGTATATAGCCAAGCTATCATTGCTCATTGCCCATAAGAAAGCATTTCACTTGTTGTTTTCGAAGAATGTGATAATTCAAAGTTGCTGTCAGCCACAACATGCAGCTGAATGTTAACTTATGTATCTCGCTCTCCAGGCAACCCTGAGACTGTGGCATGCATTTATCCCTGTGCATATAGTACATTATATGAACTCTAACATGGCAGAGTCACGATCAAATGCGACATGAGCCGTGAAGTATGGGGGATCGTCAAACGGTAAGGAGCGATCGGTGAGTGCCAGAGAACACTGCTTCAGTTTACATTTCATTCTGCTGCTGTACATGCAAAATGGAAATTGAACCCCTTTTGATTTCGAGTTACTGGGAGTGTGTTTGCAAGTATGCGTGCGTGTATGTGTGTGCGGTGTGTATAAGAACCTTGTGGAATCAAGAAGAAGGTGAAATATTACCCAAGCAGGTTCCCCTCCCTCCGAGCTAACCTTGGGTGTGTGTGTGTGACCTTGTTAGCTGGGCCACTGCAGGGATAAAGCAGCAGGCAAACGGCCTCAGTCTGTCCGTCCGTCCGTCCCTCCCTCCCCATGGATCTCACACTCACACACGTCCACACACACGTCCCTGCGTCTGATCGCCTCTCCCTGCCACTGTTTGCAGAGTTGAAAATTGCTTTAATAATTTACACTGTTAATAACCAGTCTGGTCTCTGCGGCACAAGAGGGGCCCTGTTCAAACACAGGTGCGTGTCCTGCTCGGGTCCAGCGTCATGCAGAGGGGGGCAGTGTTTGGAGAGCAGCGCTAGTGTGTGAGTGTGTGCGTGTCTATGTGATTTTAGTCTGAGCCATCAGAAACTGTGCAGAATTGACTGATCTGCTAGTTGAGGGTGGTAATAGGGTGGGCTCCTGTGTAAATACATAGGAAACTACAGAGGCCTCGTCTGAGCTACTACTGACACAGAGCTGAAGGTCATAGAGACAGTGTGAGAGATGCTCCTCCAGGCTACAGGACAAGCCTTTATCTGGTTTAACCTGCCTCAACCATCCCAGGACATTACCTGGCCTTTTCTCCAACCCAGATGTTATGTCATTCCCACCCTGGATAATGAGGGAGTCTGTACAACAGGGTGACCACTGGACGTCAGCCAGACAAAGAAGGCAACCGTAATGGAATTGTAATTCTATGTAGGCAGCAGTGACTGAACGGTCACATTCATAAACTGCAATCAACGGGAAAAAAAACGTATTCAATACTGTTCTGTAATCAACAACAGCCTGTTTCCCTCCCATGGAAATGGGCATCGTCCTATTCAGACAGACAGGGCCTTGATGAGCTTCTCATCACCACCCATCATTCAGTCATAGTGCTCTCCCTCCCTCCCTCCCTCCCTCCCTCTCTCGCCCCCCCTCTCTCTCTGCTGGCTCGTCAGTCCACAGACTCTCCTCTGGGTAACTACTCTGAGGAGAGGGAGAAATGGGGAGGGGTGGGGGGCACTTCTCAGCTTAGCAAATCTTCCAGAGTGACCTTGGAGAAAGTCTGGCGGCCTGAAGTCTTAATAATAATAGAGAAATTAATAAGACGGCCAGGCGGCCCGAAGGTTGGGGAGGGGGGGTGGTAAGTGCACGATTTCCTCAGTGGCTGTTCGGTGCTGCAGCCTGTGCCGCTGTCACACGTCAGAGGGAGCAAATCAAAGGCAGCTCTTTTGATGAATATAAAACAGAGTCCTGCTGAGAAGCACTCTGCTTCTCCCTCTCTCTAATCACAGAGCCGCAGCACAGAGCAATCCCCCCAGCCTTGCACAAAATGAAAGAAGAGTGGAAACAAGGAGAAGGGGACAGAGAGCACACACAATCACAACAAAGCCTGCTTTAGAATGGCAATAAACATGGGTCCTCTGGAGAGGTCTGCACAGGGACGGGGTGTCGGGAGGAGATGGAACTGCATAAAGCTTTCTATTCCCTCTTAAACAACACAAGGTACATGTCTCATCTGAAAACAATGGCCAACCCAGCAGCTGGTACGTATACCACACCTGCATCAGTGCCTGTAGCTTCAGAACTAATAAAGGCTTTAGTTTTGTTCAAATAATAGTCAAATGAACTCATAAACAACATTTTTGTCAGACGTATGACACAAAGAACCGAATGTATTGAGCGAGCAATGAGAATCCTCGCCTTTTTCAGGGAAAACTCTCCACACAACATTAGCCCAAATTCTCATTAGCTCAATCTCTTTCATAGACAAGGCACAACAGCTCTTAACAGGTATAGTGTGTGTGTGTGTGTGTGAGAGTGTGTGTCTGGGTACGTGTGAGTACGCCTGTCCCTTTTCAACACCCCTACTGTGTGCTAGGAGAGGAGTGGGGTCCCATAGCATCCTCCACTACATAGGATTTATTGTTGAGCGAGACAAGACCACTTCACTCTCCTCCTTAACCTCTCCTTTCAATACTGCTCCCCATACGGGTGGCAGCGGACAGACTGCTCCAGACTGCAGGCTGAAACCAGACAGAGAAGCCCACCACCTAGTACTTTCCCTGGGTCCTGCCGCTTCCCTCCGTCCATCCCCCCAGTGCCGGCACCTACCTATCCTTTTTTGTAGGAGTCAAAATTAATAAAATAAGAGACAGGGGACAGCGGGCACTGCAAATTACCCATCTATTGAAACACCCTCTAGAACTGGCTAGCTCAATGCCACAACTCTCCATTTCCACCCAGTCCTTTTGTGCAGTAGATGGGTTAAATCAGGTCAAATACTAGTGGTCAAAGAAAGTTAGGGAGGTTAAGACCCTATTTATTGGTAGCACTAGTTCTACCCCTCTCCGCCCCCCCTCTAAGACCCTAGCTCAGGCAACCTCCCCTGGGCAGCTCTCCTCTACTGCTCCCCAGGCTGCGCTTGACTGTGGCACCGGAGCCCGCTCCCACCCAGGCCCTGGGCCCTGAAAGTGACACATGCGCGAGTGTCGCCGACGTGTCACCTCCCTGCCCACTGAAGTATGAGGCAATTTCCTGCGAGTGGCGCATGGCGAGGGAGAGCGAGGGCTAGGCGCGACCCAGCACCACTGCTCTCTATGATACTGTCAAGGAAGAGTAATGGCTTTCTGCAGCAGCAGCCACTACCAAACTAATGTTGTGTGACTGTGGCTCTCCTTTTCAATGCATTTCCTCCACATTGAGGGAGAGGGAGACGAGAGGGAAAGAGAGGAGAAGGAAAAGGGATGAGAGGGGAGGAGAAGAGAGGAAAAGGCTGCAGAGATGGAGGACAGGATCAGGAATCCCATAGATTCCTTCAGTGTTAGAATATTCTGTTTCAGCACCAAAGACATCCACTCTTACACAAAGAAAATGTTGTTTCACTAAAACAAAAAATACATGACAGGAACATTTCTCTCATTTACATATGTTTTCTATGGTTACCTCTATTCTCTACCATCTGGCTATGAGGTTTCCTACTCCACCCCCACGCAGCCAAACAGGATACCAGTCAGAGCTCTGTGAGCCCACCAGGGAAGCCTGACTAATCAACAAGCCAATTCAACCAATCAGGAAGGTTCTAACTAACATTTGGATGATTTGAAGGTCAAAATCCACCAGAGTGGATTCATCACAGAAAGAACTAATAGGCCAATCTACCTCCCATCTCTGAGGCTATGTCCATAATTACACAGAACTCATTGTGCCTGACCTCCCAAATTCAATAAGCAATGAGGAGAAGTTGTCTCATTATTTTCGCACAATTTCCATATTAAACGCAAACAAAAGGAACTCCTCTTTCTAGGGACCTGCATAGTTCCCTACTTAAACTCTCTGCCTTCTTCTGCTGCTGCAGACGTAATTGCAATCCAATCCCGTCCAGAAATTATAAGGTTATTATACAGAATTATTGACTGATTAAAATTGCACAATATTACAATTCATTAGAGTTAATTGACTCCCATCATGGTCTCTGGGCTGCCTGCCAGATGTGTGGAGACGTCAAGAGATAGGTGGAGAGAGGGGGACAGAGCTGCTATTCAGGCTGGCCCTGGCTCCCACATTGGGGCCATCAGATCCCAGGCCACGTGCCATCATTACAGCCCCTCTCAACAAGACACTACTCTCAAAGAACTCCAGCTCTACAGGGCAATCATGCTCTCCAACCTATGACAACATACAGATAGACCATACAGATAGACCGTGTGAGAGACTGAGTCACCATGTACGTACGCATTCATCTGGAAATTAACGTCTAATGTGATTTATGTGTGAATGCGTAGGCTTGTATAGGAATGTTAATAACAACAGGATGACTAATTAAATGTTAATGAGTCTTAGAATAGAGAAAATGGACACAATATAATGGGAGCTTTATAGGACTAGCTTACATTTTTACCATTTTCTATCACCTAGTAATCCATTTGTTTGTGCAGAAAAAGGACATTTGGATGAATATTTAAGACCGGAAAAGCCCAGAGTGGACCCAAGTTCATTATATGTTCACTGATGCATTCATTGTTAGACCTTATAACCTATATAAAATGTAGGTCAGGTATTAGATCATGACCTGTGGAACATATAACAGTACATATACTGTGTATTCATGAACACTGTGCTTTAACCCACTTTCCCTGCTGTACTCACGTCTCCAGACAGGGTAGCGCTGCTGATGCTGGTGCCCACTCTAACAGCCACTTCCTGTCTCAGCTGGCCTATGGTCTCCTCAGAGCTCCTGACCTGCCATCAAGACAACCACACAGCACATTATTCACTGTACCACACCAATGGGTTACAAGTACAACTGTCATACACTGTAGATTAGACCAATGCTGGTTTCATTATGCTGATGAAGCAATTAAATACTCTGTCAATATTGTGTTTAAAATGTGATTAAAAGTGGCCAAATGAGGTTTTTTTAATAGTTCTATTTGATCTTGAACAGGAGTGGGCAAGTGTTGCTCAACATAAATGTCCAGTCCTGAACTAGACCTGTCTGGCTTGTAATAGTTCCCCAGCCCTACCTGATCAGTGAGCTGCTTCACCCTGCTCTCTAGCTGATGGAGCTCCTGCAGCTGTGTCAGCTTGTCCTGGTCCTTCCTGGTCATCTCCTGGTGCAGCTCAGTGATGGTGTCCTGCAGCTCCTGGACCTGGGCTTCACGCTCCTCCACCTGATTCAAGATAAACACAGGCCTGATTTCATATATGTTTACCTCCTTCCTTTCCTCCTTCCATCCATCCAGCCTTTCTTCCATCCTTGAGGTAATCACAAATTTCACACAGTAGGTTGGGTGAAAGCAAGGATTCCACTATTGGCCAAACATGATTGGCCAAACATGTCAGATAAGTGATTATTTCCAGGAAGAAAGAAACAGGGATGCATGTTCATATTACTGGAAGTCTGCAGCACTAAACTAAAGCACAAAGCCTATTGAAAGTCCCCAGAAGCAACTGAACATCAAGTCGTCTATTACAGTAAAACACCAAATACAATACAAGTTGCACTCACATGTCGAACTATCAAGAGAAAGCTCAAAGAAGATGTGCCAATTTCAGGTATAAGATTACATTTCTGTGACAGAAGACACAGTACATATCAATTTCCCAGAAAAGCTTAGCGCCACTGGTGCTTTTTGCTGGGTTAGTTTTGAATCCATTTCCCATAGCCAAATTATCCTCTGCTATTGAGAGTCAAAGTGCAGAAGAAAGCAAGGTCAGTTACCCAGAAGCAAATGTGTCACAATACAATAGTCTTTGGAAGATGAAACTGTACACCACAGTGCAATAGCTGTCTCAACACAATACATGCATCAAATCCTGTTATACACCATGTTAACTGTACAATACAACTGATAGTGTTGAGAACTTCCAAGATGTAAGAAAGGAAACGTTTTAATTCATGAAGAAAAACCCTGCTCTGATAAGACAACTTCTAATTTCATAAACTTAATTAACCCAAGTTACCCAACAGCCAGATTTGTAATCAAACAATGTTACCATGGTAAAATGCCTGCCCTTTTCTTTAATACCAGCCAAAGGACACAACACAGCATGGTAGGTGTCAGCAAATATAATTAACATGTCATTTTCCTTGGATTTCCCAATGATATACTCCTCAGTTGCTTAGCAAATGGACGTCATGACATATTTAATTTCATGTAAATTCACCAAGATACTGGTTGGAATAAATATTTTGAAATCAACATTTTTTTTTTTTTAGACAGTCCAAAAGCAAGTACAGGACTATATCAGATAAATTATATGTTGTAGAGTCCATTTCAAGGCTATACTACTACAGATGAAAAACATGATGTGTACAGTGTTTCTCCCCTATTTCATCAAAGCATGTGTTCTCTACAAATGTAGTCGGAGGAACAGTATTAAAAAGCTGTCTTAAAGAGAACAAGAGGCATCTCTCCCTCCTCTGAGGAGAATAAAAGCCACTCTGGCAGACAGAGTGGTGGGAGGATATATGGTAAATGCGCTGACCCAGGCACTGCTGGACAGCAACGTCATGGCGCTCTAGAACTGTCATACCATTCTGTGTACATTCAAATAATGGCTAACATCAAAGCAACACATTTGCGTCCTGTTTTCCACAAGAAAAATGCATTTCGTTCTGTATACGGGCAGAATACAATCTTGGTAATCTCCATGTCCTAAAAGTATGCTAGTAAGTTCTTGCATCGAATATGAAAGGCTATCTTTTGGTGCCGGTTACTGCAAGAGAATGCACACTACGAGGCTATAATCCTTTAGTTTAATGGAAATTTGTATCACAGAAATAATATTATGTGGCAACCTCCAAATGTGTCTAAATATGATGGACATTCCAGGAGTTTTTTTCTTCAATATCATAATTAGGCAAAAAGTTATGCATCAGGGACATTTTAGCATAATGCTTGGCATGATGAGAAACACTTTCATCCCGGTATTCATTCATGTCCATCTCACCAGTTTTCTAAGGTTTGCTTTCTATAATGCTAGCAGTGCCATATAATTCCTATTTCGGAAAAGAGGTTTTAAAAGAGACTTTATTATAGACCTCCAACACTTATCCTCCTACAGCCCATTACAATTCAGATCACTCCCCTCTAAAAGCTGAACCACCTCACATCTCCCTGGGTGGTTCTGATTTGGTGCTGGGGTTTAAAAGGCACACTAATATTAATGGTACTGTCAGCAGTTTAATGAACTGGCCACACAGCTCACTGGGCTGATGCTTTGACAGATAATCCACACCATTTTATTCCCTCCTCCTAGCAATATTAGAGGGGCTGCTTTACCTCATCCGACATCTATGTGAGGTCTTACCTGCCAGGGCTAAACTGGGAAGATATTTGAAGAATTCAGTTCCATGGAAAATATGAGTGTACAAACCCCTTTCTCACGCACGCACACAATGTACATTTTGTATAATAACTACATTATTTACCCTGATTGATATGGACAAGGTTACCAAAGGTGAAAGGTTATTTCTTATAAGCACCAGGTCATACACACAACCATGTCCATGCACAGATATTAGAAATCCATGAAACTGGCAGAGAATAAAGAGGAAAACACTGAGCTAGTAGTGACAGACAGGAAGAAAAAGAGGAGATGGGGAGGAGGAGAGGAGATGAGGAGGAGGAGATGGGGAAGAGGAGGAGGTGAGATGAGGAAGAAAAGGAGGAAGAGGAGGAGGAGGTGAGATGAGGAGGAGGAGATGGGGAGGAGGAGAGGAGATGGGGAGGAGGAGGAGGAGGAGGAGATGGGGAGGAGGAGAGGAGATGGGGAGGAGGAAGAGGAGGTGAGATGAGGAGGAGGAGGAGATGGGGAGGAGGAGGAGGAGATGGGGAGGAGGAGGAGGAGATGGGGAGGAGGAGAGGAGATGGGGAGGAGGAGAGGAGATGGGGAGGAGGAGAGGAGATGGGGAGGAGGAGAGGAGAGGAGATGGGGAGAAGGAGGAGGAGATGGGGAGGAGGAGAGGAGATGCATTTCCAGGAAGCTTCTGCTTAACTGGTCTGACTGAACAGTGAATCAGGGGTTCTCTGTAGAGGACAGACCTTCCAGTGTCTTCTTCACACAGGTGCTTTGAACCCAGCAGTGTTGTCTCTCCCAACCCCCTCTGATGCCCACTCCTCTACCTGCCCTCTGCCAGCGGTTGCCTTTCAACCCCTTTATTTGTTCACATCGGACTGTTGCATCAAGGCCTTGTTGTTGCCTATACCCCCTCTGTAGCTCAGTTGGTAGAGCATGGCGCTTTCAACGCCAAAATTGTGGGTTCGATTCCTGGGACAACCCATATGTAAAATGTGTGCACACATGACTAAGTCGCTTTGGATACAAGTGTCTGCTAAATGGTATATATTA
The DNA here is from genome assembly GCA_023634145.1 of Thymallus thymallus. Lineage (NCBI taxonomy): Eukaryota > Metazoa > Chordata > Actinopteri > Salmoniformes > Salmonidae > Thymallus > Thymallus thymallus. The sequence goes on along the minus strand of CM042380.1, from coordinate 20,329,455 downwards.
TTATATTACCAACTGTACTAATACTAACCCTCTACTGCTCTACACATCTCAGGGACAGCCCAGTCCAGTAGGTTCCCACTGCATAATGTACCTGTGTGAAAAGCTGTGTGGTTTAAAAGAGGCTATAACACACTCCTCATTATCTTGAGTTTGACCCAATGCTACCAACACCAGGCCTGCCCAGGAAACCAGTGTGATTTTGGTATTCTTCTTCCTGAATCTGAGCATTAGGGGTCTCTTTGATCTCTCACCGCTGTGACAAAGCTGCAGCACCAGGGCTCCTAAATGAGCCTCTCACAGATTAGTCAGCATGCAACAACATCAATGAGCCTCTCACGGCTTAGCCAGCATGCAACAACATCAATGAGCCTCTCACAGCTTAGCCAGCATGCAACAACATCAATGAGCCTCTCACAGCTTAGCCAGCATGCAACAACATCAATGAGCCTCTCACAGCTTAGTCAGCATGCAACAACATCAATGAGCCTATCACAGCTTAGTCAGCATGCAACAACATCAATGAGCCTCTCAAGGCTTAGCCAGTATGAAACAACATCAATGAGCTTCTCACAGCTTAGCCAGCATGCAACAATATCAATGAGCCTCTCACAGCTTAGTCAGCATGCAACAATATCAATGAGCCTCTCAAGGCTTAGCCAGTATGAAACAACATCAATGAGCTTCTCACAGCTTAGCCAGCATGCAACAATATCAATGAGCCTCTCACAGCTTAGTCAGCATGCAACAATATCAATGAGCCTCTCACAGCTTAGTCAGCATGCAACAATATCAATGAGCCTCTCACGGCTTAGCCAGCATGCAACAACATCAATGAGCTTCTCACAGCTTAGCCAGCATGCAACAACATGAAGTAGGGCAGGGTGAATATGTAGATAACCGCAATACATTTTTAAAAGAGAGAAGCGTAAAGTGTCCTCAATGTAATTAACCAAAATAAGCTGGAGGCAGGCATGGGGCTCAAAAGCATAAAGAAAAAGATTAACGCCAGCGTTTCGTAGATTACTCTTAAAAATGAGTATTTCACACGATAAATGCTGTACATTTCATCTGGTAATTTCCGTTAAAGGTTATTTGTTATCTTCAGGCGCCCAGAAAGGACTCCTATTGTCTTGATCTTTAGCAGTTTCAGATCCCTTCATTAGCATGCTAATTGCGACCTGGTCCACAGAAAGATATTAAAGAGGGAGGCATGTGGAGAGGCTTTTTGTCCTGTCAGGGCCCTGGGACTTCTCTCCACTCGCTCACTGCCTGATAAAAATAGGATGATATTAGGTCTTGAGACTCTCGCCTTCAACGAGGTGGAGGGAGTCTATGGTGAGCTCTGCCAAATTAGAGGAGCCTTGTGTGTGAGAGTGCAGCTGCTACCCTCCCTGCCTCACACAGCCAAGGCCAGTCCCCCCCATTATTCATCGCAGGTGTAATACGTTAAGTCCCCCCACCACTACACATATACATACACAGACTCATCTCCAACAAGCTAAATCTACAGTTCTAAATAACTACTGATGTATTTAACTACTAGTATCCAGAGTAGATTGCTTAGACCCAAACTGACTTGCTCAGGGAACTGCTAGAGATCTGATTTCCTGACAGAAATTGGGCTTCCACCCAATCTTCCCGGAATGAGTATAGTAACTTTACTGGCTTTATGTCAATGAGCCATATCTGTCTGTCTGCCACCACCACAGCGCCATACACACATCATCACCATGACCCCCCCCCCCTCCTCCCCCCACCAGATAAATGCCAGAGGTCACTCAGCAAGAAATCTAAATGATAATGACTCCTTATTAAAAATTATATTTGGAAGTGCACATAGGCTACATCAAAAGGTGCTGACACGGAGGGGCTGGGAGGGTGCTGGGGGGAAGGAGGCGATGGGGCTCACTGATAACCCACATCAAAGCACAGGCCAGGGGGGACAGAGACTGTGTCTGGGTACTGAGGCTGTTGCAGATGGGGAACCAAAATACATCTAGCACTACATTTACCAATTGCAATTTGGATAATGCTTTCACATTGAGATGCTCCATGTTATTTGTAAGCTCCCCAAAAATAGGATAGGCACTCTGATGTTGGGAGGACAGTCTAAATTAAGCCAGTGTAGATGAGATTCAGTAGCTTGGGGAAATTATAAATGATAGCCCATGTAAAAAAAATAATAAAAAATATAATCGAATAAAACATCCAGTGGAGGTCTAATGAATGTGCACCACAAATGTGCACTTCAGCAAACAATTGGGGGTGGTGTATTAGCTGAAATTGGGACGACTATAGGACATCTCCATTTCAGCGCGGCATGGTCAACCTTTTAACGGCAGGCTGTTAGGTGATATGTGTCCGACCGTCGGCCTCTTCAGAGCTCTCCACCGTTTAAAACCATTCCCAGCAAACCCTTTTCATACACAGCCATTACAGCGCTTTAGGTGGGCCTGGCTGGGTGGATCACACTGCCATGAGAGATGACTATTCAGGCAGGGAAGAGCAGAGTAGAGCCCATCTACTGTTTGCTTAGTGAGAGTGCCAGGTTGCCAGCCCAGTGAAGAGTGCTTTAGAGACATACTAACTGAAGTTCAACCATTGGGCTGCTGCTGAAGAGATTTCAGTGTGGGGTTGAAACAGAACCAGGCGTGTGTCCAGCCAGAGTCAAAGACAGAGTGATGATGGGCCTACTAGAGGCTCCATCTCATTCTAGGTGGACTGACTGGTCAGTGGCTCAATTGTGACCTACTGCTCTGCTTGCAGTACCTATACTCCCTCCCCAGGGTCCCCTTCTCTGTCCTGGCCAGTGCCACCTCACACAGCCCATCTCCCCCTCACAGAGGAAGTCAGTCAGAAAATAGGTCTGACCGACCTGATCGACCGCTTCCCCTGGGCTGGCCACCCGCCTGCCTCAGCCTTAACCAGGCCTGTCACAACACTGAAACCATCAGCCAGCCGAACATGCTGTCACAATGAAATCACACTCTGTCCGGGCGTCTTGCCTGCCTGCCTCTCAGTGACATCAACTCATGGCCAAGCCCTGGAGCTCTCTCCCTGGATCCTCACAACTACTGGAGGATGAATGAGCCAATCTATTATTTACACCAATCACTCAGTCAATCCAACCAACCAACCAACTATAGGGACCTCGGCCATCTGTCTCCATATAAAGTACTAGTCCTATAGACATCTGGGTCATAACACTTGAAGATGTGCCAAAATGTAATGAAAGTGAATAAAAATGCATTGATTAGGACCAAAACCAAATAAACAATTCAATAAGGATAATCTAATTATTAATACCCTACCAAGATTACAGTCGAGTTACTAAAATGAATTTAAGTTAATTATTTGTGATGACAAACAGGTATTTCCCCTGTGGTAGACAGTGGGCCAGGTCTTCGGTATGGAAACAGCCCAGAGTATATACAGAGATTAGGCAACGGGAATGCTGACGTCTAACCTTCATACATCAACAAGGGCAGAAAATATGCTTGAGACAGCACTTGACCACAACACAGTCTTTCAATATACACCGCAATGCATTTTCCAATTACAGAGTATCATAATGATATTACACTTTAATAATAGAGATTTGATCCACTAAAGGATTCTACTTCATTATAAACTCAGCACAACACCAAAATGCTCTGATGTATTATATAAGAAAAGGGGAAAAAACTGTATACTTCCTTCAGGTTTCATTTCATTAGGTATTCTATGAATTTCCAATTAGGATAGAAGGGAAGAGAAAGACACAGCTTTCAAGTATTTTTCATCATGCTCTAAGATAGGCCACAACTGTTCAAATACTCCTCATATTCCTGAGAGTGAGTCAGAGAGCCATCTTTGTTAGAGAACAGGCGTTATTACGGAGGGAGGAACTTGGGGGACACGCAGAGAGTTCAAACACCCACTACCATCCAGAGCATTCCATTATGAGAAAACGGAAACCAGAAATAATGAGAGCCTCTTCCTGTCTTCTCTTCCCCCTGCGCTGTGCACCTGGATGGAAAGGGGACGGAAGGAGAGCAGGGAGGAACAGGCCTCCTCAACCTCACTCACACCAACACATTTCTCATTCCACACTCTACCTTTCCTTTAACTCTCTCTAAGGCCCCAGACTCCCAACCACCACCCGTCTCGCCCACACCTGCCCTCCCCAAGACTAGGGAATTTTAATCCTATTTCATATCCTACAACAAAACAGTCCGCTCCCGATTATTAATGCATTTCAAAGCAGACATCATCATTTTTTTAGGGTGTTTTCTTTTAAAAAAATGTACTGAAACTCTTTATGGTCGTCCCGGGTGTCCGGCCTCTCCTCTTCTCTTCTGATCTTATTAGCATGGTATCTCCTACTGCCTACTGGGGAAAAGGCATTGCTATGCACTCTCTGTCTGTCTCTCTGACCTCTCGCTGGATGGAATTCATTTGGCCTTTCCCCATTCTTTACCTTGATAAGGCTGGAAAAGGGCAGTGAGTGGCTACTGTCTGATACAGCTATTAAACATAAACACCATTAAATAACAATGGGCTGTGAAAAGAGATGTGAAACGAGTGAGAGGAAATAGGAGGCCTTAAAGCAAAATTATCAAGCAGTTACATTTAATTCGGAAAGTATTCAGACACCTTCACTTTTTTCACATTTTGTTATGTTACAGCCTTATTCTAAAATGTATTAAATAGTTTTTTCCCCCTCATCAATCTACACTAAATACCCCATAATGACAAGGCAAAAACAGTTTTTTTTTATGTTTGCTAATTTAAAATAAAAAATAAAAAACTGAAATATCACATTTACATATTTATTCAGACCCTTTACTCAATACTTTGTTGAAGCACCTTTGGCAGCGATTACAGCCTCAAGTCTTCTTGGGTATGACGCTACAAGCTTGTCACACCTGTATTTGGGGAGTTTCTCGCATTCTTCTCTGCAGATCCTCTCAAGCTCTGTCAGGTTGGATGGGGAGAGTCGCTACACAGCTATTTTCAGGTCTCTCCAGAGATGTTCGATCAGGTTCTGGGCTCTGGATGGGCCACTCAAGAACATTCAGAGACTTGTTCCCGAAGCCACTCCTGCATTGTCTTGGCTGTGTGCTTAGGGTTGTTGTCCTGTTGGAAGGTAAACCTTTGCCCCAGTCTGAGGTCCTGAGTGCTCTGGAGAAGGTTTTCATAAAGGATCTCTCTGTACTTTGCTCTGTTCATCTTTCCCTCAATCCTGACTAGTCTCCCAGTCCCTGCCGCTAAAAAACATCCCCACAACATGATGTTGCCACCACCATGCTTCACCGTAGTGATGGTATTGGCCAGGTGATGAGCGGTGCCGGATTTTCTCCACACGTGACGCTTGGCATTGAGGCCAAAGTGTTCAAACTTGGTTTCATCAAACCAGAGAATCTTGTTTCTCATGTTCTGAGAGTCCTTTAGGTGCCTTTTGGCAAACTCCCAAGTGGGCTGTCATGTGCCTTTTACTGACGAGTGGCTTCGGTCTAGCCACTCTACCATAAAGGCCTGATTGGTGAATTGCTGCAGAGATCGTTGTCCTTCTGGAAGGTTCCCCCATCTCCACAGAGGAACTCTGGAGCTCTATCAGAGTGACCATCGGGTTCTTGGTCACTTCCCTGACCAAGGCCGTTCTCCCCCAATTGCTCAGTTTGAACGGGCGGCAAGCTCTAGGAAGAGTTTTGGTGGTTCCAAACTTCTTCCATTTAAGAATGATGGAGGCCACTGTGTTCTTGGGGACCTTCAATGCTGCAGACATTTTTTTGGTATCCATCCCCAGATCTGTGCCTCGACACAATCCTGTCTCGGAGCTCTATGGACAATTCCTTCGACCTCATGGCTTGGTTTTTGCTCTGGCATGCACTGTCAACTTTGGGACCTTATATAGACAGGTGTGTGCCTTTCCAAATCATGTCCAATCAATTGAATTTACCACAGGTGGAGTCTAATTAAGTTGTAGAAACATCTCAAGGATGATCAATGGAAACAGGATGCACCTGATCTCAATTTCGAGTCTCATAGCAAAGGCTCTTTATTACTTATGTAAATAAGGTATTTCTGTTTTTGATTTTTAAAATATATTTGCAAAAATGTCTAAAAACCTGTTTTTATCAGTGTCATTATGGGTTATTGTGTGTAAATTGATGAGGATTTTATTTTATTTGATCCATTTTAGAATAAGGCTGTAACGTAACAAAATGTGGAAAAAGGGAAGGGGTCTGAATACTTTCCTATCTAACCCTACCACTCCAGCATCCCTACACGTTGTAAATATAGTATTGAACACTGACCCTGGATATAGCTTGCTTACTTACATTCTCGTGGTCTTCTTATTTATATTTATTGTGTTTTTGTTCAACTTAACTTTTTTTTTTTTATATATAGTACTACTGATACTGATTATTGCATTGTTGGGAAAGAGCAAGAAAGAAATTTCACTGAACTACTGCAGGTGACAAAAATGTGATATCTGATAGGTCAAATGAAAATGACTCAGTAACTAGGCCTCAAAACGTCTCAGTTATTACGAAGGAAACACAATGATGGCCTTCAGAGGAGTGGACTTTGGTGCATCAATCTGAACGTTTTTTATGGAACCTCTTTCACAGGGAGCAATGACAGAGCATTATGAAGGTAGGCTGTGTGTTAATTAGTAAGAGGGCATCATGACAGAGAATTAGAATTAAGAAGAGAGAAGGAAGGAAGGAGAGGGAGGGGATATATTGCAGGTCCTCTGCTGCTGCAGCCAGTGAGCTGCTGGTCTGCCTGCCTGCCTGCAGAGGACTGTGTGTAGGGCCAGGGCTTGATTAGGTACAGTAGTACAGCTGAATGATATACAGTGACGGCCACAGGGCGAGAGCTGTCCATTAGTTACGGGGTCCCTGTTATGCTCCGGCTCCAGTACATTATTTTCAAATGCATCAGTCAGCGTAGTGCAGCACAGATAAATTCTAAGGCCTCAGATCTGTAATGCATACCCTCACCGCTGCTATATTACGCTGCAGGTTAGGAGGGCAGGGAGGGGGGGGTGTCATTTATTTTTCACTGCAGCCAGTATTCCTCCCATTAGCTTCAAACGTGAGATAAGTTATGGCCTTTAACGAGCGCCTTTAGCCGCCAGAGCACGCTGCACACAAGGCGGTGGCCAGAGGGAGTGGGCTAGAGAGGCGGAGAGGAGAGGGGAGAAGGGAGGGAGGGGACTGGCAGGCTGCAGGGCCCAGATGACCCACCATGCTGCCCTCCTGTCCTGGCTGAGGTCACAACAAAATACACACCCACACCAGATGAATAATTTAACAACTATACGCACAAATGCACGTACACACAAACCTCTCAAGGTTGTCCACCTCCGCATAAACATAACTAGCAATTTGACCGGCCAGCATATATCTGCATATCAATGACAATGAATGGTAGTCAATAGTGAGAGACTCTAATGATAACCCAAAAGGTCTATGCAGCTCCAGTAAAGAAGACCCAGTGAATGGGAGTTCGCCAGGGGAAGCAAGGACTCGGCCCATCTCAACCACTCTGAGATTTTTACCTCTGCCAATCAAATGTCAAGGCTGGCTGTAGTGTAGTCCTACTGACCTTTTAAACAGCTCTGGGACGACTTCCTGTGTAGTATAGAGCAGTGGGCTGTTTCGGGGAGGGGTCGGCCTGGTGGGCTGGAGTGGGCCGGCGGTTCAGAAACCTGACAGATGGAATCAGAGTGCTGGGAGCTCCCACGAACTGCAGCACTCAGCTCTCCAGTAGACATCAGCAGTTACACAGAGAAATGTACGAATGTGTGTGTGCATTAATTTACAGTTACTGGTAGCCGAGCATATTACATGCATTTTGCATGCATGTGCTGGTATGTGTACGTGTTGGTATGTGTGATGTACGGTTGAAGAATCCCACAACGCAGAAGGTCCCTTACCCCATTCTGGTCCAATAACCACATATACAGTCATTTAAAAAGTTCCATTAGTTGAGCTAATTCCATTTGTCTCTGAACAGAGGAGGTTGTAGTAAAAAGACAGATCTATAAAGATTCCTCTGAATTCAGCCTTTTCTTCTCTTTTCCATCAAACGAAGCAGTCTGGAGTTGAAACAGTGAATCCCACAAAATACATCTTACTGTAAATTATTGACAAGTCATGACTAATTTGCCTTGCACTTTTAAGCCCTCCTCTTAGTTTGGGTGGAAGATATTTTAAGTATGCATAATCAATACCCTCTCTAAAGCTTTACCATCATCTGCAGAATTCCATCTAAACTCTGAGCCCAGTCAATCTATCACACGCCAATTAAGACTTTTACCCAAATTACCAGGACCCTTGTACACATTCTATAACAAACACCATCATGGTCTAATCACTAGAAGTTATGCAATATGAAGATGCGGATCATTTATATGAATATTTCTCTGCCTTGTCTATTCAAATAAAACAGGCTCATGTATCATCTAGCTGAAGTCAATTCGATACTTTGTACAACTGAAATAATGCATGATTGGCTTGAAACCTTCTCAGAATATTATACTGACATTATGTTCAGAGAATGTACTCAACATAATACAGTGCCTTCAGAAAGAACTCATACCTCTTGACTTATTCCACATTTTGTTGTGTTACACCCGTCTACACACAATACCCCATAAAGACAAAGTGAAATCATGTTTTTAGAAATGTTTCCAAATGTATTGAAAATGAAATACAGAAATATCACATTTACATAAGCATTCACACCCCTGAGTCAATACTTTGTAGAAGCACCTTTGACAGTGATTACAGCTGTGAGTCTTTCTGGGTAAATCTCTAAGAGCTTTCCACACCTGGATTGTGCAACATTTGCCCATTATTCTTTTCAGAATTCTTCAAAATTGGTTATTATTTTTACTCCTGAACTTATTTATGCATGCCATAACAAAGGGGTTGACAATTTATTCACTCAAGACATTTCAGCTTTTCATTTTTTATAAATGTTTTTACATATCAACATTTTATCAATTGTAAATTCAGGTGGTGACCTAGTCATGTCATAGGTCCTCTCATGACATGACCATGGGGGTGGGACTTAGGACAGAGGTGGGGGAGGGGTAAGTTACCAGACCAGGTGAAGTGGATAACCCTAACCACCATCCCCTCCTCCTCCACCACCCTCCGTCACCCCAGCTGCCCGCAGGCTAAATAAGAGAACATGGCCATTCTGGGCACAACCGTCATGTTGCCTCATCTCTCGCCACATCATGTGCCAGCTCAGTTTACCACACAAAAACACACCAGGCCTTTAACGCCAATGAATTATGGAGGAAGTACAAGACACTCTTAATTACCCCCCCCCCCCACCCCGCCCCCAGTGTGAATAATTCAACTTTCTGCTTACAATACTTTAGTGGGGATTGCATGCAATAGTTAACATAACAGAGTGCCGGGCTCCCCCAAGGGTGGTGTGTGTTTCAGGCCCACACCCATTAGAAATGTGTGTATGTATGTGTGTGTGGGTATCCAACCACTCTACTCAGGTAGGTGGTGCATGCAAAATGCAGTCAGTGGACGTGTTCACCCCCTGGCACTTTTTGTCTCTGGTTCGTCAAGCGTGAGAGTGTGGGGGTCTGGGATGCGTACTCTGCTCCGAGAGTGCAGTCAAGCAGAAGACACACACAAACACACACACACACACACACACACAGAATGAGAGATAGGGTACATAGACAAAATTTTGTGGAAAATATAATTGGCCTTTCTTTGGTCAATCTGACTGCATGAATAGTGGGCATTAACTCTGTCTCCATAATACACGACTAGTAAAAGTCAGTAGTCTACCTCTCCTTGCAGTAATGGCCAGTTCCTCTGATGTTGTTTCAAACAGTGAATGGAGCCGAATGGAGGTGCAGGATACTTACTTTATCCTGAGCTTCCTGCTGAGATAGACAGGCCTCTTTGAGATGCTGAAGTATACAATCCTGGGTAGGCAGGTGTGTCTGCACATCTTTGTAACGGTCTGCCATTTCTCCACTGTGAATACAAATACCAGATGAAAATTAGTTCAAAACAAAGTAAATTTGTAAAATGTTGTTTATGCAATCAGAATCAGGAGTGTAGCTACAATCAATTTCACCCTCAGTTAGCATATCATACACTAGCAATAAACCTACACAGCGCAGACACAATCTGATGATCAACAAGCATTTATTGTCAAAATCTTTGGGGCTCTTATAGTCCCTCACGGAGTGACGTTCTCTGTGGCCACGTAGGTCGTACTGGGGTACAGATGCAAAAATCCCTAAGAATCTGCCGTTTGGGCGCCCCTTCAAAGTTGCCTTGTTAAATCTTGTTCATTCTCTTAAACTAAATACCATGACTGTTTTCTCATTAGCTGGGAATGTTGTTTGAAATGTCTGATACAACATACTTTAGTGATATCACTATCAACCTACTGCATACTCCTTCAAAATATGACTTTTCGTGTGCAGGGTGTGCTATTAGCATGCAAAACAGACTGGTAGAACAGCTAGCACAGCTAGTCATCTCTAGCATTCACTGGTTGAAGTTGAAGTAACTTTTGAATGTAATGGAGTTGACTGGTGAATATGACATGAATCAATTCAAAATTGATTCAATATATTTGTTTCTCACCCATCTACACACAATACCCCATAATGACAAAGTGAAAATATATTTTTTGAAATGTTTGCTAATTTATTGAAAATGAGTTAATAGTTTGTAGAAGCACCTTTGGCTGTGATTACAGTTGTCTTTTGGGTTAAGTCTCTAAGAGCTTTGCACACCTGGGGCCTCATTTATCAATCATTTGTAGGCACAAATCTGTACGTAAACATTGCGTGGGATCCTTTCCATGCAAAGTGTGAGATTTACCAATATGAACGTTTGCTTGAGAGTGTGTGTAAATGTATGCACAGCCATGACAATGCGTATGCACAGTGCCAAAGGGTGGAATAAGTGAACTGCTTGTCAAGCGTAGCCTAGTGAATGGGGAAAATATACTGCATGTCGATTTCTTTTTACATTGTGACAGTAATAATTAAATAATTGTTCTATTTCATTGTATTTCAATTGGGAAAACATGCAACATATCTTTACAGGCTATAAGCCTATCATATAATTTGACCACATCAGTGCGTTTGTTACAATAATATTCCATATAAAGTACAGTAATTTGTTAAATTAGAGGCAAATGTGAGTGAAACAATTGTTGAAATACTATGAAAGGATACGATGATGAGAAATGGAACGAGAGATGGCAGACCTTGCTCTGTTGGAAGATTTGGCACACGCTGCATTTCACATAGAGTGCGTTTGTAGAGACAGGTTTATCTATATGAACAGAAAAGGTTTCCACTCTTAATAGGTTATGTGATGCGCAAAAGACGCTGCTGAATGGCCAGGTGGTCAGGTGGAATGCACGACTTGTTTATTCTACAAAACGACAATGTTGGCCTATAGCCTACGCCTATGGGGAGCTGTTGAGGATGGATGGCTTGTTGGTGAGTGTTGGCTACTCATTTGAAGTATATTTGCCATTGCAAAAGCAACTTGAACTGTCCTAATGGTCCTGTCTTTGTAGCTATGTTTAACATTTTTACTGGTCAAGCCACACTTGAGCGAGCCAACCTTTCGCTCAGTGTCAACCTCGTGAAAATGTTGGTTGCACCATTGTATTTCATGGTATGGCATTGTATATTCCCCACAGACTTTAAAGGGTTATTATTGACCATTAATGGTTAATTAGGGGTGCTTAGAAATGCAATTATCCAAGGTTGTGCACAAGCACTGAGGCCGAGAACAATTGGTATTTATCACTAGTTATCTCCAACCGGTGTGCGTATGACGCTCGTAGGATTGTTTGATAAATCACACTTATATGCGTACAAACATTCTAAATTCCGTCGTAAGTAGTATTTTACAATAGTTTCTACACATAATAGATAAATGAGGCCCCAGGATTGTACAATACTTGCCCATTATAATTTTTTTAATTCTTAAAGCTCTGTCAAGTTGGTTGTTGATCCTTGCTAGGCAGCCATTTTCAAGTCTTGCCATAGATTTTCAAGCCGATTTAAGTCAAAACTGTAACTAGGACACTCAGGAACATTAACTGTCTTCTTGGTAAGCAACTCCAGTGTAGATTTGCCCTTGTGTTTTAAGTTATTGTCCTGCTGAAAGGTGAATTCGTCTCGTGTCTGTTGGAAAGCAGAATGAATCAGGTTTTCCTCTAGGATTTTGCCTGTGCTTAGCTCTATTCCGTTTATTTTTATCCTAAAAATCTCCCTAGTCCTTAACGATTACAAGCTTACCCATAACATGATGCAGCCACCACCATGCTTGAAAATATGGAGAGTGGTACTCAGTGCCCCAAACATAATGCTTTGTATTCAGGACAAAAAGTTTATTTCTTTGCCACATTTTTTGCAGTATTACTTAAGTGTCTTGTTGCAAACAGGATGCATGTTTTGGAATATTTTCATTCTGTACATGCTTCCTTCTTTTCACTATGTCATTTAGGTTAGTATTGTGTAGTAACTACAATGTTGTTGATGCATCCTCAGTTTAAAATGACCATAGGACTCATGGTGAAATCCCTGAGCAGTTTCCTTTCTCTTCGGGCAACGGAGTTAAGAAGGACATCTGTATCTTTGTAGTGACTGGGTGTATTGATACACCATCCAAAGTGCGATTAATGACTTCACCATGCTCAAAAGGATATGTTTAGTTTTTTACACATCTATCAAAAAGGTGCCCTTCTTTGCAAGGTATTGAAAAACCTCCCTGGTCTTTGTGGTTGAATCTGTTCTTGAAATTCACTACTCGGTTGAGGGACCTTACAGATAATTGTATGTGTGGGGTACAGAGATGGGGTAGTCATTCAAAATGTTAACCACTATTATTGAACACGGAATGAGCTTGCAACTTTTGCAACTTATTATGTGATTTCTTTACTCCTGAACTTATTTAGGTTTGCCATAAAAAAGGGGTTGAATACTTATTGACTCAAGTTAAAACATTTTTATACATTTATAAAATGTTCTACAAACATAATTCTACTTTGACATTATGGGGTATTGCGTGTAGATCAGTGACACAAAATCTTAATGTAATAAATGTTTTATTCAGGCTGTAACAAAATAAAATGTGGAAAACGTAAAGCATACACTGAGCATACCAAACATTAGGAACAACGTCCTAATTTTGAGTTGCACCCCCCTTTTGCCCTAAAACTGCCTCAATTCGTCAGGGCATTGCTCTACAAGTTGTCAAAAGCGTTCCACAGGGATGCTGACCCATGTTGACTCCAATGCTTCCCACAGTTGTGTCAAGTTGGCTGGATGTCCTTTGGGTGGTGGACCATTGTTGATACACACAGCAAACTGATGAGCATGAAAAACCCAGCAGCCTTACCGTTCTTGACACACTCAAACCGGTGTGCCTGGCACCTACTACCATACCCCGTTCAAAGACGCCCATTCACCTCTGGATGGCACACATACACAGTCCATGTCTCAATTGTCTCAAGGCTTAAAAATCCTTCTTTATCCGGTCTTCTCCCCTTCATCTACACTGATTGAAGTGGATTTCACAGGTGACATCAATAAGGGATCATGGCTTTCACCTGGATTCACCTGGTCAGTATATGTCCTGGAAAGAGCTTTGTATACTCAGTGTATATTATTCACAACATTTGGACAGGAGCTGTAATCCAGTTATAGTAAAATAAAAAAATGCAACTATGTGTGTCGTTATTGCTTGAAATCAGGCTGGCTGCACTGCTTTCATTGGGGAAAGATTGCTTCCATACCATGCTACTTGCCAGCCCGCTTGCTTGCTTGAATTTAGTTGAAAACAACACTTTAGTCCCGTGGAACTATTTCTAAAAATAGAAATAGAAACATTTGTTCAGTTCAATGTTGTACCTGAAGCCCTGACAACTCACAAGATTCAGATAGACATTGAAAAGGATACCTGAATTCTGGCCCTGACAACTCACAAAATTCAGATAGACGTTGAAAAGGATATTGGATAGTTTTTGAGAAAAACTGTCCTTGAGATTATATATACAGTGGGGAGAACAAGTATTTGATACACTGCCGATTTTGCAGGTTTTCCCACTTATAAAGCATGTAGAAGTCTGTAATTTTTATCATAGGTACTCTTCAACTGTGAGTGACGGAATCTAAAAAAAAAATCCAGAAAATCACATTGTCAGATCTTTAAGTAATTCATTTGCATTTTATTGCATGACATAAGTATTTGATACATCAGAAAATCAGAACTTAATATTTGGTACAGAAACCTTTGTTTGCAATTACAGAGATCATACGTTTCCTGTAGTTCTTGACCAGGTTTTCACACACTGCAGCAGGGATTTTGGCCCACTCCTCCATACAGATCCTTCAGGTTTCGGGGCTGTCACTGGGCAATACAGACTTTCAGCTCCCTCCAAAGATTTTCTATTGGGTTCAGGTCTGGAGACTGGCTAGGCCACTCCAGGACCTTGAGATGCTTCTTACGGAGACACTCCTTAGTTGCCCTGGCTTTGTGTTTTGGGTCGTTGTCATGCTGGAAGACCCAGCCACGACCCATCTTCAATGCTCTTACTGAGGGAAGGAGGTTGTTGGCCAAGATCTCGCGATACATGGCCCCATCCATCCTCCCCTCAATACGGTGCAGTCGTCCTGTCCCCTTTGCAGAAAAGCATCCCCAAAGAATGATGTTTCCACCTCCATGCTTCACGGTTGGGATGGTGTTCTTGGGGTTGTACTCATCATTCTTCTTCCTCCAAACACATCGAGTGGAGTTTAGACCAAAAAGCTCTATTTTTGTCTCATCAGACCACATTACCTTCTTCCATTCCTCCTCTGGATCATCCAGATGGTCATTGGCAAACTTCAGACGGGCCTTGACATGCGCTGGCTTGAGCAGGGGGACCTTGCGTGCGCTGCAGGATTTTAATCCATGATGGCGTAGTGTGTTACTAATGGTTTTCTTTGAGACTGTCGTCCCAGCTCTCTTCAGGTCATTGACCAGGTCCTGCCGTGTAGTTCTGGGCTGATCCCTCACCTTCCTCATGATCATTGATGCCCCACGAGGTGAGATCTTGCATGGTGCCCCAGACCGAGGGAGATTGACCGTCATCTTGAACTTCTTCCATTTTCTAATAATTGCGCCAACAGTTGTTGCCTTCTCACCAAGCTGCTTGCCTATTGTCCTGTAGCCCATCCCAGCCTTGTGCAGGTCTACAATTTTATCCCTGATGTCCTTACACAGCTCTCTGGTCTTGGCCATTGTGGAGAGGTTGGAGTCTGTTTGATTGAGTGTGTGGACAAGTGTCTTTTATACAGGTAACGAGTTCAAACAGGTGCAGTTAATACAGGTAATGAGTGGAGAACAGGAGGGCTTCTTAATGAAAAACTAACAGGTCTGTGAGAGCCGGAATTCTTACTGGTTGGTAGGTGATCAAATACTTATGTCATGCAATAAAATGCAAATTAATTATTTAAAAATCATACAATGTGATTTTCTGGATTTTTGTTTTAGATTCCGTCTCTCACAGTTGAAGTGTACCTATGAAAAAATTACAGACCTCTACATGCTTTGTAAGTAGGAAAACCTGCAAAATCGGCAGTGTATCAAATACTTGTTCTCCCCACTGTATATAAATCATGATAACATGGGGTGATAATGGCCAATAGAAAACTCAATACAAATACAGTTTTCCCTTGCCTGTAAATAACCCTGAAGTTGCAAGTGTCCTTAAACCTGGAAAAAACAGATGGAACTCAGCTAGCTACCTGACTAAGAGGAAGGGTTAAGAGAACTGCAGAGTGAAACCAGGGATGCATAGTACAGCCATCATCATTCTCTAACCTCATCCATTCACAGCAGCAGGCCCTACTACCGAGCTGAATGAGGTGAGGTGGGATATTCCCTCTGGCCTTTTGTTCACCATGTTAACCAGAGACCTGCAGGAGTCCTTTACACGGCCTAGCCATGCTGAGCAGTGCCACAGTGCCCTTATCAAGTACAATGACTAAGAGTGTCTGACTGGCTGCATCAAATGAGAAATGGAACTCGCCAAGGCCTCTGAGCCTATTAGCATATCAACCTCCTACATCAAGCATCCGGGTGGCTGGAAGAATGATGACCGGGTATTGTCGTTTTACAGTGAGGGTTTATACATAGACATGTACTGTACATAAAAATAAAGTCAACTCAGAACGTTTTTTGTGAGCTAGAGGCGTCACTACAGACCAGGGTTCGATCCCAGGCTGTGTCGCAGCCGGCCGCGACCGGGAGACCCATGAGGCGAAGCACAATTGGCCCAGCATCGTCCGGGTTAGGGGAGGGTTTGACCGGCTGGGATGTCCTTGTCCCATCACGCTCTAGCGACTCCTGTGGCGGGCCGGGCACATGCACGCTGACTCTTTTTGCCAGTTGTACAGTGTTTCCTCCGACACATTGGTGCGGCTGGCTTTCGGGTTAAGGAGGCAGTGTGTCAAGAAGCAGTGCGGCTTGGCAGGGTAGTGTTTCGGAGGACGCACGGCTCTCGACCTTCGCCTCTCCCGAATCCGTACGAGAGCTGCAGCGATGGGACAAGACTAACTACTAATTGGATATCACACAAAGGTTTTTGGTGCAGAAGAGAGAGTGTGGAAAGAGAGGGAGAGTGGTGGGGAAGGATAGAGACGAGAACACATCAGTGCACCAAGTCAGGGATAAGACACAAGATGAGTGGGCCGGCCTCAAATAGGTAGTCAAATCAATAATGTGTGATAAGTGTGGTCTTTATCAGGGCTGGGCAAGGCCAGACTAATGCGTCATTGCGAAGCCCATGGCGGAATACTGGAACACACGGATGCTGTTCCACAGGCCCCCAAACAAAGTGCTGCTCAGATTAATGGTAGTCTGGCTGCTTCCTAGCCAGGCATTTATATTGACTCTATAAACCTGGCAAGGTAGGCTAGGACCTCTGAAACACAATGTACCCATGGACATGGAATGGATCTGGATGTTCCCACCATGATACACCAGCAAAGGCTCTTTTATTCCCAATCAAAGAGTTCTATACAGGCAATGAGAGTGGTGGTTATTTACCGGGAATGGAGGAAGGGAAATTATATTATTAGAGAGAGAGAGTGCATCCTGGCTGTCTTTGTGCCGTGTGCTTTTACATGGACTGCCTCCATCATTCATGGATGGGCCCATTTGTGTCTGTGTGATTTCAGGTGCTGTTACTCAGTGCGCTAAAACCTTCACGCAGCTAGAGCAAGATTGCCACTTTTATGAGAGAACATGTTGTGTTGAAATAAACGCTCGCCATCTGATACGTACCTCAGGGTCAAGAGGTGCAATGAATGTGAAGGGGCTTTTCAATAGGGAAGCAATCTACCCGCACTTCCCATTCATACGCCTCCATTAAAAGAAAGCCACACTGGAGTGTCTTTTCCCCCAGTGTCGCCATTTTCCCTTCAATCACCCAGTGCCAGTGTCTGTCTGTTTTCCCTATTTCTTGAGACAGGTTTATCCTTGTTGAACACTCACCATGCAACACTTGATATTACATATCTATTATGGAATATCTAAGGGAATAGCCTATGTAATTACATTGTACCAGGTATGTGAGTACAGGCGTTTAAAATTGCACCAGTTACTTATTTTCCAAGATAAATACAAAATGGAAGGCTAATTCCACCCTACAAAAGGTTCAGTAAGTTCACTGCTTATTCACAATCACAGGGGCAATTTATTATGGCTTATTCTCAAGGAAACAACATTGAAGGAGAACTTCAGAAAGTAGACAGTCATAGGAAGAGCAGAAAGGAGATTGAGAATGTGACAGAGAGAGAGAGACTGAGCTCTTACACAATGAAATATACAGTCGGAAGTTTACATACACCTTAGCCAAATATATTTAAACTCAGTTTTTCACAATTCCTGACATTTAATCCTAGTAAAAATTCCTGTCTTAGGTCAGTGAGGAACAGCATTTAATTATTTAATCACATTCCCAGTGGGTCAGAAGTTTACATACGCTCAATTAGTATTTGGTAGCATTGCCTTTAAAATGTTTAACTTGGGTCAAACATTTCGGGTAGCCTTCCACAAGCTTCCCACAATAAATTGGGTGAATTTTGGACCATTCCTCCTGACAGAACTGGTGTAACTGAGTCAGGTTAATAGGCCTCCTTGCTTGCACACACTTATACAGTTCTGCCCACAAATGTTCTATAGGATTGAGGTCAGGGCTTTGTGATGGCCACTCCAATACCTTGACTTTGTTGTCCTTAAGCCATTTTGCCACAACTTTGGAAGTATGCTTGGGGTCATTGTCCATTTGGAAGACCCATTTGCGACCAAGCTTTAACTTCCTGACTGATGTCTTGAGATGTTGCTTCAAAACATCCAAATAATTTTCCTTCCTCATGATGCCATCTATTTTGTGAAGTGCACCAGTCCCTCCTGCAGCAAAGCACCCCCACAACATGATGCTGCCACACATGTGCTTCACGGTTGGGATGGTGTTCTTTGGCTTGCAAGCATCCACCTTTTTCCTCCAAACATAACGATGGTCATTATGGCCAAACAGTTCTATTTTTGTTTCATCAGACCAGAGGACATTTCTCCTAAAAGTATAATCTCTGTCCCCATGTGCAGTTGCAAACCGTAGTCTGTCTTTTTTATGGTGGTTTTGGAGCAGTGGCTTCTTCCTTGCTAAGTGGCCTTTCAGGTTATGTCGATATAGGACTCATTTTACTGTGGATATATATTTTTGTACCTGTTTCCTCCAGCATCTTCACAAGGTCCTTTGCTGTTGTTCTGGGATTGATTTGCACTTTTCGCACCAAAGTACGTTCATCTCGAGGAGACAGAATGCGTCTCCTTCCTGAGCGGGCTGATGGCTGAGTGGTCCCATGGTGTTTATACTTGCGTACTATTGTTTGTACAGATGAACGTGGTACCTTCAGGCGTTTGGAAATTGCTCCCAAGGATGAACCAGACTAGTGAAGTTGTGGCTAATTTCTTTTGATTTTCCCATGATGTCAAGCAAAGAGGCACTGAGTTTGAAGGTAGGCCTTGAAATACATCCTCAGGTACACCTTTAATTGACTCAAATTATGTCAATTAGCCTATCAGAGGCTTCTAAAGCATGACATCATTTTCTGGAATTTTCAAAGCTGTTTAAAGGCACAGTCAACTTAGTGTATGTAAACTTCTGACACACTGGAATTGTGATATAGTGAATTATAGGTGAAATAATCTTTCTGTAAACAATTGTTGGGAGAATTACTTGTGTCATGCACAAAGTAGATGTCCTAACCGAATTGACAAAACTATAGTTTGTAAACATGAAATATATGGAGTGGTTGAAAAATGAGTTTTAATGACTTCAACCTAAGCTTATGTAAACTTCTGACTTCAACTGTACACTGGGTACACCAAACATTAGGAACAACTTCCTAATATTGAGTTGCACCTCCCCCTTTTGCCCTAAAAGAGCCCTAATTCATCAGGGCATTGCTCTACAAGGTGTCAAAATCTTTCCACAGAGATGTTGACCTATGTTGACTCCAATGCTTCCCACAGTTGTGTCAAGTTGGCTGGATGTCCTTTGGGCGGTAGACCATTCTTGATACACACGGGAAACTGTTGAGCGTGAAAAACCCAGCGGTGTTGCAGTTCTTGACACAAACCGGTGCACCTGGCACCTACTACCATACCCCGTTCAAAAGGCACTTCAATATTTCGTCTTGCCCATTCACTCTCTGAATGGCACACATACACAATCCTTCTTTAACCTGTCTCCTCCCCTTCATCTACACTGATTGAAGTGGATTTAACAAGTGACCTCAATAAGGGATCACAGCTTTCACCTGGATTCACCTAATCAGTCTGTCATGCACTTATATAGTATTAAGCTCTTGAAAATAATGAATGTCTCCAACACAAAAATCAAACATTCATCAGACACCTTAAAAAAAGAGCATCACCTTCTCATAAACACTGCAGCCTGAACAGTCACTTGTAGCCAAGACACTCATTATTGTTCCATTCACATAACCAGAGGCCATTTCTGCCAGGGAGGGAAAAACTGAAGCTCAGAGATAAAATGCTGATTGACTGAATGGAATCTATACTGAAGAGAAATCTAATTAACTCAACAAATGAACTGATGGCATAACACTCTATTGAGCCCATCTGAAGTGCTCAATGGCTCTACTTATCTTACGAGGAGCTATATTCATATAATCATTAGCATGTTCATATAAACTGCCACTACTGCAGTAGTGCAGACAGTGAGCCCTGTTAACTAAACACTAACTAAAACCTCCTGCATAGTCATCAGCACTACGAAAGATGTAGACTGATATTTATGAATGACACATAACCATATCATGTCTTCCTGCTTACATGAGTCACTGGAAGAGGCAATGTACTGTACAGTATGTGTCTGTGTATTTGCAGTGTATGGCAATGGACAGTACATGTTGACGATGTTCTCAAAGACACATCCACATTACAAGGAAAACATAGGCCATAGTGGTAAATAATGCTTTTGTCATTTATTTTTTTCTAACACACCTCTATGATACAACATTGTGCATGTAAGTAGTGCAATAACAGAATTTAAAACATTTAAACTTGAAAACATGAACTATTCAGTTAATTAGGCCTACTCCTTTTTGGAATTGTGAGAGTCTAAATGCTGTATACATTGTGCCAGAAAAATGTGATATGCTGCATCACAATACTGCTGGTTAGGATACTGTGATGTTATCTACTACATTGTTTGGGATATTATTTCATTCCAGGGCTTCATCAGGAAGTGTCTATTAAACTAGCCAAAGAAAACATATGGTGTTTGTGTTATGCAGTTAATAGGGTTTAGGATTTTATTTGGAACCCCTATTAGCTCTTGCAAAAGCAGCAGCTACTCTTCCCAGGGTCCACACAAAAACACAAAACATAACACAGAACATGAATAGACAAGAACAGCTTAAGGACAGAGCTACATGCATTTTAAATAAATATACTAGCAAGTAGAAAACAGCCATCTGCAATCCTACATTACTTTTTGTCTCTTTGGTCAGTTCGTGCATTGTTATTCGTATCAAGTGTGCTCTTGAAATACAGTAGTTGAGAAACTTGATGATCAAGACCTTTGAATGTAAAGCAAAGGTAGGCCTATTTCCTATAAAAAAATGCCTTTCTATACTCTATATAGTATTCTTTTGAAAGCCCAATGCCATGTTTTTGCGTTTCTATCTCTCTCCCATTTCCCTTTAAATGCAGTTCTTTGCTTTCCCAAATGCCCAGAGATTTTAATTTCAGACTGTGGATATATACAAGTGGCAATGGCAGGTCGCTCAGTTCTCCTGTACAGACCTCCAATAGAACTTCAAACCAAAGTTAAATCAGACTTTAAATTGCTTTTCTTTGGCTTTTTCAGAGAATGAAATGAAATTCTATTCCTGTTTGATGAGAGCACAAGAAGTCTGGAGGTATTTTCAGGGCTTTAAATCTCCTTTCCCACTTATGCCAGAATATCTCCTCACTTCAGTTTAACACACAAATAAAAACAAGAGCAACAATTTCACTGACAGGAGCCAGGTGAAAGTAAAGTGCCAAATAAAATAATGAGCACTGTGACTCTGTCACATAGGCTACAGTACAATATATATATATATATATATATAAAAAATAAAAAATGCACACACAACTAAACTGTGAACTAACGATTGCTGGTCTGAATATGCAGTAAATTAGGGGAAAATGCAGTAAAAAAAAAAACACAAAAAAACAGACCTAGTTATATTTGACATTGCTAATTTAGCCAATGACTACTACTCTGAGTTGGTACTGTCAATTATAGTCTCAATTGCACTTTGTGATTTAAATACATGAACACTTAGGACATTTTATGGAAGAAAAAAACCCCACTGCAAATGACATTTGTTATACATTGCTCTTGATGACCTGCAGCTGATATTCAGAACATGTGCGTTGGTGTGAATATTCAACATTTCATTGAAGAGCTCATTATCATGCATGTGAATAATGAAAGGTCTGAGCGGCATAATTAAGCCAGCAGTTAAACGCAAATTCCTGATATAATTGCGATCGCAAAAAGAAAAAACACATACGTACACACAGAAAATCTTTCCAATTACACTGCGCCAATACACACAAATCAAACGAATGTGAATCAGAAACGATAATTGAGAGCAGCGATTAATTAAATGGATACGGATAATGATCACGGCGCTCTAATTAACAGTGGCGGGAGCAGGATCCGAAAGCTGTAAGTACAGCATAGCTTAGCGAGCGACAGTCCAAGCCCGAGCCATGGGCACACACAGCACGGATACAGAGGAGCAAAGCCAATATTCCCATGGAAGAGTCTTCTGTCCTTCCCATACTGAGTCCTGATCACTGCAATAGAGAATCCTGCACTGCCTGGAGTCAAGATGACACACCCTGTGTGAGTGTGTGATTGAGCTGTACAGCAGAAAGCCATCGCACACACACTGCGGTGCCCGCACCATCTCTGAACTGTACAATGTTTAGCTGCTACCAGGAAAGCAGAGAGGACTAGGTAGCAGATGCCCCCTGGGCTCAGTGGGAGGCGGGCACACTGGTCCTGTGTGTGACGGGGCGGTCCTGGCCTGGCACACACACACAGCCTCCCCAGCCGCCATCCATCCATACATCCATCCATCCATCCATCCGTCCGTCCGTGTGGGACGCATACAAAGAGAGGAAAAGCCACCAAGTCACCAGCAAGAGGACGAGGACAAAAAAAGATGAGGCCCTGAGGAGGAATGTCTTTTTCAAAAACAGCGTGGGCGTGTTTATCTCCAACGCATGTTGTCTGTGGCTTTCTGTCTCTTCAACAATGTGGTATTGTCACTTCAGACATTAGCCACAGATCAAGTATGCAAAACAGGCCAGTGATTACAATAAGCCGGGGTGAGGAAAGAAACTGTGACAGAAACATGAGGTGGAAAAGGCTAAAATAAAACCAAACTGTCGTGGTTCGGATCAGACAACATGGATGCCTCTGGGTTTTCTCCTAGTTTTTGTCCGGGTTGTAGCAGCGCTGAGGTGAGTAGGACTTGGATGGGCTTGGTTGACATGATGCATCCCCGGGTACTGGAGGCTGTGTGGAGGGGGAGCCCACACACGCCTTCAGATGCAGCCTCTCTCTCCCACTCCTCTCCTCTCCATCCCTGCCAGCGCTGCGCTGTCTTCATCAGACTGACTCCTGAGGAAACCCTCCAGAGGGGGATAAGCTGCTAGCTCCTGTGACGGGCAGACATCTCAACCACAAAAGCGGGCAATCAAAGAAAAGCCAGAAGAGGCAGCACCATATTCTGTCACAAAGACAAAACAAAAGTCAAAAAGCAAAGGGTCTCCCCCTCACCTGGCCCCGCATTAGAGTCCCTTCATTTATTTTGTTTCGCAGTTGTTTTAGAAAATGTGCTTCTGCTACTGTTCCTTTGTAAAGGGGGTGTATGTGCCCCTCTCACCATGTCTTCCATCACACCAACCCTCCCTTTTCCTTCCTTAGCCTGCCTTCTTATCCCCCATCAGTCTGCCAGACAAGTTGTTTCCCACCCAGCCATGGTACACACAGCCACCAACCCCTTTGTGAGAATAGAGTGTGCTTGTTTTGTTTGGGTATGGTGTGACTCTGTGCCAGCTTGGAGAGAAGGGGAGAAGAGAGGGTGTAGAACAAAAATATCCTCTTTGTAAGTTATGGGAACACTGAGACAGACGCCGGCGCTCATAAATTATACGCGTCATTTGCATATTCCTGGCGTAAGACATTATGCAAATAGCAGTTCATTTGCATAATGGATTCCTCTTGTTGCCTCAGTTGCCTCATGCTCCTTTTTATTTAATAATGAAGAAAAAACAAAAGGGTGTGAAAGAGGAGAGAATAGCGTGTTTCAGCCCCGTGGAGTGGTGTGCCAGCGCCCCGTATCACCATCCCATCGCAGCCTCCCCAAAACGCCAGAGCCAGACGGAGACGCTGAGGAATCTCGCCGCCCCACCAAAAGACAGAACAGGGACATCGCAGCGAAAAGTCAGCACTAAGAACATCAGCAATTAAACAGCTTACGACCCATATCAAATCTAAACACAGGCAGGGAGAGAGAGGGACTACAGGAGCTAGCCTATATCCTGAGGCACCTGGTAACCTGGCCGTGTGTGTCTGTGTCTGTGTGTGTGAGTGTTGCTGTGTCTTAATGAGGCTGTTCTACCTTGACTATTAATGCGAGCAGCAGCCTGGCTAATTAACGACACTTGGCAGACCCCTGTCAGAGGGAGGGGGGCATATTATTTAATAATTAAAACCCGCTCTGTCTCTTGTTTTTAACCTCATCAGCTCCGTTCGGAACGACCAGAAAAAATAAAAGACAGAAAGCGGTGTGGCCAAGATAATTACCTAATCAAATATGACAGACGTAGCTAATTCAGGCTAATTCTCAGCGAGGTTCCCCGAAACCGCTAATGACAAGAGAGAAAAGATAATTACCGCACGGTACATAAGGAGCGCTATTAGAAAAACGTCCAAAAACATGGCAATTTATTTACAACTTTGATTCGTTATCCATTTAATCCTCGAAGTTCGTTACAAAAGGGGAAAAACTAAACAGATGGTCATAGAAGAGTGAAAAGGCAAGATAGGATAGGAGAGTTGGTGTCTGCTGGTGTGAAAGTGTGTTTAGTTTAGAGACAGAAAGAGAGAGAGAGGGAGGGAGGGTGGAGAGAGAGGGAGGGTGAAAAAGGGAGGAGAAGGGTAGATAGAAAAAGGGGTGGGAGGTGGTTGCAGGAGGACTTTGATTATTTATAACAAAATGCCATTGCAACATCCTGCGGTGGGATTAGACAGCAAAACGTCAACTGCGATCAGCTATAGTCCAATAAGCAGCCTGAGATCCTTCCCAGTGTACAGTGGGGTAGGGGCACTGCAGGGCTGGCTATCTCTCTACTCCTCTACTAGCGCCAGCCAACGTCAAGGCTAGCTAGGGCAAGGTAGAGGCACAGGCGGTGCCAGGCAGAAGGGGGTGCGGGCGCGGGGCGCGACACACAGCTAGCCAGCCTATGGGAGATGTTAAGAGCAATTCATCAGCTTTTAGAGTCAATTAACCCGTATGTTAATTAATGTCAAGCCTATAGAACAAAAGGGGGGTTCGGGGGGACTAACAGAGGAGAAGCAGGGGAGGGTAAGAGAGGGAGAGACAGAAGAGAGGGGGTGGGCGAGCGAGAGAAACAAGCAACGAATGCAGATGATGGCAGAGAGAAGCTGGCACAGTGCCATCCATTCAGTGGTAGCGCCAGGGCGGACTCGCGTTCGCTCTCGGGGGTAGGCAGGAGACTGAAGGACCCCCGCCTGATTTGACAGCTAGTGCCACGCCAGGGGTGGGACGTGTTTTGGGGAGGGTGGGTGTTTTATAAATAGTAGAAGTTAGAGTGCGGATGCGGATGGGGATCTGGAGCCAAGGCTCAACGCCACTGCAGAGGAGAACATCTGCTGCCCCAGATTAGAGCAGAAAGGAGACTTCAGACGACGGGAAGAGAAGAGCGGCGCACCTGGAGCACCTTGGGGGTTGGAATGGAGGGCATGGCATAGCATGGTGGCACGGAGTGCGGGGAGGAGGTATCGGCTTGAAAACTAAAAACAAAAGACGATAGGTGGCCCACTACGCAGGATGCCAGGGGGCTGGCGAAGGAGCAGGGGGGATGAAGGAAATGGGCTCTACCACAAGGGACTGGTGGGGGAAGTGGAAATTCTAGAACAACCAACACAGAGAAACTTGCAGCTTGTGGTGTTGTCCTAGAGGCGACTAGGGGGTGGGACAAAAAGAAGCGCCTCCCTCTCTCTCTCTCTCTCTCTTGCTCTTCCTTCTCAAGCACAACCCCCTGTGCCAGGCAACCAGCCAGCCAGCCAGGCAGCCAACCAGGCAGCGGACGACATGCCAACCTGCTCGTCGGCAGTTGCGGCGCACCCTAGGAAAACACAGGCGATGAAAAGGCACCATGTCTATCTGGAAGGTGGTGTTTACGGATTTGCGGGAAAGTCATTGCTTCTAAAGATGCCCGAGGAGCGGCGGCGGGGATTCGGTACCCACGATCTTCGAGATGTGTACCAGCGGGAACGCGGTGGCATCTGTTGCGGAAAAATGGAAGGGGGCGGTTGGCAGAGTACACAGCGATCAAGAGCAAATGAACACGATCGGGTGCCCGTCGCGGGTCGGTTGGCAAAGATAAAGAAAGCCAAGTGCAGACCTTCAAACGACTAACTAGAACAACAAAAGTTTGCTCTGTTAATTAGCGCAACGGACGAAATGAAAGGAACGGGAAAGATTACAAACAAAACAAAGCAGAGGAAAACAAGACAAAACAAAAGCAGCAAGCTGTTCTGTAGGGAGGGGGGGGGTGAAGCGGGTGCCTGTTTTTGTGCCAACCCCCTTCCCTCCCCTCTACCACACCATTTTCCTCCAGCTCTCATCAAGCTGGCTGGCTGGCAGCCACTGCGGTGAGGAATGACTACCATGGGCACTGCTGCCTGCCTCCCTGCCGCAGACGCTGCCAACCTGCCAATCACCTGCCTGCCTGCCATAAGAGAGGAGGGAGAAAGAAAGAACCTGAGGGACTGTGCCAAGGTCTCAACAGCAGCTGTTTACAAAGACACACACACACACACACACAAAAAGAAAAAAAAACTGCAAACATGAGGACGCATACTAATGAACTGCCAACACAAATTATAATCAGCGGACAGACAGGAATTCATTTACTTTTCTCTCTCCTTGTTTTTCGCAAAATAAAAACTAAATTGCGCATCATGGTTTCCTCCAGGTGTGTGGGATTTATGCGTGACAGGAACAACTTCTTGAAAAAAGAAAAAGGCAAAAACAGATAGCATGAAAATCTACTTCAGCAGCAAGCTAAGCTATGCCAGAGAGGCAGGCAGGAGTGTGTGTGTGCGATTTATCTACATTCACAGCAATCACCAGGGAGATGAATGGCTCAGGCTGTAGGCTCTATACAGCATCCACCAGTATGGGAGCAAGACTGAGGCGAGGGGGATGCCACACAGACAACAGACATGCTGGAACTCAGTGGAGGGGGGCAGGGGCACAGGAGGCAGGGGGACAGGAGCAGCCCTGGTGGGGTGAGGAGGAGATACCCACCACAGCCGGCCTGCCTGCAACTCCGCCAGGCGGGGGTAGGAGTACCGTGGGAACACTTTCGGAACCCCCTCACCCACCCAACAACGCTTTGTTTTGTTTGCCCCCTCCTTGCCAACCAACCAAGGGAACTACCAAACTCCACCCTTCCAGTGTTTTTATTGGCGTAAAGTGGAAGGGGTAAACTATGAGGAACAGATGCAGATGGGGTACCAACCGGTTCGGGTCGCGGGTCTTGGTACTTACGGGATCCGGAGGAACATTGCCGTGGTTCCCGCGAGGTCCAGTGGCATCGGGCACAGAGCCAAGGATGGGCGCCGCTGCAAACAGACAGATTGGAGGGTTTCGTTAAGTTCACTAATTGCACAGGAATAATTACAACAATTAGCAAGGAAGAAATCCACAACAGCCATCGGCCATCACAATCGGATATCTCAAACTTTTTTTTTCCCTCTTCTTGGATTTTTGTTGGACAACAGAGCACGGTTGTGGAATATGAATAATTGAAGAAGCCATCCAAAGGGAGGGATTATAAGATCTTTGTGCTTCCTACACTGCCTTGGCATACACCACCAAGATGTCAGAGCCAGGCTGCCACCAGTAAGGATAGGCTGGTATGAATGGTGGCATCTTTTTGGGCATCTACGCCACGGTCGCTTAAATAGCGATCGAAATACACACAATTAACGGTTTAAATCGTAATTCTGTTATGTTTTTTCCAGTACCCTTCACGGCGGAACGCGTGTGGATATTATAATCTTTCGGAGCTAATGAGGTTTGGATGATCATGCCTTTTATTTAATTCCATGGGGGATGTTAATTGTGCCACGTCTTCATTACACAAATGGATTACCAAAAAAAGAGAGAGAGCAGCAGAGAGCAGGAGAAAAGGGGGAATTGAGAGAGAGAGAGAGAGAGAGAGAGAGAGAGAGAGAGAGAGAGAGAGAGAGAGAGAAAGGGGGGATATTTTCCTTCCTTCTTTAATAAGCCAGCATTCAAATAATGCAACACTACTCGCAAACAAGCAGAGAAAAGCTCCTGCAATGCTTGGCAATGCTAGTCTCTTCAAGTGCTATCCTGGAAAACCTGGTCTCTGCCTCCTCTCCTCTCTGCTCTGCTCTCTACAGCTCCAGTCCTCAGCTCTGGGGACTTCTGCCTTCACTTCCCTGGATGTGGATCTTACAAAACAGGAGCGAGAAAATACCCTGCCTGGAATTTAATTTCTCTCAATTGGATATTTGTTGTTATTCAAATGATTAGTGTTCTCCTATAATTAGTATTGAGCTTTGTTCCAGTGGTGTCTGTCGTTGGCGCTGGGCGAAGTGGAATGGAGAGGAGACAACAGACACTGTGGCGGGCACTGGCTAATGTCCTCTGTGCTTAATCATCCTTCAGCAGAATGGTTTTATGCATATGTCATTTGCATATCATTAAATCGCTAAGGCACACTGGCAACTGGCAGCGGAGAGCGAGGGAGTGGAAATGGAAGAGCCCAAAGTGTAAAAAAAGGAAAGAGCGACTCATTATGCGATGGCAATCTTCAAAGCCGTGCGCCTGCTTTCCTTTTAATTCAACGTTAATTAAAAAAGTGGGCGCGCTCAACCTTTCCAACTCGGATTAATTGAGTGTCTTCCAATCTGCACAGCAAGGATTCGTCATATATACAGTATGTGTGTGTGTGTGTGTGTGTGTGTGTGTGTGTGTGTGTGTGTGTGTGTGTGTGTGTGTAAATTATGTGGATATCTATGGTTATAGTCAATTATTACGGGACGATAAAAAAAAAAAGTAATACCTCTAATTACAATACCTTTTCACAGAATGGATTTTTTTCCCTTTTTTTTTTCCGCAGACGACATAGCGGAGAACAAATCGCAAAAATTGTTTTCTGTGATCTCTGGATAAGATTAAATACAACAAAATCATGTTGACGAGGAAGCAGGCATTTTGTTCTTAATTATATTTGACCTGCTGTAATGGTTTAACATTCTCTACTTGGGAAGGCGGCAAGCTGCTGTTGGCATTGGGCGGGCAGCGCCAGCGGGACGGGGTGTGGGACCCGGGATCTGGGGAGCTGAAACCTGGTGACTCGGGGCACAGGGATAAGCGTGGGAATCGCTGGGGGCATTCTGTCACAACCAGCCCCAACACCATCCCCACCCCAACCCCAACCCCAACCCCCCCCCCCCCCCCCCCCCCCCCACCCCGGTCTGAAAAATAAATGTGGTTTAAATTATGCGCAGATTAATACGCTTGACTGGACTCTGATTGCCTGTATTAAATCATTACAGGCGATTAATCCATTGTTTCTGATTCCAGAATGTCCCCTCCTCCCGCCCCCCCTCTCTGTCTGGCGCACTGTCCTTTTGTGATGGGACACAAGAGGTGCATTGTTGGCTCCCAAGACACACACACACACGCAAATACACCCCACACTATTAATTAAGGCGTACAGATTGTGGACCGTTTCTGTTTCAGTTCAACATAAAAGCAATCAACGGACTTTGCTTTTTTTTTTTTTTTTTTTTTCACACACTTTCTTGTCAATTTTCAATATGATAGTCAACATAAAATATATATATTATGATTTTCTTTAATCATAAATCCAGTTAAATTTACTAAGAATGTTGAGGCCTTTTAAACCCAAATAAAGGAGGATCTAATCTTCACTGTGTCATTTAATTAAAAAGAAAAAAGAAACAGCGTAACTCCAGGTAAAAAGAAGCCCTGTGCAAAGAGAGCAGCACCCGCCTGGCTCGGCTAATTGTGGATGCCCAAATTTCCAGACTTTCTGGCTAGGTCCGTCCCCTCGCGAGGCAAATCCCCTCAGGCCATATGTAGGAATATTCAAATGAAGCGAGCTTCACGCGCCGCACAATTAGCTGTGTTTAGTAATTTGAGTAATGAGAGCCGGAGGGGTGGTGTGGGCGGAGGGTCGGTACAGTGGGGAGCAGGCTGGCAGGAGAAGCCCGGCGCAGCATAGCGGGTATCAGCCTGGCGCTCTGTAGCCGCAGCACATGCAGATGTCGCTGTAGTTCTTCCAAAAGATTTCTACCAGCCAGCCAGCCAGCCAAGAGGGAGGGGAGGTAACGAGGACCTCGTTTGGCATCGCACACACCTCCGCCGTATGTTTTAAGGAGTCATGAGTGTGTGTGAGGGGGGAGTGTGTGGGAACGAGGCTGGCAGCCGGGGGCGGAGGAGTTAAGACGGGTGAGGGTGGGGCTGATGGGTAAGAGGTAGGGGGATCCCTGTATGGAGGAATGTGGACATAAATAATACTGATGAAACCTGGGCAAGGTAAAGCCGAACCGACAGGATGACTGTGTGCTACTGTGCATGTCACATGGTGTAGGCATTATGCAGTGTGCTCATATTAATATGCATAAGGGGCCTCTTTATTACACAGCAGGGCATGGGCTGTGTAGAGCAGCCATGCTCTGGTTACAGTCTGGGAACATCATCTTTCTTTGAACAAACACAGCCCTCATTTCCTCTCCATATGTTTCATTATCACACATATACATGGCGTTCCATCTGAAAAGAAAACGAAACTCAAGTGGTGGTGAGTTCTACCATAGTGTGAGATTGACTGGCATGTTACGACCTACACCTGCCCACCCATACGCTCCTCCTACTACTCCTCCCCCCGCACACACCCCTTACTAGTCCTTCCATTTCATCATTTGGGAGTCACAGTGGAAACTCACCCGCGTCAGTGAGGTGGTACGGTCCAGATTTCATGAGACTGGTTTCCCTGGCAAACGACATCAAACAAAACAAACCAAGCAGGCTCATGGGAACCCATGAAATATGGAGCAATAACCCATGAAAAAGACTGACAGAAAGCCATAAAAGCCTTACACAGGGGGGCGGCACATACATCCCAAAACATGACAAAAACAAGTTGTTGGTAAAGACAGATACTAATTGGGTTATCAGCTGGCTGGGCTCTGCGTGTTCTGTCACCGAATTTAGGAATGGTTGGGTAAAGTGACCACAAGCCCCAGAGCTGCCTGGCATATAAAGCCATTTTAGTCACCATGGTGGGTGAAAAGTGATGGGGTAGTGCCAGTGGCTGGCAGGCAGGCAGGGTTTGGGGAGGTGTTAGTCATTCTGCCCTCCAACACCACTTGGCCTTGAGAGAGAAGGTCATCTTTCTGAAAAAGTACAGCCGCTTTCCTCTGTATCTCCAGAGCAGAGCAGCCAGTCCCCCTATCCCAGAGCCCCTGCTGCAGCACAGAGAGGCCAGGCATGGCACAGTGCAGGGGGAGGGAGGGGGACAGAGACACTACAGCCTGGTTTCAGTGGTAGGCATGTACTGTACCAAACTTTAGATGAAAAGTCTAGAAGATTCGATCATTCGGAAATAACCTACTTAACAGATGACCTGTGTTCATCTGGGATGTTGACAAAGTGACCAGAGAGATATACTGCTGACTGGTCACTTCAAATACAACTATCAGCTGACCTCACCTGTGATCAAGAGTAGTTTCCTCCTCCTCTACCAGATTCAATAAACAATGTATTAATTCATTAAATAACAATTATATATGAGACATGGGTAGGCAGGCATTGTCCCTACATATCCTAGTTATGATGTGCTTAAATACATCCATTGCACTATTGTTCCATTGTGAATAGGGTTGACATTTCAGGGACTAGGGACATACTACATTTCAGGGACTAGGGACACACTACATTTCAGGGACTAGGGACACACTACATTTCAGGGACTAGGGACACACTACATTTCAGGGACTAGGGACATACTACATTTCAGGGACTAGGGACACACTACATTTCAGGGACTAGGGACACACTACATTTCAGGGACTAGGGACACACTACATTTCAGGGACTAGGGACACACTACATTTCAGGGACTAGGGACACACTACATTTCTAGGGACTAGGGACAAACAACATTTCAGGGACTAGGGACACACTACATTTCAGGGACTAGGGACACACTACATTTCAGGGACTAGGGACACACTACATTTCTAGGGACTAGGGACACACTACATTTCAGGGACTAGGGACACACATTTCTAGGGACTAGGGACAAACAACATTTCAGGGACTAGGGACACACTACATTTCAGGGACTAGGGACACACAACATTTCAGGGACTAGGGACACACTACATTTCAGGGACTAGGGACATACTACATTTCAGGGACTAGGGACACACTACATTTCAGGGACTAGCACCGTGGGGCTCGTCTCTATGTGGAGCCCAGTCACCAGTCACAGAGGTTTACAGCATCAAGGACTCTACAGCTGAATGTCTCTGTGCTACCATTAAAGAAGTGACAATGTGACTAGATCCTCCCGGTGACTGACGACTATACACAACCAGACAAGCCTTCTCAGGTGTCAGGCACTGTCCCTGGCTCAACACTCTGTTATTTCAGGACTCTCACACACTTCTGCAGGCTAACCTTGTTCAACACTGTAGAGGTTGTTGGGGTCCTGAAATAGTAGGTCAGTGGGCCTTAGCAGGGTATATTGTACCACCCCCCGTCGTCGTCTGTAATTCACTACTACCATTCGTAGGGGATGAAAGAGAATCGGTGGATATTAAAATAAGCAAATTAGCATGAGCATTAGGCAGCAGGTAAGCATGCTTGATGTTATTGAGTGAGAGTGTCTGCACCTCAAATAGACTGATACACTCAGATGCTCTCCAGCAGAACCCAGAGAGCCCTCAACAACCGTCCTCCACCATGCCTGTAGTGTTAATACACACAGCTAAATGTAACTCCTGGTTTACTAACCCCTCTCCTCTTCCCCTTCTCTTCTCCCTCATTTTCTCTCTGACTAATGAGTGTGCGTTAGGCCAAACAGGGGCACTGTAACCTCACCTAAGCATTTCCACAGCAGCACTGCTTCACCTTGAGGCCTCTCACGCTGCCTACTGTTAATCCACACCCCTGTGTGTGCTGCAGCTCAGGCCCAGCTGAGAGCTAACACTATCTCTTTAACCGCTGCCCAGTCCAGGCCTGCACATTAATTGGTTCCTGGTAATTCTATCAGATTAGTATTAATATGCTGTCGCTGAGGCGATCGAGGTGACCCGCACCGTCTCACTGGCTTAATATAAACTAGCATGAAGGTCAACTGTCAATCATCCGGCACAATATGATAATAAGCCTTTAAAGTCGGGTAGAGGATGTTATTAGCAGCAGCCTAAATGGCTGAACGACCGAATGACTGTCATAACCGCAGAGCTGAATAGGGGGGCATTTATAGATGAGGTTGGGGGGGTTCTGATCAGACTCCATTCCTCTGCTAGATCAGTATGAGAAATGATCCTGAGATGCATCCTCAATATAAACAGAGAGCAATATATATCCCTGAACTGGCCCCTCATACTGTACTAGCTAGTCTAGTCTTCATAGTGGATGTTGTAACTCGTACAGTAGACTATGCCTTAGCTACATCTCAGCTCAGCTCCCCATCTGGTCTTAATGAGTGACTGGGAGGGAGGACTAGTGAAAATGACCTTGGACTAGCAGGATGTGGTGTACAGTAGTAGTCAGCTGACCATGGACGTGCTACAGCAGCAGAGCAGTGATTACAGCACATATACATATACTGGCTGGCCCCATGTGAAGCTGCTGCCTGCCCTCTTCACTGGGAATAGACTCCCCTGAGAGGAGCTGTACAGTACATACAGGCTGACTGAAGAGGAGGAAAAAGAGCCTGGGAGATGTACTACCTGAATGTCCATCCTCAGTCTGTGTGCCCAGTGAGAAGGCGACAGAGAGAGAGAGAGAGAGAGAGAGAGAGAGAGCTAAGCAGCTGGGTGGATATGAGAGGCCTGACATGGTCTCTGATCAGGCCTAAGAGAGAAAAGAGAGAGCGAGAGAAAGAGAGAAACTGAGTGTCTGTGCTGAATCCCATAGGGCCTGAACCGGGCGGCTGGCAGGGGAGCCATTACACGCGTGTCTCTGACAGCTCACTCTCTCATTACAGCAGCAGGCAGCCTGTAGTCCCCATGCCGCTGCTGCTACTGTACTGTACCATCTCATCCACCACTGCTACTGTCTCCCTCCTATACATCCTCATCATCACAGCTTCTACAGCCACCACCACTACTACTCCCACTGTCTCCTACTGACTCCCCTAATCACCTCCACCACAACCCCCTGCCATACAGTGTGTCTACCATGGATTCTATTTCTATGTCTATTATATCACTTTCTACAGTATACAGTTGCCCATGTTCTCCCCTCTGACTAACCCCCTGGCTCATAGACACACCTAGGCTACATCATCCCATCATGGCTGCTTCAGTCGATGAAATGCTGATTCTACTTGGCCATATTCTCTCTGTCATTGACACCCAACAGCTGCTGGAGGCCCAGTGCACCACTGCATGCTGGACAACCATAGTCCATCCCAGAGGTGAGCCTAACCCTGGCCTAATGGATCTACTGCAGCCCTGATCTAATAAGATCTAATAATAATGGAGTCCTGCTGGAATACTCAGCCGCTCAGACCGACACAGGGAACCACTCCAAGTTACGTGTTGCACAGAATTTACAGTTCTGTCAGGAGAACCCTGTCGGCCCAGAACTCCCCACCCCTCCAAATGAGCCTGGCCTCAGAATGAGAACGAGATGAGAAAAAGTCAAGAGGGCCGCACATAAGAATAGACTTAGGCTGGGAGACGCATAGCAATATGACCTCAGCTGGCTGAGGGAAAAATCTGCTGCCTCCACAGTTTACTGCTAAAGGGCAATGACTGACTTAATTGGATCGAAAGAGACATTTCTTCAGGTCTTTTTGGCAAATCCCGCAGCTGAGGTTAGAGGAACTGCTCAAAAGAGGTAGCCAACTTAAACAAAGGCTCTCTGAGGCGCATAGACCTTCATCTGTAGCTGTTTAAGCACTATACGCATGAGGCCCGGTTGAGTACTGCTCGAATCATTGATACAAGGCCACAGCGCAAATAAAACTAACATGTACTGTACTGCTCCGAGCTGTCCTCCGTCCAACCCAAATCTTTTAAAGCTCGCCATTGTAATGAAAAAAAATCACACGCATATGAAATTCCTCAATATAAAGCCAAACACTCAAAGATAAAAAGCACA
Source organism: Thymallus thymallus (assembly GCA_023634145.1). Classification (NCBI taxonomy): domain Eukaryota; kingdom Metazoa; phylum Chordata; class Actinopteri; order Salmoniformes; family Salmonidae; genus Thymallus; species Thymallus thymallus. Next base: position 20,294,144 of record CM042380.1, on the reverse strand, counting down.
CACAATCCTAAAGCTGTGGCAGTCTACGGGCAAGCCGTGTTGAGCTTGTGAATCCGACCTAGAATAACACTTTCACACCACAGTGAAATATATGGCCCTCTTTACTGGGGAACACTGCTTTTTACAGCAGTGTAACCTACCTGACACCTATGTGTGTGTGAGTGTGTGTGTGTGTGTGTGCGTGCGTGCGTGCGAGTAATGTTCTTAGTACTGCAGTGAATCGTGTTCATATGCACTCATGAAGACAGTAGCATAGATGGGTAAAGCTGCAGTAACTTAGATACTAACAATCACCTTGCTAGGGCAGTTGGTCTGTAACTTCAGCAGCTGTTCCTCTCTCATGTCCAGTCTTAGTTGAAGTTCCTAGAAAGGGAATGAAAAGAGGCCTCTTTCCTCATTCCTCGTCCCATAGGCCAAAAGCATTAACCGTTTTTTTCAGTGCAAATCTGGAGCATTACGCCGATCACAGCGACAACAAAAAGAGGAAATATGAGTTTTACAACTAACACCACTATTATTCCATTTTTATTTCTCCCTACTTTATGGATTTGTCTTCTTTGCGTCCCGGCTCAGAGGAAACGGTTCATTAAAAAGGAATGTCTATTTTTTATTTTCTTTTTCAAAGTGGTGGACAGGGATATCAGCCAATCCCTCTGTGCAGCAAGTAAAAGGCCAGACATCCTCCTGGTTGGCTGCTGCTGCTCTCTGGTCATGCTGGCTTCTTTAGAGACAGATTCCTGCCATCACAAAGAGACCATGCATATTACAGAGACCAGCAGCAGGACCAGGAGGATGGGGGAGGCAGGGGGAGACTGAGGGGGAGAGAGGATAGAAAGATGGGGGAGGGAGGAGAGAAAGCTGGATGAAGGGTGGAGGTTTATGAGAGAGTAATAGTGGGTACCAAAGTGGGTGACGGAGAATGAGAGGTAACTAATTGAACTTGATGGGATGGAGAGATGAGACAGAATGAGAGAAATAAACAGGTATAAAGTCTGGGGGAAAGATCGAGAGTTAAGAAGAGAGATAACAAATGGTAAATGACCAGATCCACAGGCTTTACCAAGCATTGATCCACGTCCTAACCCGCATCCCCTCACAAGCACAGACACATACACGCATGCACACACTCAATCGTGTTCCTCCACCCCAATGTGATTATGAGCAGGGTCTATAAATCAATGCGTAGCGAGGAAAGACAAAGGCCACCGACAACTGGTTGAGAGCCCCAGATCCACTCTGGGTGGGGCCTGGTTGATTTGTTAATGGTACATAATAGAGCCCATTTTCACCAGGCATGTTAAATCATACACCAGTGGCCCCTTTGTGAGCATTGAAGCAAAACAAAGACCTTTAATACAGAACTCCACTGCTTATTCTTTATGCCTCCTTCCAAAGCTCGCCACTGAATTGGATTTTCTCAGCACTGTTTTCTAATTTGAAACATCCATCATTTATTATTAAAGAAAGGGAAGGGAAGAAAGAGAAGGCTTGCCCTCGGCAGCTCCAGTAACCCCAACACCACCTCCCCCCATGCAACACTTTCCTGCACCCTTAGCCCTCCAGTGCAGTTAACTTTACTTTCTCCATCTCTGCAGAGCTGGTCAATGTAATGACACATAAATATGGTGTGGCTGTTTGACTGGTGAGCAGCGGGTGCTGAAACTGTGATTCAGGCAGTGTGTGTGTGTGTTGTGATGGATATCCCACGGCTGCCAGACAGTGGGAGAGTGGTGGCTGTGAATGGCTCATACAGAAACAGAAGGTGGTGGTGCGTCTCTCCCCTCTGTCCTTTAGTAATCCTGTTCTGTATTATCACCACGCTGCAGCTAAATGTTGTAATTAGCCCAGCCTTTTCATGCAAATCAACTTGACAGCACCACAATCAGTCGGCTCTCACTCTCCCTCTTCTTCCTCTCTCTTGCTCCTTCGCTCTCTCGCCCTCTCTCCCTGCTCCCTCGCTCTCTTTGGCATTTGCGGCGGTCGCCACATTTGCATTATTTATAATATCAGTTTGGAATATGCACGACTCAAGGCCGGGCCGCGTGTTGATTAGTGCAACATTACATATGTTAAATCCAAAAGGGAGTCATTTGCCTCACTCATGCTCCAGTGCATCTCTATGGTCAGCCCGGAAAATAAAACAGGGCTCATGTTAATAAGTCTAAGCTGCTCACACCAAACATGGGAGAGAAGGGGTGAAGAAGGGGGGCGTTGGGGTGCTTTTAGGCTTTCAATGGTGCATGTGTTAAAAGATGGGCTACATGCTGTGTGGCCTGCACAAAACAAACAGTGCTCAACATGAGTGTTTTGCAAGTGCTGTCAGTTCTCGATTGTATATCCTCCATGTTCCTGTGTGGGGTCTGAGCTGCACAATGGATCTCCACGGCCCCACAGCCAACCACCCATTTATAAGAGCCACCATTTAGAAGCTGTGCAGCAGTCCTGCTAGTAGTGACAGGTGGGGCTACTGCCTCAAGGCGCGCACATAAACACACACACACACACACACACACACACACACACACACACACACACACACACACACAGGTCTGTTCAGCGCCCTGCTTTCCATAAGCTTCTATGTTGTGTCATATACCAATACATGTCCACATACACATGGTGATGTACTGTTGTAAAGGCACCATGCTTTGTTGCAACTTGGTCATTGGGATTATAAATAGATACTATTTGGTCATAGGAGGAGTCCCATCACAGAACTGCATGGACGTGTGCTGGCGTGATGGATGGATGGATGCGGCTTGATTATCATTAAAAAGTCATTTTACAATACAAATAGGGACTAGATTTTCAAATGACGTTTACTCATTGCTCATTTGGGTTTGGAGACTAAATGCATTGAGAACAACAAGCTGTTAGTTTGCCTTGGCGATTACAACAGAACTGTACGGGATGATTGGTCAGCACGGTGGGCTGGGCTGAGGTGAAGGGAGGTGAAGGGTGGAGGAAGTGGGCAGTCTCTTGCTAGCACCAGGAACGCTGTGCCCTTGTGTGCATGACCAGAAAAGGCCAATTAGTCTCATGGTGGTGCTGCTTCATTAACATACTGCTCTTCTAGAAAAACTCTCCAAATGCATCTCTTCATCAAAGTCCTTAACAAAGTACAGAGGCGAGATGGGGAGCCAGCCGGCAGAATCACAGGGAAATAACCACGTGATCTTTTTTTTCTAAGGGTCAAGTAAATTAAAGCTGACAGAAATAACATCGGGGGAGAATTTAAAAGAAGATGGGGAAAAAACGAGGGATGGATGAGAGAGAAAGAAAGGGAGGGAAAAGTGCTGCAAGACTGGTCTCTGTGCCTTTAAGCGGAAGTCTCAATCTCACATAGTTTTGTTCCTTAAAAGGAAATCAGAGAGCTTAGCTGAGGCATTGCCTTGAAAGTCATGAATAAACATCAGATTGCCTTTCTGCGCATACATCACAAGAAGACACTACCTAATGGAGGACTCCTCGCCCTCCGACACATGAAAAGCCAGTGAAATTACCCACCAAACCATGCAGCCGCGTGACTCTAAAATGGACCGCTGAGGGAGGGAGGGAGGGAGGGAGGGAGAGAGGAAAGGAATATTTTACTAAAATGGCTCCCCATCATAACCATCTTTCTAAGCTTCGGAGCACTCTATGTTCGTGACAGAAAATAAATAAAATAATATATGCTTGCTACAATAATCATTTACAATTACAATGAGAAGAATTCAGAACTGCTTTGCATCTCGGGAAACAGACATTTCTCCATTCCTCCACTCCCCTTTGCCATCAATGTTAATTTCTGCATGTGTTGATTCTGCCGCCACATTAAGGAGCAGTTGCCATTTAAGAGCAGCCATTTAACAAAGCAAAAGAGTATTATTCTGGGACTCTAAAGGAAATTAAATTGCATTTATCAGCGCGTCTCTGCTCGGAGTGGTTGACTGGCTGCAGTAAAATGTAATCTCTCTCTAAACTGGGCCCACTGACAAGAGCAGCTGCCTGGTTCACACTGTGCAGCCACACAAAATGGACACGCTGCAGACGAGAGGAGAGAGACCTGGCTGAGAGAGAGGGACAGACAGAGAGAAAGAGGAGGAGAGAGACCTGCCTGAGAGAGAGGGACAGACAGAGAGAAAGAGGAGGAGAGAGACCTGCCTGAGAGAGAGGGACAGACAGAGAGAAAGAGGAGGAGAGAGACCTGCCTGAGAGAGAGGGACAGACAGAGAGAAAGAGGGGGAGAGAGACCTGCCTGAGAGAGAGGGACAGAGAGAGAGAGAGGAGGAGAGACCTGCATGGGAGAGAGGGACAGACAGACAGAGAGAGAGAGAGAGAGAGAGAGAGAGAGAGGAAGGAAGAGAAAGACAGAGGGAGAGAGGAGGAGAGAGAGGAGGAGAGGGAGGAGGAGAGGGAGGAGGAGAGGGAGGGAGGAGCTAGAGGAGGAAAGGGAGGAGGAAAGGGAGGAGGAGAGCGAGGAGGAGAGGGAGCAGGAGAGATAGAGGAGGGGCGAGAGAGGAGGAGAGGGAGAAAGACAGAGGGAGAGAGAGAGGGAGCAGGAGTGAGAGAGAGGGGGAGAGAGAGGAAGAGAGGGAGCAGGAGAGTAAGAGAGAGGGGGAGAGAGAGAGAGAGGGGGAGGAGGAGAGAGGAGGAGGGGGAGCAGGAGAGTAAGAGAGAGGGGAAGAGAGAGGAGGGGGGAGGAGGAGAGAGGAAGAGGGGGAGGAGGAGGAGAGTGAGAGGGAGAGAGAGGAGGAGGGGAGGAGAGAGAGAAAGAGGGGGAGGAGGAGAGAGAGGAGGAGGGGGAGGAGGAGAGAGAGAAAGAGAGGGAGCAGGAGAGTAAGAGAGAGGGGGAGAGAGAGGAGGAGGGGGAGGAGGAGAGAGAGGAAGAGAGGGAACAGGAGAGTGAGAGAGAGGGAGAGGGGGATAATGGAGGAGACAGATAAATACAGTGACAGAGAGACACAGTGGTAGTGCAATGAAAAAGTGATAATGAGAGAGAACAAGACAGCTAGATGGACTGAAACCAGACATGAAGAGAATAATTACACTGGTGATTGGATGTGCAGGTTTACTATATGTGGATAACCCTCTCTCTTTCTCTACACAGCTCAACTATGACCTATAGGCCCCATGAGTGTCATTGACACAGTCCACACTCTGACTAGCAACTCTATACAAGCAGATTCACTGTATTTCACATCAGCAGCAGATCAAGCTAGCATTAGTATTTTGCTAGCTAGGATAGGCCTACCTCATTATCATTCAGCTCTAATAACATCTCATCACAATTAAATTATCATGCTAGAAACAAACACCTATTCAGAAGAATAATGATTCAAACCATTTGTTGATATAACAAGTGGCTACTTGATAAAGAAATGTGGCATGAATAATCTATGGTGGAGGTATGGAAAACTGACTTTCATTTTGATCATGTCCACCATTTTCTCCTATATGCAAGCGTGGGTGCAGCAGTGTCTGTAGAAAGCCTAAGGCAACTTAGAGTGAGGACATTTCCACAGAGGATCACATGGAAAAGATCCATCAGACAGAGATACTAATTGGTGTGTGTGTGTGTGTGTGTGTGTGTGTGTGTGTGTGTGTGTGTGTACGGACAGGCACAGGGATGTACACCTAGCCAGGCGTGAGAGCAGTGTTGTGCGGCAGAGTGCAGTAATTTCTTTGATCATTTTTAATGGCAGCTCTTTCATGTGGGGCTGCAGCTCACACACAGCTCCCTGCAGGTGTCATCTCATTCCTTCAGTTGTGGGATTAGTATGCGGCAGGCAATAAAAAGCCGGGCCATTACACTGTGCAGCGCACATACATAATCTCAACACACCAGGATCATTACCTTTTCAAAGGAGGATATCAGCTCAGTCTTCAGAGAGACAGAAAGAGAGAACAAGAGAAAGCGAGAGGAACAAAAAAGGGAGACTGAAATAAAGAGCCAGCAAAGCATAGAGAGAGAGAGAGAGAGAGAGAGAGAGAGAGAGAGAGAGAGAGAGAGGTACTGAGAGGGACAGAGACAGAAACAGAGACAAACAGAGAGAGAGAGAGAGGTACTGAGAGGGACAGAGACAGAAACAGAGACAAACAGAGAGAGAGAGAGAGGTACTGAGAGGGACAGAGACAGAAACAGAGACAAACAGAGACAGAGAGAGGGGTACTGAGAGGGACAGAGACAGAAACAGAGACAAACAGAGAGAGAGAGAGCGGTACTGAGAGGGACAGAGACAGAAACAGAGACAAACAGAGACAGAGAGAGAGGTACTGAGAGGGACAGAGACAGAAACAGAGACAAACAGAGACAGAGAGAGAGGTACTGAGAGGGACAGAGACAGAAACAGAGACAAACAGAGAGAGAGAGAGAGGTACTGAGAGGGACAGAGACAGAAACAGAGACAAACAGAGACAGAGAGAGGGGTACTGAGAGGGACAGAGACAGAAACAGAGACAAACAGAGAGAGAGAGAGAGAGAGAGAGGTACTGAGAGGGACAGAGACAGAAACAGAGACAAACAGAGACAGAGAGAGAGGTACTGAGAGGGACAGAGACAGAAACAGAGACAAACAGAGACAGAGAGAGAGGTACTGAGAGGGACAGAGACAGAAACAGAGACAAACAGAGACAGAGAGAGGGGTACTGAGAGGGACAGAGACAGAGAGAGAGGTACTGAGAGGGACAGAGACAGAAACAGAGACAAACAGAGACAAACAGAGACAGAGAGAGAGGTACTGAGACAGAAACAGAGACAAACAGAGACAAACAGAGACAGAGAGAGAGGTACTGAGAGGGACAGAGACAGAAACAGAGACAAACAGAGAGAGAGAGAGAGGTACTGAGAGGGACAGAGACAGAAACAGAGACAAACAGAGAGAGAGAGAGAGGTACTGAGAGGGACAGAGACAGAAACAGAGACAAACAGAGAGAGAGAGAGAGGTACTGAGAGGGACAGAGACAGAAACAGAGACAAACAGAGAGAGAGAGAGAGGTACTGAGAGGGACAGAGACAGAAACAGAGACAAACAGAGACAGAGAGAGAGGTACTGAGAGGGACAGAGACAGAAACAGAGACAAACAGAGACAGAGAGAGAGGTACTGAGAGGGACAGAGACAGAAACAGAGACAAACAGAGAGAGAGAGAGAGAGGTACTGAGAGGGACAGAGACAGAAACAGAGACAAACAGAGAGAGAGAGAGAGAGGTACTGAGAGGGACAGAGACAGAAACAGAGACAAACAGAGACAGAGAGAGAGGTACTGAGAGGGACAGAGACAGAAACAGAGACAAACAGAGAGAGAGAGAGAGGTACTGAGAGGGACAGAGACAGAAACAGAGACAAACAGAGAGAGAGAGAGAGGTACTGAGAGGGACAGAGACAGAAACAGAGACAAACAGAGACAGAGAGAGAGGTACTGAGAGGGACAGAGACAGAAACAGAGACAAACAGAGACAGAGAGAGAGGTATTGAGAGGGACAGAGACAGAAACAGAGACAAACAGAGAGAGAGAGAGAGGTACAGAGACAGAAACAGAGACAAACAGAGAGAGAGAGAGAGGTACTGAGAGGGACAGAGACAGAAACAGAGACAAACAGAGAGAGAGAGAGAGGTACTGAGAGGGACAGAGACAGAAACAGAGACAAACAGAGACAGAGAGAGAGAGAGGTACTGAGAGGGACAGAGACAGAAACAGAGACAAACAGAGAGAGACAGAGAGAGAGGTACTGAGAGGGACAGAGACAGAAACAGAGACAAACAGAGACAGAGAGAGAGGTACTGAGAGGGACAGAGACAGAAACAGAGACAAACAGAGAGAGAGAGGTACTGAGAGGGACAGAGACAGAAACAGAGACAAACAGAGACAGAGAGAGAGGTACTGAGAGGGACAGAGACAGAAACAGAGACAAACAGAGAGAGAGAGAGAGGTACTGAGAGGGACAGAGACAGAAACAGAGACAAACAGAGAGAGAAAGAGAGAGGTACTGAGAGGGACAGAGACAGAAACAGAGACAAACAGAGAGAGAGAGAGGTACTGAGAGGGACAGAGACAGAAACAGAGACAAACAGAGACAGAGAGAGAGGTACTGAGAGGGACAGAGACAGAACAGAGACAAACAGAGACAGAGAGAGAAAGAGAAAGAGAAAAAGAAAGCTATCAATTAGCATTGGTGATAGTGTCAGTGTGCACAGTATGAGTCAGGGTGAGTTCCTTCCAAACCCATGTTCATATTACAGGTGGGTGAACTGCTGTGTCTGGGAGGAACCTCAAAGGAATAATAACACACTCCTCAGTCCACTGTGTGGAAATTAGTCATACAGAAATTATTCAGCCATTTCACCTTTCCCTCCATCTTGAATGTGTGTGGGTGACAACTGGAGCACAAGCTAATCTGATATGATTCTGACATGGAGACAGAGGCCTACTGCAACCCACCACCACAAAACTGAAACAGAATTAGTCAAACCAACAACACCATCCATCGCCCCGGACTTCTGAAATGTACTGCAGCACATATGCTTTAGCAATACACAGTAAAACACATTCATACACTGAAATATAATTCTTACAGCAGGCTCAAAGATGGCTGCCGTCTATCTTCGCTAGCTATGGGAGTCCTAACAGGCCTTAGCCCTTCATCTCCTCCCATACAAGACCCAGTTTCCTTTGGTTACTAGAAAGCTGTCTACGAGGCATGAGGGAGCGTTCCCCGCGAGCCCCTCACAAATGCCCGGACAGTGTGTAAGCCTAGCAGACAGGTAAGAGGTCTAACAGCAACTAAAAAGCCATTTTTATGACATGTGAAATCTGTACAGAGCAGTCAACTGTTTCATTATTCATAGTGCTCAGGAGGCCTTCCTTCTCCCTGCTTGTAGAGAAACACAGCCAGCTCCTTTTACCTCAGCAGGCTCGTTCAGCTCCATCCTCCAAGGTAGCCCACTGAAACCAGGTGTAATTTACACTCCATCTTTATCTATTTATTTGGTTCTCTATAAACCCTGGTCTGTTATGCCCGGTGGGCAGAGGCAGAGCTTCTCTCCAGGCTTCAGTGAGTGTCTAGGAGGAGAATGTATGAGCAGGGTTGGACCTGTGAGGCCACAAGGGCTACAGTGAATAGAAAAGGAATTGTCTTGTCACTATTTGCTACCTCTAAACATGATGCAATACAACAAAGTTCCAAATGTAATGGTCTTCCTCGGATACACTACATGATCAAAAGTATGTGGACACCTGCGCCAACATCTCATTCCAAAAGCATGGGCATTAATATGGAGTTGGTCCCCCTTTGCTGCTATAGCCTCCACTGTACTGGGAAGACTTTCCACTAGATGTTGGAACATTGCTGCAGGGACTTTCTTCCATTCTGCCACAAGAGCATTAGTGAGGTCGGGCACTGATGTTGAGCACGAACACTTCTTGTGTTGACGTTGCTTCCAGAGGCAGAAATTTGACAAACTGACCTGTTGGAAAGGTGGCATCCTATGACGGTGCCACGTTGAAAAGTCACTGAGCTCTTCAGTAAGACCATTCTACTGCAAATGTTTGTCAGGACCAACCTGACTGCTTTTCCTGTCACACAGGTACGACTGCTGGCCTGAGAGGGGACACAGTAGGGCCTACTGCTGCTATAATCCACACAACACACACACACACACACACACACCAATCCATAACACACACACACACACACACACACACACACACACACACACACACACACACACACAATGGAGAGTAGTAGACAGTACCAATGCCTCTCCATGTTCCATGCTGCTTACAATGACATAAAATACCCAACCACCTTGCCTTAGAATAACACAAACATAAGATATAAACACCCACGCTACTTGAACTCTCTCCACCTCGCATAGTTTAACTGTTCCTCACAGACAAGACCCATCACAGCCTATGGAAATCCTACTTTATCCCTCACAAAGCCCCATTTTACTGCAATTAGCTGCAACATCCATCTGAGTGTTAAATTAATACAGAGAGCGCGTGAGGGACAACTCAACTTCCTGCTTACGTCAACAGAATGAATATGCTCTTGTTCTGCGGATTCTAAGTACTGTATGATGAATCAGATGAACTCATCTGAATAAACGTTCTCCCTCAACCCTGCTTCACCCCACCCATTCCGCCCCACCCAGCCCTGTGGTCAGTCAGTCAGTCAGTAGCTGCTGGGCAGGGCTGCTCTAGGCTGGGCTACACACAGCTGGGAGGCAGCTGGGTCCAGTTGTGCTAAAGCCCGGGAAGAGAGGAGAGAGAGTTTGGGAAGAACAGAGGTTTCAGTAAACAGAATCTGATTGTACTCTGGCAGCGTTTACTCTGTTCACTTTGTTTTACAAGCGCTTTTTGTCACTGTGGCTCTCCTGAGCCCTGGGTTATTCACGCTCTCTCTCTGTTATCAGGTCTGATTAGGAGGAATAGACTGGGCCTGCAGGTTCTCTAACATCCACAGGCAGTAGTCCACAGCAGCCATTACTGTACGGTAAGATCGATGAACAGATGAGTAACATCTAACCAATAACATTACAGTAGCATTCCAACTCCCAGTCCCAGCCCTAACGTCCAGTACATTTACATTGTGACAACACCTCGTTGTGTTACTCCATAAAAACGAGAACGATAAAGCAAAGAAAGGTACATTTGATAACAACAATTGACAACCTAATGTCAACATAAAAGAGAAACAATGTCTAAATGTTTCAAATAAGCTACACTATGCTAGTTTAATGGTGCTGTATCGAAGCACCATTGCTGTAAGCTAGGGTAAAAATCAATTAATGTATTTCATTTGATGTAAAAACATCTTGTCCATACTGACTAATACTGGGATTGCTGGCAGGCAGGAAGGCAGGCAAGGCAGTTGATATGATTCCCAAGGTGTACTGGGGAGAGATCCCACTGGTCCGATAAAAGGCCTGGGTTCCTGCAGCAAACGCTGCCTTCTCCAGATGTAGGCCTACACTCGATTTTAATTGGCCTTTTCTGTAGCTGTGAACCTTAATGACTCTGTTCCTGGATTAAAAGCCTTCCTCCCCCTCTCCTTCCCTTCCTCCCCCTTCTCCCTCTCTCTCCTTCCCTTCCTCCCCCTCTCCCTCGCTCCTTCCCTTCCTCCCCCTTCTCCCTCCCCTTCCTCCCCCTTCCTCCCTCTCTCCTTCCCTTCCTCCCCCTCTCCTTCCCTTCCTCCCCCTTCTCCCTCTCTCTCCTTCCCTTCCTCCCTCTCTCTTTCCTTTCCCTTCCTCCCCCTCTCCTTCCCTTCCTATCCCTTCTCCCTCTCTTTCCTTCCCTTCCTCCCTTCCTCCCTCTCTCCTTCCCTTCCTCCCCCTCTCCTTCCCTTCCTCCCCCTCTCCTTCCCTTCCTCCTCCTCCCCCTTCTCCCTCTCTTTCCTTCCCTTCCTCCCCCTCTACCTCTCTCGTTCCCTTCCTCCCCCTCTCCTTCCCTTCCTTCCCTTCCTCCCCCTCTCGTTCCCTCCTTCCCTTCCCTTCCTCCCCCTCTCCTTCCCTTCCTCCCCCTTCTCCCTCTCTTTCCTTCCCTTCCTCCCCCTTCTCCCTCTCTTTCCTTCCCTTCCTCCCCCTCTACCTCTCTCATTCCCTTCCTCCGCCTCTCCTTCCCTTCCTCCCCCTTCTCCCTCTCTTTCCTTCCCTTCCTCCCCCTCTACCTCTCTCGTTCCCTTCCTCCCCCTCTCCTTCTCTCTGCTTCATTTCCCTCACACTACCTCTCATTGCCTCTCACCCTCAGCCACTCCTGGCAGCTATACACACACCTTCGTTTCCACACATAAAACCTTTTCTCTCCAAAAGGTTAGAGAGGACAAGGTATGTATCACTCCTGAATAATTTCTCTCCTTTTGCAACATCAGCCACAATCCATTCATTTCTGACAGAGAGGTGAGAAACAGAAGAAACAACAGAACCAGTGAACCAAACTTCTCTGGATAGTAGGGCTGGGAATTGCCAGGGACCTCACGATACGATATTATCACGATACTTACGTGCCGATAGAATACGTACTGAGATTCTCAAAATTCTATATGTATTGCGATTCGATATTGTGATTTTATTGGTGGAACATGCTCCCCCAGTATGCCAGGACAGCGGAGTCACTGCCCACCTTCCGGAGACACTTCAAACCCTACCTCTTTAAGGAATACCTGGAATAGTATAACAGTAATCCCCCCCCCCCCCCACTAAAAACTTAACTAACACCTGACTTATTTCCCTGCTTGCACTGACTTTCCTCACAGCTGCTTGTTTAAAGAAATGTACTTATTGTGATGGAGATGTGGTTGTCCCACTGGCTTTCCTAAGTTGAATGCACCAATTTGTAAGTCGCTCTGGATAAGAGCGTCTGCTAAATGACTAAAATGTAAAATGTATTGCGATTCGATATTCCAAACATATTGCTCACCTGCTGCTGCAGAGGGAAAAGAGAGAGACATGAGAAAACTAGTTTTGATAAAAATGCTGAAAACAAATTTGCTCTCTATTTAAAAAGATGGAAAACTATGAAGTACTGGAGTTTTGGTGCAGGTACAGCCAACTAGCGCAAAAATAATACTGCGATACTGTCAAAACTATACAATATATCGTCAAAAATAATATCCCGATATGTAACTGTATAGATATTCCCCCCCATCACTACAGGATACAAAGCAGGCCTAGGCTTTACAGCTCCTACAGAACAACAAGGTGATGAGAAAATATATAGTCTACATTACCTTATGTGCTGTATAATTAACTCACACATTTGGAATCAAGGATAAACTTAAATTAAATTAGGTTAATTCCATTCAAGCTGGCAGAACAAAGCAAAACCGTAAGTTTATCCATCCTCCAACAGCTCTCTGCATTGTCTACTCACGTCATTGTTGTGAAGCCTATTGTAGTGTTGTCACAATACCAGAATGTTGACTTAGATACAAGGTTTAGTAGAACAATACTCCATACCAAAACGAGACCCCGGCAAAAAAAAAAGGCATATCAGCCAAAGTCACAGAACTTGATCTAGTCAGATATTCAGCTACTGCTCGGTTCAATTGTTGGGCATATATGAGTTCAATATCATTACATTACAGCCATGTATGCATTAATGAATCAATTATACAAACAATAACAACATAATGGTAATAATTTATTTGAATGGTAAACCTCTATTAATAAACTGGGTAAATCAAGACGTAGCCTAAGCTTTATGGTTGCAAAGGGTCTTTCCATGGGAAGTTAAGCCTTGGAATTTAGGGAATTTTTCTTAAATTCATAAAAAAAAGTTAGCTTATAACAGCATACCTATTTTCTCAGGATGCTTTACTGTTGGCATGACACAGGACTGATGTCTTCTCCGGACAAGGTGTTTTTCCGGATGGCCCAAACAATCGGAAAGGGGATTAATCAGAGAAAATTACTCTACCCCAGTCCTCAGCAGTACAATCCCTGTACCTTTCTTTGCTGCCTTTCTTGACACCAGGCCATCCTCCAAAAGCCTTCGCCTCACTGTGCGTGCAGATGCACTCACACCTGCCTGCTGCCATTCCTGAGCAAGCGCTGCACTGGTGGTGCCCCGATCCCGCAGCTGAATCAAATTTAGGAGACGGTCCTGGCGCTTGCTGGACTTTCTTGGGCGCCTTGACGCCTTCTTCACAACAATTGAACCTCTCTCCTTGAAGTTCTTGATGATCCGATAAATGGTTGATTTAGGTGCAATCTTACTAGCAGCAATATCCTTGCCTGTGAAGACCTTTTTGTGCAAAGCAATGATGACGGCACGTCTTTCCTTGCAGGTAACCATGGTTGACAGAGGAAGAACAATGATTTCAAGCACCACCCTCCTTTTAAAGCTTCCAGTCTGTTATTCTGAATCAATCAGCATGACAGAGTGATCTCCAGCCTTGTCCTCGTCAACACTCTCACCTGTGTTAACGAGACAATCACTGACATGATGGCAGCTGGTCCTTTTATGGCAGGGCTGAAATGCAGTGGAAATGTTTTTGGGGGATTAAGTTCATTTTCATGGCAAAGAGGGACTTTGCAATTAATTACAATTAATCTGATCACTCTTCATGACATTCTGGAGTATATGCAAATTGCCATCATCAACACTGAGGCAGCAAACTTTGTGGAGACCAATACTTGTGTCATTCTCAAAACTTTTGACCACGACCGTACAGCTGATTCTCAAGATCTTGCACACTAATGAGATGCTATTGAGCCCATACATGTGTCATTTTAAAACATGTATCTTACAGAGGATCTAACTGCTTAACTATTTATCTGTACGTGGAATTGTATTATTTATTTTTTTACTATTCTTTTTCTAATCTTTACAGTGCCACGGGCACTATCTGATGTGTGGAGACATTTCACTGCAGCTACTGTAGAAGGAAAAGCTGTGTACATTTGCAAATACTGTGCTAAATCATATGTGAAGAATGCAACAAAGATGCAGAATCATCTGGCCAAGTGCATAAAGGTCCATCAGCGATCACAACAAGCAACCTCTGACAAAAGTCCCTCGACTTCTATTCAAGGTGAAAATGATGAATCAGACACCTTATTGATAACAGCTCATGGTCCTCCAATTAGTTTTTTTAATGTTCTTCGCCCAGCATACACCCCTCCAACCACACATGCTTTATCTACTCTTTTGCTGGATGCAGAGTTCAACAGAGTTCAAGTGAAGGTCGAGCAAATCATAGAGAAAGCAGACTGTATTGCAATCATCTCTGATGGGTGGTCGAATGTTCGTGGGCAAGGAATAATTAACTACATCATCTCCACCCCTCAACCAGTATTCTACAAGAGCACAGACACAAGGGACAACAGACACATCAGTCTCTACAATGCAGATTAGCTGAAGCCAGTCATCAATGACCTTGGACCACAGAAGGTATTTGCAGTGGTGACAGACAATGCTGCAAACATGAAGGCTGCTTGGTCTAAAGTGGAGGGAGTCCTACCCTCAAATCACACCCATTGGCTGTGCTGCTCATGCATTGAATCTGCTCCTCAAGGACATCATGGAACTGAAAACAATGGATACACTCTACAAGAGAGCAAAGGAAATGGTTAGGTATGTGAAGGGACATCAAGTTATAGAAGCAATCTACCTCACCAAGCAAAGTGAGAAGAATAAGAGCCACACATTGAAGCTGCCCAGCAACACCCGTTGGGGTGGTGATGTAATCATGTTTGACAGTCTCCTGGAGGGGAAGGAGTCTCTCCAAGAAATGGCCATATCACAGTCTGCCGATATGGACAGCCCCATCAAGAGGATCCTCCAGGATAATATTTTGGGATAGAGTGGTAAGCAGCCTGAAACTCCTGAAACCTATAGCAGTAGCCATTGCACAGATTGAGGGAGACAATGCCATCCTGTCTGATGTTCAGACTCTGCTTGCAGATGTAAGAGAAGAAATCCATACTGCCCTGCCCACTTCACTGTTGCTCCAAGCAGAGGAAACTGCAGTTCTGAAATACATCAAAAAGCGTGAAGACTGTTGGACCCCAAGTATGCTGGCAAGAGCATCCTGTCTGGTGCAGAGATCAACAGGGCCTATGGTGTCATCACTACCTTCTCGCCACATTGGCCTGGATGAAGGCAAGGTTCTTGGCAGTCTGGCGAGGTATACTTCCAAGCAAAGGCTTTGAGATCAAGATGGAATATGGCAGTCGTGCCAACATATCTCATCAGCCACCTGGTGGAAGGGACTTTGTGGATCTGAGGCGCTTTCCCCTGTTGCCTCCATCATCTTCCAAATCCCACCAACATAAGCCGCCTCAGAGTGCAACTGGTCCTTGTTTGGGAACACACACACCAAAGCACGCAACAGGTTGACAAATACAAGGATTGAAGAATTGGTGGCCATCCGGGCAAATTTTAGGCTTTTTGAGCCTGACAATGAGCCACCCTCAACAAGGTTGGAAAGTGACAGTGAAGATGAAGCCTCTGAGTCTGATGTTCAAGAGGTGGCATTGAGGAGGTCCAGGGAGAAGACATGGAAGCCTGAGGAAGACAACCAAAGCTTTAGTTTCTAGACTATCATTTTACAGATGAATGTTAAAAAAACGTTTTTGGGAGATGCGATGGATCATTGGGGATCATTCAATATTCCCTTTCTTTTGTTGTTCAGTGAAATCATCCCATGTGAAGAGTCAACTCATTTAATTAAAGTTAAATTCGTAACTAAATTGTTTTTTTTATTTCTATTGGAAGGATTTAATCATTTGCAATTATGTCTACTTATGATAAGGTAAAAGGTTTATGTTTCTGTCCTTATATGATATGGTAAATATATCCAATGCAAAAAAACAGCTACATTTAAATGGTATTAATATTAATTTGCATATATTTCCGTTAATTCCCATATATTACCGTTAATTCCCATATATTCCCGTTAATTTCCACGGAAAGTTTCCACCTCTGAATATTCCCCCAAATTTTCAACCCTACTAGACTTATCCACAATATAGATGATTTCATATTCAATAGGAGTGTGTGCATGCATTGAGTTATTGCGCTTGTTTTGGCTAATTTCATGGGGTTAGATATAATCTTACAATCTTATTGTATTGTACTAAACAACATTTGCATAGAAGTAGCTTCTTTTATAAAAATGTAATGACCTCATTCATTCATGAGCCAAAAGTCAATAGATAATCTTTACAGTAGACGTGAGAGACCGAATAAGTGAATTCATGTTTTTGGTGGCAATCATCTTTGAAATTAGCATATTTTGCGTTATGATTCGCATATTATATTTAAAAAACGACTAGGGTAGTGAATTGATGTTAGCTTTAGCTGTTAGCTAGTAAGGAAAGCTAGCCTACAAAGCTGGAAGCTACCGGTATCTTCTTGCATTGTAAAGTGTTCTAGCCTGTTTGGATATTGTTTTGCGAACAGTAAATGAGCAATTTCAGTATTTCTACATGCTGTATCGCATTATTCAAGTGTGTTAACTTCTGTGAAGAATGAGTGGGGACCTAACATGATGCAGCTCAGACTCCCAGTGCAGGCTAAGTGGAACAGGCACGGCGTGGGTGCGCACCTCGCTCTATAAGGGGATATCAGCTGCCGCTGATCGAGTTGATCCGTGAGACACATTTTGACAGAAGTACCGAAAGTTGATGGAAGAAACTCAAAGCTATGTGCAATTGAAAACCATTATGAGGGAAAAATGCAAGAAGGTTCAATGTCTAAAGTGTAAAAACATATGCTACTCTCAAAGACAATAACAAACCTTTTTTAATGGCTTTATACTGTACCAGCATACCTTTGAGTGTGAAAAAGCTAACTGGCACAAAGGTTACAGGAAACTGTGTACCAACATTGTATTACCATTTTTTTTTTATCTAGGTTTGAGCTTTCAATTAGACTTTAAAGATTGCCACAAGCATATTATTATTCTAGCATAAACGCAAAAAAAAGTTAGCAAATTCAAGGCTGTCCATCTTCATGAAAGAATATCTGTTTTTTTATTTGCGTGTATGTGCGTGTGTGTGTGTGTGGCCCCTGTCTTTCAGAGTAACATTGTGTTTCTTCCCTGCCAGCTGCCCTGGTCAGCATGGAGCAGAGTGCTGAGTGATTGATCGATGGGCAGCCTAATCAGCCAGCTTAACTCTAATACCCTGGACAGGTCCACATCATTATCATATCAGGCGCCACACGTTTCCAGGTGACAAGGAAGAGGCAAAAGATTAAAGCCAATCTTGTAAAGAGGCGCCACAACTTTTAATGGGCTGACCAAGACAGGCTAGGTTTTACCTGCTAGCAGAGAAAGAAAGGAGTCTGAAGGAAGAGAAACAACAGATGAGGAACTCATCAGTTAAACGTATTCTGTGCTTGGGGAGTGCTAGTAAGCACATGGTTTATCAGTGGCTTTGTTGTGGCACGAGCTCTAACCGTACCTCAAACCACTTCCGTCAGCCAGCTCTCCCCGCAGACTCCTAGCAGCCCGTTACTGGGTATCTATTAAGGTAAGAGTTTGTTTAACTCCATACACATTTGGGGGAGCTGGGGGAACGCTTAGAAATCATCTATAAACTGCTTTACAGAAACTGTTTACAGGCCGTAAATGACGCATAAAAAGAGGAAACAGGTTTGAGGTTGGGGCTGGGGGCTTGTGGTGCTGGTGTCTGCACACACTTCACACGGTAATCTTCAACACACATACGCGATCTGTGAGTGATTCACAACGGAGGACCACAATACATGCATTCCACACTTCAAAACCAGCCAAAATGACAGACACTTTCATGAGAAATGTTGACTAACTGCGCAACAAAAAAACATCCCAATGCCAAGAACAACCTGGCATTAAGCTCTAGCTTTAGAAAGCACTGCAAATTCAAACCCAACAGGCAAACAAAGTATGTGCTACATTCAGTATTGTGTAATGGCATTGGGTTTCTATCCAGCATGTTCAAATAATATACAACAGTGGATGTAGGCTATATGCACATATCTTCAGTGTGCTGCTATAATGAATGAGCAGACTGATTAGTTTTGGGTTTCAAAATTAATGCTGCCTGTTGAAGGTCAACCGCATTCCATTCCTGCGAAGATTAAATGACTGAAAGGTCTGGGGGCAGTCAGCTACACTGAGAGACAAAGAAAACGTTGGATTGGCCAATAGGCACACCCTTTCCCAAACTTATTTTAACAATCCAATACAACAGTCATTTACCCTTTTTCTTACTGTCTTAGTTCATAATTCATCATTACTCAATTACTGTCAGCTTACTTTACAGTGCATTATATATTCTACAGGGAAATGGAGGGGCATTCCAATTTCTACTTTCTGTTCAGCCAAATTGCCGCTCTCATTATACTGTTCATGGGAGAAAAGCATAGGTCCTCAAACAAAAGGCTGCAATTCGTTTTTGAGGCATAAAACCTGATTAATAAGCTCTGATACAGATGCCTCCATGACAATTACATCTGTAATGAAGACAATGTGGTTAGGAGCTCCAGTGTCGATCCCGAGGCCCAGCTACAGTGAATATGGCTGATTTTGCATGAAAATCCCAGTTAATAACATTAGGGGGAAATCTCAACAATCGTTCAGTGCAGTAACAAGTTCAACAATACATGGGCCTGAGAGTAAATCAATGTTAAATTGATTAGTTGTTCCCAGTGAAAGACTCTGATGAGGTTGTTCCCCCCTACCTTGTTCTGAACTCACCTGCAAGCCCACTGAAGCCTGGCTCCAGCCTTATTCTATGAGCCTTGACAATCCATAACACACACACAGTCAGCTGTCTATACAGTTATGAATGTGAATGTGACTTTACCCATAGTCAGTGTAACCCTGAACTTAGCGCCCACCACTCCTCATCATCATTAATGCTTAAGACGGCTAACAAGCCCACTGTCAACAGCTTCCAGTCTAATCGACATGTCAATCAATGGTGGGCATGAGGCGGGCTTTTAGAGGGGTCCCTGGGGTGGCTGCTTAGAGCACGCTCAGTTTAACACAGCACCGCACTGAGGGTGTAATCAGAGAGGGATATTGACTGCTGGATTGACTAGCTGATCAATGCCATTGATCACTCACCTCTAGCTCTTTGTGCAGGCTGGCTGTTCTCCCCTCCACCTGGCCCTCCGCCTCCTCAGCCTCCAGCGCCTGGATCAGAACCTCATTCTGCTCACTCAGGTCCCGCACAAACGACTGCAGCACGCCCACCTTGCTCTAGAGGGAGACAGAGAGGAAGGGCACAGCAAACATGACCTTTGCTGGGTGTTTATTGGAATATCAACACTGAAATGGATTGCTGCTACCCACCTTCACTCAGTGTTATGGAGGGAGGACTGAGTGACCAGTTGGGATTAAAACAAATCCATTCATAAAAATACAGCACATTGTCAAACATCACTTTGTATGAATACAGAAAAGGAAGCAGTGATGGTTGGAGAACGTTTTAAAGTGGTAGGTATTAAGTAGGTATTTGAGGGAGACAGAGACAATTCTTCTCGCTTGCTGTTGTGTCCTTTCCTGTCCTACCCCCATCCACTCTCTGACAGCCAGCCCCTCTGATCATCAAGCAGGACATGCAAGGAGTGTTCGGACCAATCCTGTCACATGACAACCAAACCACCCCCCCATATTAGAGCTCTCCTAACACCAGGGGTACTATTAGTCATACGCCACCTCTGATCTAGCATGGCATCTTCACATCGCCGACACATGGATGCTCTGAGACTAATTCCTATGAAGGAGCATGCCGACTATCTGCAGAACAGCCCAGCCAGATGGACCCAGATTATAATTTAGCATGGGATGGACACATAGGAATTATTACCGCTCTGTCGGCCGTCAGGTAGAAATGGAGATAAATGCTCCATCAGAATGAAGGGTATTTGCTTTTCAAAGCCTCTTTTAGAGGAGTGGAGATGGAGGTGAAGTGGAAGCGACAAGTGCCCCGCCTCACTTTAACAGAACACAAACAGGTGGATTTGATGCTGCCCTGATGCAAAGCCCAACCCACCAGCTCAATCAGCCGTGGTGATGGGCACTGGCAGCACACACCCTGTGAACTGCGGGCCGTACATGAAAAGGCCCTCCCCCTTCAAACACTGGGCTAATTCTCTAGCCCCAAAGACGCATGTGGGAGTCCTTACTGTGACTAATAGATGAGAGGAGTAGCATTAGATTTCTTGAGAGTACCAACATGGATCCTGCCAACATCAAAGATAACCCTTTCTGTTTAGTAATTCTGCCCTCAGTTTGAAAGAATAAGCAGGTGAGAAGGAAAAGAGGATGGGGAGAGGGAGGGAGGGAGGAAACGTCTGGCAGGAGGGAGGGAAAGGGAGAGAGTGTGAGGGAAGGTAGGGCAGGAGTGAGAAAGAGGGGGAGAAAAAGAGAGTGGGATAGAGAGAGAACACAGAATACTGTATTTCAGGCCTTGTAGATGTGTAATCCTGTCTCCCAGCTGTGAGCAACTTTACAAAACAAATCTCCTGGCGATGAAAAAGATAATGCAAACCTCATAATGACAGAAATAATAACGCTATAACACCAATAGCCAGCCACCCAGCTGCATCCAGGACAGCGGCTAGCTATATCTTGCCTCATAACATTCAAATTCATATTAGATTTTTATTCTTTCACCTTTTTCAAAGCATCCATTTCAGACAGCATGAAAATGTAATATTCCAGCAATAAAGCTTGATTTACACCCCGTCCCTGTTCCCCCTCTTCCTTTTTTTATTTGATCATTTAGCCAGGATCGTATAACTGTATATCAGACACAAATGAAATCAGCTCCCGTGCACATTAAGGCCATGTCTTGCTGCAGCTAACATCCCCTGCAACCCAGCCACCCAGCTCCACAGCAAGCCAAGGGCAGAGTCCCATTCATTTTCAGGCCCATTTCCTCCTATGATTAGGCGATCAATCAATCCCAGCCTTCAATCTCATCAGGCAGACGGGATTATCTGCCCATCTCCCCTCTCTCCCTCTCTCCACTCAGTCAAACACTCACTCCCTCCCTCACACATGGCAGCACATTAACATCAGATCAAGTATCACCCAACGCACGCCGTCTGCCACATCAGCCCACCACAAACAGACAGTTCTCCATCGCACCCTTCTCTCAACATCCTCTCTGTCTCCTAAGGAGTGAGCACACAAACACACACACACACACACACACACACAGTTCATTTTTAGAAGCATCAAGCATTAGGATCCCTGTGGATTGACAGAGTGCGGCCTTTGCTAAAGCAGTCTTTTCATGGCTTTCACTTACACACTCCCTCTCCAAGCCTCCCATCTTCCTTGAGAAGAGATTGAATGGATGTCTTCACTCAACACCACTGGATCATAACTGCACTTGTGAGAGAGACAGTAATAAATCATTTATTTTCTTAAATGTGGAAAAAGTCACACACAATGTCCAGTAAAGCCAAAGACCTCACATGTAGCTTCTCTCTGTTATTCACTGCAGATGGAAACAGATTAGGATTAGCTGTGAGGTTTGGAGTGTTAGAATACATTGATCAAGCTTGGGCTTGTCCTTCTATTGGTCAAAGAGAAACCTCATATTGCCAACATGCTTGTGTACCCACAATGCACTGGGGAGCAGCTCCACTCTTCAGTCTCTGTCAGATTAAGAGATGTTACTCTATAAAAGCATGGTAACTGAGGTATTTGTGGTGGGAGAGGGGGAGGAGGGGATCTTTTTTTACAATATGGACCACTGTTTACACTCCCTAAATGGAGGCTAAACGGTCACTTGTAAACAGCAGAATGCCATTAAACTGGGTCCACTCAGTGCTGTTGAAGCTTCTCAACACGGCCATATAAATAGCCCACTGGGACCAGGGACTGGGAGGGGATATGGGGTCCAAGAGACACCTCCACACACACATACTGGTACTGAGGCAGAGAGCAGGGGACAGTTTACAACCCATCAATAATGATCCTTACAGGCCATGGGTCTACTCTACGCTTACTGTATGTACTACAGAATATGCGAAACATTTTTGAATTTACAGAACTGGATAGAGATAATTTTGAAAATACCTAAATGAGTTTGACATACCCCTCTGATGGTAATTATCAAGTAAATTAGATAGTGTATGCTATGTAATTTAATTAAACTCTTAGCTCACTGCTTTCAAAACAACACTATTATAAGATTGGCAATGGGAGATTTTTATATACTGTACTAGTCCTTCTTTGAACCCTTGACAAGAGAGTTCTAAAAGGCTTGTTTTGTGTTTCCAGAGCAGAGGCTGTCAGAGGCTGTGTGAATCAAACAGGATTTCTCCAAACCGAGGATAAATGCAGTTAAAATGAGAGGCTGTGTTGTTTCCAAACTCCGGCATTGCTTCGCCATGGAGAGGATACTTCTGAAAGAAGGAGCTTTCCTCTGGTGATTAGAGTCAAAGAGACAGGCTTGGCTCACTAAAACTTTCATCAGCCGTCATCAAGCCCAGTCCTCAAGGTGTACAGCCACCCCCCCACCCACACAGCCAACCCCATCCCACAGCCACTGACATGACATGCAGAGGGAGAGAGAGAGAGCAGCGGAATTGGCTCATCCTCATCACTTTCATAATTCTTTAGTGGAGATGAATATGAAAAATAGCACATCTTTAAATGTTGAGGGAAGAAAAATGAATTAGTAATAGACTTACAAGGACTAAGAGCATGCACAGGTAAGGAAATTACTTTTTTACATCATAACAAATATTTTATTCCACTTTTACTGATGAGAACCGGCTAAAAGGTACATTTTCCCGAGATGTAAAGATATTCAATAAAGGCCACTTAATGGGATAGTTAAAAAATAACCCAAAAAGCTTTTTGATGTAAAGACAGTAATTCTCTTAACAACATTGATCAACCTGTCATGCTTTCATTATGGCACTATACCTTTTAGCAGCCATGCGCTAGGCTAATAGCGTTCTAAGTTTCCTCCATGCCCTTGTCAGGCCCAGTCTGTTCTCCCTCCTCAGACTTCACATGCAGGGCCAGCAGTTACAGTCGCCATAAAAGGCCTGTCACTAAGTGTCTGCATCATAATGTAGGCCTAACCACTTTCTAGTTTATTCTCACACATATGCATCACATTGCAAGATTGTAGGGAAACCTCCACATTTCTGATTTCAGCACTGCACAGCAACCAGCAAACAACAAAAACAACAATGATTTGCATCAGTCTTTGTGATGATTTTTCGAGCCCTGACAGTAAGCTCTGGGGAACATAATGTAGGTTGGTTGAACTGTTATTTACTGGGATTGCCACGTGTGATTTTCTCCACTGGCCAAGCCAGTCCAAATAACAGTTCATAAGTGGAAATAACACACTTTCCCCAGCACATCCAAACATCCAAGGAGCGTGACCGCCATGACCAGTTTACCTGCAGAGCCTCCTCCCGGCTGTCATCTGATTGGTCAATGCGTCGAAGGCGATCGTGGTAAAGGGTCCGGAATTCCACCAGGAGTTTCTGCATCTCAGCTGGCCGCTGAGTCTCTCTGGAGTAGCCATGATACCCTGAGCCAGACCTGTAATCTATAAACACAAATAAACACATATTACCCTCAACACAACTAACGCATGGACACCATGTCTCACAATGAGACAGTAAATTATGGCATTGCCTACAGTACCATGTAGAGAGACACTGTAAAAAAACAGTGATGAGATTTCATTGCGGGCATCAGTGTCTGAGCTGGCCACTGATGCTCCTCAGCTACTCTCATAGGGATTGTGACTGTCCAGAGGTGCAGCAGCCAACACAATAAATGGCTTTAATAACATACCTGAATCCTCAGATGTGTAAAAGCCCTTGTTTTTCATGTCATCAGTTTTAATGATGTGCTGCAAAACCTTGCTTCAGACCACAACGCCTTGTTATATTCTCTCTAACAGCAGTAATTAATCTAGGGCGCAGAGCAGCATAGTCTGTCTTTGAGGAGTGGCCTATAAAACACATTTCACTTCAACAACTAATAAGTTATAACAATGGTAGATAAAGAGAAACTGTGCACCAAATGAGCAAGTGAGATTGGAGGCAAAGAACAAAAGAAAATGCCCAAAACTCAAGAGGTTTAAAACTGTTTGTGGGTATGTGTGAGTTGCATCAAAATCTTCTGAAATCATGGG
Source organism: Thymallus thymallus (assembly GCA_023634145.1). Taxonomy (NCBI): domain Eukaryota; kingdom Metazoa; phylum Chordata; class Actinopteri; order Salmoniformes; family Salmonidae; genus Thymallus; species Thymallus thymallus. The sequence continues at coordinate 20,269,547 of CM042380.1, read as the reverse complement.
ATGGAAAATAAGTATTGAAAAAAGAAATGAGAATAAATCATATCTTCCTGCAGAGTAGCCTTGACCTGGAGGATGATCTTGATAGAGGTGGTACTGTCCATTTAATTCATATTGATGTTTACACACCACCAACCCCCATCTTCCTTATCTCTGATTTCTGACCAAGCCATATTCTGGATTAGATTGAACCAACTCCAGATCGAGATGGAGAGTGAAAGCAAGAGGAGAGCAAGATAATGAAAGAGAGACATAAAATGTTCATTTAAAGTTTGTATAAAAAGTTTAGTTAATTAACAAATCAGGCTAATGCATTTAAATTCCATTTAGAACTAGCTAACTTCACAAAGTTAGCTAGTTCTGCAAACAACACGCATCTATGATGCCCGACCTTCATTACAAATCTCTCAGAGGCAGTGTTTTGCATCACGAGCCTCAGCTCGAGCTGCTGAGTGAGATAGAGAGATATTAGTAGCAGCAGCAACCCAGCTAGTTAGGTACTTTGACAAACAGTGACAAGTGTTTTCCAGGATATGTCTATAACCCCACAGGCAGTATCAACTTGTTTAAAGACTACGAGGTCGCCTAACGTTGATAGCCAAATATGTAACGTTAGCTCATAGCTAGATAATTATTTGGCTAATTCCGTTAACTGGCTAGCTAACATCAACAGAGTTGTGTTGTCCACATAATGTACGTTAGCTAGCTACCTGTTGCACTCCTGCTGCTTATCATTTCATTCGGTTTCGGATATGCCAAGTGGCTTTATGAGGCGCCTTGCACAGATTTAATCAATCTCATGTCGTTCAGCAAGTGAAAGTATCCCTTCTACTTTACATTATAAATGCAGTGGTCAACTTATTATGTTCCGTTTTTATCCGCTGTCACCACGTTCTAACGTTACCCGCCTGGAAGCCTCCATCTCCCGCTTCGGCACCTGCACATGCTGTCAGTTCCAGTTCCAACAGAGAGACTAGCCAATCAGGCAATGATTTTGCGTAGCGCGTTGTCTTTAGAACCAATCACAGTGTAGACATTTCCACTAGGAGGCGTGAACGAGTGTCTGTTTTGGGAGTGAAAGTCCCAGATTTCCATGGAAACTTGCACAACTAACTAGCGGTTGGGTTGTGACGAGCGTGCATTACTGTCCCTTGTCGTTTGTTGTCCTTTGTCGTTAGGGACTGGCAGATGCAAATGTCGTTTGAGTGTGACAACCTTTTTAGCCAATGATGAATTAAAGTAGAACTATTTGTTTTAGTGACAGTCACACATGTATCATGCAAAAGTACTATATCTTCCAGATTTCTCTATAGGCTAATACATGTACTATTGTACAAATCAGAAAATGGAAGTTCCAGATTGTGTGTTATTTTTGGGGGGGGGGGTATGGTCAGTGATATCACACCTTACAATTGGAAATAGCCCATGTGGTCTGATGTTCTTATGACATTCTCCCTCCACTGTGGTTTCATCTCCTTAGAACCTCTTTCCCTTGAAAATATAGGACACTTTATTGAAATTGAATTTCCAAAGGTCCTTTGTTTTATGAAGAATAGAAAGTAATGGGCAGCGATAATATTGATGGTTATGCTGCTCTTCTCTGCTCAGTAAGCTTGGAATGAGTTCATGTTGAGAATCATAAGGCAAAGCGCGCTGAAAGCCGCATGATTGCTATATTACTAGATTATTGACTTGAAAATTGCCTTCCTTCTATTCCTGTTTATTATGAGCATATTTGTTTCCTGCCTTAAACTCTATGGCCTAAAATGGCTATCAGGGTGCATGATGAATAAGAGATACTGAAACTGATTGCTAACAATATTATTTCTTATAATGTGCTGTGAACTGCAGAGCTTCTGAGCCTCATAAACATTTATAAGACCCTGCGTCACAACGGGAACTGGACAAATTGTTAAAATCTGATTGCCCAGGGGAAACTGTTTAATTCACAAACACAAAATTGCATGCCTGTGAGATCTCTGTTTTGCTAATGTAGTGCAACACAAACCAATAAAAAGCTGCTTGCAAATCACATTCATTCATAACCTCTCCCGATAATCTCAAAGGAAATTTTACACACACCTTGTTGTTCTCCCTATTCTGTGCATATCATGCCACTATCCATTGTATTTATCCATTTCCAGTTGTCTTATTAATTTTCTGTGTATGCAGTAAATGTTCTTGTTTGATAAATAGTCAATGTACAGTATGAAGGTTAGATTGATCATCACCAGTCCAGGAGAGACAGGCTATAATCACTTCACAGTAGACTATTGAATGCTGTGCAACATAATAACCTGCATAGTTTAGTGGATTGTGTAACATTGTATAGAGTTCAGATTAGGCTGATGCCTCAGAGGCTGGAATTTGTGCAAATTTGTGAGATTCAATAAAAGCCTTTCCTTATTTTTCATGTTTTGAAATAATCACCTTTGACATTGCCACGTCTTGTCAATATTATTGAGCAGGAATCTAGTGGAAGCACTGCATGAAAATAGGTCTGTCTCTTGACAGCTTTAGTTAAAAGTGTCTTCTGTTATTAGGTAGACGTAATGTTGTTTACCTTGTGTTGTTGCCTTGTGCCATCTCTGTTCTTGCTGATAATAGCATCATGTCTCTCATTTTGGATATCACCAGGGGTTGAATGGGAATTCAGAGGTGGAGGAGCCATATTTGGCTTATGCCAAGATTAGGGTTAGGGTTATACTACAAAAACAGGTGCCATCTAGAACCTAAAAGGGTTATTTCCACAGAGGGTACTACATGGAATCCAAAATGGTTCTACCTGGAACCAAAAAGGGTTTTACCTGGAATCGAAAAGGGTCATGCTATGGGGACATTCCAAGAACCCTTTCGGAACAATATTTTCTAAGCGTGTAAGGCTGACCCTAGCCTTATGTTCAACCCTAATCCTAACAATAGATTCATGTTCACATCCCGGTTCAACCCTAACTTTAACCTCAACCACAATCCTAACCCTAACCCCAACCCTAACCTGCACAGCATTGCATGGAACTCCCTTCCACCTCATATAGCGCAAGTAAACAGCAAACCGGGTTTAAAAAAACACATAAAGCAATACCTCAAGGCACAATGCCTCTCCCCCATGTGACTTACTTGTTGTGTGTATGTACTGACATGTACTAACATACACTCTACACACACCCACACATTATTATTGCCTTCAGAAAGTATTCACACCCCTTGACTTTTTCTACATTCTGTTGTGTTACATACTGAAATTAAAATGGATTCAATTGAGATTTTGTGTCACTGGCTTACACACAATACCCCATAATGTCAAAGTGGAATTATGCAAATTAATTCGAAATGAAAAGCTGAAATGTCTTGAGTCAATAAGTATTCAACTCCTTTGTTATGCAAAGTCCAAATAAGTTCAGGAGTAAAAATGTGCTTAATAAGTCACATAATAAGATGCATGGACCCTTGTGTGCAATTATAGTGTTTAACATGATATTTTGAATGACTACCTCATCTCTGTACCCCACACAACTATCTGTAAGGTCCCTCAGTAGACCAGTGAATTCCAAACACAGATTCAACCACAAAGACCAGGGGGGTTTTCCATTGTCTGCCAAAGAAGGGCACCTATTTGTAGACACTGAATATCCCTTTGAGCATGATGAAGACTTTGGAGGGTGTATCAATACACCCAGTTACTACAAAGATACAGGCGTTTTTTCTAACTCAGTTGCCAGAGAGGAAGGAAATGGTGACTTTTAAACAGTTACAGAGTTTATTGGCTATAATAGGAGAAAACTGAGGATGGATCAACAACATTGTAGTTACTCCACAATACTAACTTAATTGACAGAGTGAAAAGAACGAAGCTTGTACAGAATAGTAATAATGCAAACAATGTATCCTGTTTGCAACAAGGCACTAAAGTAAAACATGCCAACAATGTGGCACTTATTGTCCTGAATAAAAGGGTTATGTTTGGGGCAAATCCATTACACCACATTACTGAGTACCACCATATTTTCAAGCATGGTGGTGGCTGCATCATGTTATGGGTATACTTTTAATCCTTAAGGACTGGGGAGTTCTTCAGGTTAAAAAGTAAACGGAATGGAGCTAAGAACAGGAAAAATCCTAGACGAAAACCTGGTTCAGTCTGCTTTCTACAAGACACTGGGAGATGAATTCACCTTTCAGCAGGACAACAATCTAAAACACAAGGCCAAATATACACTGGAGTTGCTTACCGAGACGACAGTTAATGTTCCTGAGTGGCCGAGTTACAGTTTTGACTTAAACCGGCTTGAAAATCTATGGCAGGACTTAAAAATGGCTGTCCAATAATTTTTTAAAGAATAATGTGAAAATATTGTACAATTCAGGTGTGCAAAGCTCTTAGAGACTTGCCCAGAAAGACTTACAGCTGTAATCTCTGCCAAAGGTGTTTTGTCTGGGGTGAACCCCAGCTATCTTTGACTCAGGGGTGTGAATACTTATGTGAGTTAGATATTTCTTTATTTTATTTGTAATAAATGTGCAAACATTTCTAAAAACATGTTTTCACTTTGTCATTAGGGGGTATTGTGTGTAGATGGGTAAGAACAATAAATACATTTAAACTATTTTGAATTCAGGCTGTAACACAACACAATGTGGAATAAGTCAAGGTGTATTAATACTTTATGAAGGCACTGTATAAGTCTGTAATGTATATGTTAATATTTTAAATGCATGTCAATTGTAAAGTATTTGTCGTTATGGCAGACCCCAATAAGACTAGCTATCGCCATTGGTGTCGGCTAATGGAGATCCTAATAAAATCATAAACCCACACCCCGGTTCAACTCTAACCTAGCATCAACCTTAACCCTAACCCTAGCTTTATGTCAACCCAAACCCTAGCCTTGGTTTATCATACTTTTATCATACTTCGGATGATAAAAGTGATGGAGCCTAGCTCTCTCTTTGACCCAAGGTGCAGGAGCCTGGCTCCAGGTAGCTCAAGGCTCATGTTAAAAACGGAATATCACTCCAAGATAAATGACCATGGCAAATGACGAATGCTGTGATTTCACTTTCTTCTGAGTTTCCTGTTGTCGATTAGTGCTGAAAGCTAAAATTAAGTAATTATATAAATCTGAAAATTATGTAAAAAGGAATGCGGTCCTAAGGGTTGGTGGGATTTATCTGGATGTGGCCACGCAGGCCCAGTGACTCACAAGCCGACCACGACTTGGCAACATCTTTGTTGCAAACTGAGATTATTACAAAGATGTCCTTTGGCAACTCATTATACCATCAGCTCAGGCCATTTTCTCCCCCAGTCTTTAATTCAATTTGAATTATTACAATAATAAAGAAGAATCAACAGCTACAAGGCCGCCAGCTAGTCTTGTATTGCGCCAGAAGGCAAGTGCCTTATCTTTTTATTTGTCTGTTTCCTTCTGTCCATCTCTACAGCTCATTCTTATGCTCAGTATCATCTGCCATGTCTCTCCTCTTGTCCCGAGTCCATATCACCCGTTCTTTGCTTGTTTCTTTGGAAGTGGGGGTGATGGAATCTAGTAGGAGCACACACAAACCTCTCAATACATTGCTCATACGTCTCTAATCAAGCAGTCTCTTCATTTCAGACTGTCAAATGAGAAACAGGACAAATATGGCCTTTTGAAGAGGCATCCTTACAACACAAAAGAACCAAGCCTACATTGCTAACTGGTGACAGTTTTGCACTACTGTATACAGAACATTACTCAAGATAGTTGATTGTAGTGGTGCTTTGAAAGTAATCTATTCTTGTCTTGTAAAACATCTCATTACACATTGTGTAAAGAAAACAATGCATTTGACTCATTAAGATGTAAAAATTGACAATGTATTCAATTGAGAAATAAATAATTGTTACAACTTGTCATCACACTGATGGGAAAAGCAGCCAGAGAAAGGTTTGAATGTTCCAAAGCAATACAAGATGTTGTCAATAAGACGTCTCTCTCTTTACCTTCCTGAGCATCAGCAGTGTGGAAACACTGGCTGTCAGGCTTTGTTCCACTACGAACCCTTTGTGAATGGCTCTTTACTCTAATAAAAGACAGTAATTGCTGCAATGGGCGAATATGTTGAAAACCATGTAATGTCAAGGTTGCATTTGAATGGTTGCTGATTAATTTCTCCTTCTATGTGTCAAGCTCGTTATGAAAGCTGGAAATTGAAGGAGGCAAAGAAGTACACAGTCCTCTCATTCTCTCTCTCTCTCTCTCTCTCTCTCTCTCTCTCTCTCTCTCTCTCTCTCTCTCTCTCTCGCTCTCTCTCTCTCTCTCTCTCTCTCTCTCTTAAGGATGTTGGGTGCACATTCTTTCCACTGTGGTACAAAATAACCAATAACACAATGTCTTAAAAAAAGGAAGGTGGATGGACAATTGAATATTTAAATTTACTTGAATAGAAATTGACAAACATAGAATACCTTTCAGTTTTTTTCCCCCTATCATTTAATTACAACCTGGGTTTTAGTGTAAAACGTTTTAGAGAGTCAAGGTGATCCACACATGACTGGTTGCCATCTCTACAATAATCAGACATTTGAAATAGTGAATTAATAGGATTTATGTACAGCAGTTTGTAGGCTACAGTAATGTCAGGATAGAACTTGTGAGAGAATTACAACTGTAAGTACGTCAAAGGCTACACAAACATTTTACAGAATGTGTATGTTCCAGCAGTTATACAGGAATGCTATAGGCCTACATAACATATATTTTTGTACAAAGAAACTGCATTTCAAAATCGGTATGCTTATTGTAGGAGTGCTCTTGACCGCATAGCCAGTGTGAAAGCCAAGCTTATGAGCTCACTGGGGGCCAGACCTTTCCCTAGCCCGTACTATAAAACCAGTCCAGTGACACACAGGAGAGCAGAAACACTATTCATTACACAGATGAACAGGAACCTGTGATTTATTAATTAAATCTACATCTGGAGCAAAGATAGCTGGGGTTCACCCCAGACAAAACAGCAAGACAGCGATACATAGAATCTGAGACACACTGAAGATAAGAAAAGCATGCATATTGTATCAGGGCAACTATTTTTTATTCTTACCATCATTAGTGATTGTTTTATTACTCCGTATCCTGACCTATTCATGATAGTATGTGTGTTTCATCTCTACTATGTTAGTAAAGCATGAATAACTTGCTCAGGTTGCATAAACCTCAGCTAAAATGAGAATGTTAGTGTACTCCACTACTTGCTGCAGAAAAGGAGATGCAATCGTCAAGGTTAAGGAATTAATTGAAGTGTTAGAACTACAGATAGGCCAAATTAATGGAGAAGTTGCGGTCTCGCCAGACAGGGGCCCTCTCCCTGAGCAGAGTATTGTGCTGCAGTCAGAATAGGAAGCAGAGAGCAGAGACAGGGCTGTGTGTGTGTGGGGGGGGGGACGAAATTATCAATCTGCTTTACATTTCTTTTGAACGGGCACAGTAGAAAGACACAGGACGTGGTGGGGTGACAGGTTAACTGAGGAATAATACCCTTCATAATGATGGATTTTGGTGACTTGAGATGTCAGAATCCATTATAGGAAATTCAAATTTGCAATTAAAGTGGGAGGTGGGGGGCAGAATTCCTTCATTTTAATTTTCCCCTGGCCCCTCCCCTGTTATTATTAATGTTCTGCATTAAATGTCCGGCCCCTCTCACTCATTTTGTATCCCTCCAAACCTGTTGCGTTCAAATGGGGCTTAATTAATAATCTAATGCATAAGTACAAAAGCTTTTACAGAACAGGGACATTGGACAAGAGGGACATTTAACACATTTTACATGAGTAAAAACACATGGCTACCATTCCCTACTTTCATTCTGGGTCACACTGTAAGCTCTGCAAAAGCATTTATTGTTTGTATTGATATGACAAGCCTTTATTTCCCATGTTATATAGTGTGGGGACTAACACTGTGTGATATTTGATCCCCAACCTGAGTGGAATCTACTCTGGCCCTCTGTACATTGGTGAGTGGATAGGGAATTGCTGTCATTGGGCAGATTTTTGTGGTTAGGAGCTGGCATATGACATGTACAGATGTAGAATCTTAACTTGATAGCCCTGTTGCAGGAGAACTTTCCTGAAATGCAGGACATTTTAAACTTGTTATGTATTTGAAATGTAAAAAGCCTTTTAAAGTTAGTCATTTCCACTTTGAAATTACAGACTTGATTTTCTCTTACGAAAAAAGTACAGTATCAACCCCTACACAAATGTCCATTAATTATAATCCATATAATAATTCACATTTCCTGTTGCTGCAGGATTATTTTTCTGCTGTAGCAAGCTGGCTCAAATTAAGATCCTACATCTGTAGTGTCATTTGATGCTAGCAGACAGGTGACTGATGGTGATCATATCTCTGTCAGAGCTCACCTGTTTACATATCTCATACCCAGAGAATGTTAAGCTCCTTGAACAAGTGACTGATGTCAACAGTTGTGTCAGTAAATTCTTCAATAAAACCATCTCTGCTCAACACACTCTGAGAGTAGGATTATTTTTAGACATGCATAATTTCAAGCATGTAATAAGCAAAAAAAAAAAAAACAGACATGGAAGCTATTATTGACATAGAGTTACTGAGGTTTGGAGTGATAAGTCTTAAATCGAACTGATCAGCTTATCAAATAACAATAAAGCTAGTCTTACTTTTGTGTCATCACATGCCTTCCCTCCACTGGTAATAAGCACTATTGGTGGACCAGTAGCTGATACACACTTTTGCAGCAGTTAGATTCAACCTAAGCTTTTGTTAGAATTATCTCAAATATGATTATTGTTCATCCAGATAAATGCACTATATTGCATTGGCTGATATCTGTATATATCTTCTTTTCACATAGCACTATACAATTGGAAAGCGCTGCAGGGATTATTTTCCTTATGTGTGTTTTAATAGCCTAGAGAGGAAAAGGACTGATGATGCACAATATTTGGGTGACTGCTCTCCAAAAAGAGGAGTAGGGTGAATAAATGCAGAATGTCTCCCTTTTCTCCTGCAAAGGCAATCTCCAGCAGCAACACACTAAAGCAACATCTAGTGTCAGCTACTATATCACTAGTCAAGGTGACAAATGGGAGACAAGAGCCTCTCAAATATTCAGGGAACACAGCAGGAAAGGGCGGGGGACTGTTCAAATGAAATAGAAGATGGATATATACACTTAGTTTTCCTCATTTTGGAGGGAGCTGGTGGGAACAGGAGAGATGGAGTCAATAACAAAGCAAAAATATATTTTGGTAGCTGTATGTTAACATGACAGTGTTTATGGATTGGGGAAAAAAAGTCATATTTTACTGTCTCACCCCTTCCCTGCCCATCCCTTAGCCCCCCTCCCTGCTGATGCTGCCCCACAACACACATCACACATAATCCCCCCCATTCGGACAGCTGGAAACAGAATTCATCCGATTCGTTCTGCTGCTTCTCTCTCTCCCAACTGCCCCCTTCTCCCTCGCTCAACCCCCTCCACACCCCCACCCTCCTCACTGTCGTAATAGGATCTGCAGGAATCATTCAAAGGCTAGGTATAATTTACTGCTCGCCGTGCACAATGCCCCCTCCTCCTCCCCCTCTCACCCCCTTTCTCAATCGCACAAGGTGCCCTGCGGATGAACTAATCATACTTGAAATATTATTTCTGCTTCTTATTCCTCCATTTTATGAACAGCTCCGGTTTTACGGTGCAATGGATTTAACCCCTGCATTGTCACACTCATACCAATCTGTGCAGGAGGCGGCGTAGTGGGGCATTAGATGAGGAAGATGACAGAGAAGGGACCTATATATTTTTTTTAAATCCTTGTTTATATGTGTCTCTTCCGCTTGTTTTGACAGCAAGGTCTTCTCTCTAATTTCTGTTTTACCTAAACCACGGTTTCCCCAGATGTTGCTTCTATCTGTAATGAAAGCACAGGCATTACAAAGTGAACATGGAAACACATAGCCAGGAACCTCAGCCACAAACCATAAAACACAACTCCTCAGGGCTCTTTTACCCACAATCCTCATTCTCTCTTTATACAGTCCACATATTTAGACTGTTAACCTTTCTTCATATATAATATATAACAGCTTTCATGTGAAAAAGCTAGTATTAAGTAAAAGTGATTTTCCAAGACACATTTGTAAAGAAAATTCCATATTTCATGTGTAATATGATTTAATGTTGTATTTTGTATGCAAACCTTTTCTTTCCCTTCAAAGCCCTGCAGCTTGTCCCTCTCCTTAACTAAGACAGCAGTATGCATGTGTTTACCATTGTGAGTGTCTATTGGAGTCAGCTAGCCTGCTCTGCCCTGCTGTGGAAGTTGGCTGGGCAGCTAGCAGGGAGATAGATCATGTGCCAGCACAGTTTGGTGGGAAAGTGACAGAGATTTGTATGTAATGCTATTGATCTGGCACCACTCACATTGATCTCCTGTGGGACAACAGAGGTCTGGATTAAGAATAAAGTCTTCTAAACCTGTATGGGGCATTACATCATCAAAGCGCTCCCGGGGCCTCATTCTCCAAACATGGTAAATGGATTTGGAGGGAATTGACTCGATTACAGGAACATCATTTGGAGAAGTATAAATCAGCTTTATTGTTTTGATTCTGCCTCCAACGTATGCTTCCTTCGCTTTGGCACATTCAAAACTACGCCCACATGCCAATTTCCTTCCCACACTCTCTTATTTGTTATATATTTTTTCTGTTGCAAAAGGTGCTTGCTGCAAACTCTAAATGATACATTTGAAAATAATTGATATCTGTATGTGGCCCTTTCCTTCTGAAGGGGAGAGGATAGCAACACAATCAGGCTCTAGGGCTCCTCTCCAAGATAGAACATAAGCATTGGATATACAATTTGAATTGTAGGCTATATTATGTTTTGTGCTTTAAATGGTAATATAAAGTATAGTGCAATTGTACACTGCTGAAAACACACTGGTTTCATTGATCCTTATTATTCTATAAAATTATACTCCATTCTGTTTTGTTCCATTCTATTCTGAACCATTATTTTATATCCAATTAAATCTGTGGTTTTGATGGTTCATCTGAGTGGTTGTATAAATTATCCAGACCAAAATTTGACAGGAGCCTCGACAATAAAAGCCCATCAGAGCAGATGTCAAGTGCATACTCCCTGTGCCTAAGGCTAGGAGGTCCCCAGATCAAAGGGTTAAATGGCATTAGGGACTGCTATTCTCTTAACCATCTGGGACCCAGTGTTCAGAGACCAAGGTCGAACTGAACTAACCTAACACATCAAGCTATGTAATGCCCCTTTCTCTGTCTGATTTTTTGTCTACCTGTACTGAGCATCTCCTCCAAGGTAAACCTGTGAATTAAAGATGCACTCTCAAACTTTTGTATAATTTCAGCCAATAGCTTTGAAAGTGGTGCTCACGAGCCAAAACGGGTCAACGTTTTTTGTGTACTACATCATCCAATTGTGTACTACATCATCCACTTTGTGTGATATGTTACGAATTTTGCAATTTGTATGATATGTTACGAATCCAATTTGTGCAATATGTTACACATTTCTTGTGCTTCAGATCACGGAGTGCATCTTTAAAAGAGATGGCTGTTAGGCCTACATGACCTATCCCTCATCACACTAGCCAATCATAGCAACGTATGGCCAGGCACAGCTGGAAGTACTCCCTTGGCACTTCCTCTGCATCTTTTACAATGACCTGGCCTCCACACTGGGGAATATATTGTCTTTACTGCTCCATTTGGACACACACACATACACACACACACACACACACACACACACACACACACACACACACACACACACACACACACACACACACACACACACACACACTCCAGCCACTAACAAGCCGTATCAGCTATCTTTTCTCGACTGTGTACAGGTATTGACTCAGCCCGAGACAGAGATGGAGGGAGTGAGATAGGGAGTGTGTGTGAGAGAGGGAGAGAGAGAAAGGTAAAAGAGTAGAGAGGAAGGAAAAGATAGAGAGGGAGAGAGAGGGGTAGACATAAGGCCGCTCTCCACTGTTCACTTGTACTTAAGGAGCGCATTTACTTTCCATTGATTTCCAATGTTTTAGTCAATTTCCTGTCACTTTTCATTGCAAGTACATGGGATCTCAGTTTAGCTCCTTACAGGAAAAGGGAGAAAGTCCAGAGGGGAGATGTGGGAAAGGTTTAAGAGAGTCCTTAGCCTGGCTTTCACAAGTTCCACTTTCAAATACCCCTTTTCATTTTGACACAGACACAAAACAGGATAGTTCTGCCATACCCACAGACCTACTAGGTTTTTAATCTGTCATTAATCCTTACATTATGCAGATTAACTGTATGCATCAGTTGATCAAATTGATGCATCAGTAACATTGTCTCTATAATCCAAGCAAAGTATTATAATTCTCTATGACTGTATTGCGTGTGTTGTTTTTACCAGTACTACACAGGGTTTGTTCGTGCCAGTTGAAGCACTGTGAACAGAAACCTGAGATAGACTTGTGTTGTATTCATGTAATAATGGTCTTCAATTGCGGAAGTTCTTATAGAAAATGCCAAAACTCAAGCCATATAAACGTTGCCACACATACGTTGCCAAGACAATCACTTCATAGATCTCCTGTCCAAAACTAACATAGATGCCTCAATGGCCCTGGCTGTAGGGCAAAGTTATTTTACCTTGTCTGTTAAAGTATCTCTCTCTCTCTTTCTGTCTCTCTCTCTCTTTCTGTCTCTCTCTCTCTCTGTCTCTCTCTCTCTCTCTCTCTCTCTCTCTCTCTGTCTCTCTCTCTCTTTCTGTCTCTCTCTCTCTTTCTGTCTCTCTCTCTCTTTCTGTCTCTCTCTCTCTTTCTGTCTCTCTCTCTCTTTCTTTCTGTCTCTGTCTGTCTGTCTGTCTGTCTGTCTGTCTGTCTGTCTGTCTGTCTGTCTGTCTGTCTGTCTGTCTGTCTGTCTGTCTGTCTGTCTGTCTGTCTGTCTGTCTGTCTGTCTGTCTGTCTGTCTCTTTCTGTCTCTCTCTTTCTGTCTCTGTCTCTGTCTCTATCTCTATCTCTGTCTCTATCTCTGTCTCTGTCTCGGTCTCTGTCTCTCTCTCTATTTCTCTCACTCAGCCACCTAATTTTCTTTATAGTTTCCTCTTTCTGTTCAAGTCTCCAGAGAACAGAGCCAAGCGAATATTTCCTTTTGAAAAACAGAACAACTCCAAACAAAGGCCATTTTTCTAACACATCTGCCTGTGAGCGAGACAAGGCCTTAACACCTGGAAGTAATAAAGGAGCAACATAGAAAGAAAACAAGGTAGGATTAATGTTCTGTGTGAGGAAGAGATTATGTTCAGAGAGAAGACAGGGAGGAATGCTGTTGCATTTTCACCCCAAGACAACAGGACTAGAAAGCAGTGCCTGATTAAAACTAAAATGAGGGGAAAGGGAACATCTGAAAATGCGGCACACACTTTCATCCCAAGACAACCAGACTGAATAACAGTGTCTGATTAAACCTGAAGTAAAGAATAGAGCATCTAAAAGCTACTACACCAATGGAACTATAACTACAGTATTATTATCTGTCCACAGCCAAAAATAACATTAGTGCTAAAAATAAATGTTCTTATTTTTGATAATAACCTTCTATTGCATTTCACTCCATGATTTTTTGTTCAGTACCTTGCATATAAGTTATTGTTCAATTGAACTGGTTAGTATAATACTGCAGTTCATATTCAGTATATCACCAATAGGAGATGTTTCACCATTGAACACTAGAGGCAGACAGCACACCAGTTCAACAGTTCACTGAATGCTTATGAGCATATTTCTCTGATGAATATTAGCCAGTTATCGAACATTACAAACTCCTTTCACTGACCATTTAACCAGTCTTACCACTAGTCTACAGCATCTAGATTGCACAGTTCACCTATACATTGTTTTGACTGTATGTACTGTACAATGCCGCCTACACAATTGTATGTAAGAGGAACAGTACAAAATGGTTTATACAGAAACGTCTGCTACCATATGTTAAATTGTGGCAATGTCCTCTTGTTTGTATACCACAGGTGCATCTTGATTTCCTCAACCATGTAGAGAAAATGGCCTCACTGTTCCTTAGAGGCAGTGACGGAAGAGTGGGAAGAAAAGGACTAGAAAGAATCACAGGAACAGGCTATTATCCTGACGCCATTTTGTCATCTGCAGTCCTACCTTGAATCATTGAAACGTTAGAGGGAAACAGGGTAGGGGCACACACTCCATTCTTGCTCTATCTTCTTCCCAACTCCCCCGCCCTGAGTAAACACCAGAAAGGGAATGGAACCAAAACAATATACGCAGCAAGCCATTTTCTCGCTGAGGAGCGGGAGAGAGATCCCAGCACACACACTCTCTCCCTTTCACATTGCTCTCCCTCATGTTGACTGGAATGACATTAGATGCCAGTGCTTGTTTGTGCTCTAATGACAAGTAACAGGGGACTGGGGTCTCTATGGCAACAGCCGAGGCTCAATACATCATACCTCGTTACAGTAGTCAAGAGGGGACATTTGGTAAAAAAATCATATATCAAGGGAGGAGGACAGGAAGGGGGGGATTGCCCTGCATTTGTTTTATGAAGCTGATAACCCGGCATTTAAAAAGGTGGCCTTATTCATTTCAAACAGCAGCCATATACCAAAGTTAAATTAATGTGCAATGACCTTGGTTTGATTGTCCTGCATGTATGTGTGCGTGCATGGGTGTGTGACTGTGCGTGTGTGTGTACGCATGTGTGTGTGTGCAACAGTGGAGGCTGCTGAGGGGAGGACGGCTCATAATAATGTATGGAACGGAGCAAATGGAATGGCATCAAACACCTGGAAACCATGTGTTTGATGTATTTGATACCATTCCACTGATTCCACTCCAGCCATGATCACAAGCCTGTCCTCCCCAATTAAGGTGCACACCAACCTCCTGTCGTGTGACTGAGAGGTGTGCATGTGACACAGAGGTGCACTTACAAAGCAGGCGATTGGCTGCTCAGCAGGGCCATACTATGTTGGGTATGAAGCAGGCCAAAGGAGTAGCAATAACAGAACTTGTGAGGAGGCTTGCTAAAAAACATAACAGCCGTGTTGCAACTAATGTTCTGTCATAGAAGAACAATAAATTCATCACATAGGTGGACGCGCTTCATGTCGGTGAAACAACGTTTTGGCTCTGAGGAGATGTTCAACCTCTGTTCTAAAAATGACTATAATCAGAGAAACATCTAGAGGGTTACATTATTTTTACATGACATAAAAATATGTTTTCTCATTATAATATTTTCTTCAGATGAGTGTGAACAAGATTGATTTACCAAGCGCTCATCACATCAGAAGAGAAAACATTTGTGTAGGAGTGTTTGCCTTTTCATTGTTTGAGCCCATATGGGGAGGAGGAGAGGAGCAATGTGTTTCTCAACAGTATTAGTCAGAATGGAGACTGTAATGGGAAGGGCAGATAAGCCTGAGGCGTGTTCCTCCAGCAGGGAGACAGAGAGACAGACAGAGAGAGACAGAGAGACATACAGACAGAGAGAGAGAGACAGAGAGAGAGAAATTGACAGAGAGACAGAGCGAGAGACAGAGAGACAGGGTTGCTGGGACAGACTGGGGCCTCGGAGGAGGCCCTGACTCCTGGCAGCACAGAGCCAGACCCACAGACCTCAGCCTCCTAATCTGCCTGCACCAGTCAATATTTATTCTATCAGGGCCGGTCAGGTGCACCAAGAGCAAGGGAGGAACATAGACAAAAATGTAATATCAGTCACTCAATTGGCTAACAGAACAGCTCACTTTTCTACTGCAAACAACCTTATTCACAAAGTAATAGGGATCTGTCTCTGAAATCCTATTTGCCTGGGTTCAAACTCTCAGCACGCCTGCCTCTGCCAAAAGTGCTTTTTGCAAGAATAACTCCAAATGTCTGTAAACAATTTCATGTCAAGATGATACTGTGCAGTGGACTTATTCAGGAGTGGGTCTGTTCGCAGGGTGACAGTAATCTTTCATTAAAACAGAGACACCTACTGACAAGACCTCACCACCTCCCTTCTCTCCATTCTCCCTCTGTCTCCTCACCTTCTCTCTCTCACTATCTTTTACTCTCTTCCACCTTTCATTTTCTACTGTTTTGTATAATTACAAAAATATATATCATTTGGAGGAGAACCATGTTTCTCTCCTCTCTATAATTCTACAGTAAACACAATGCCAATATTTGATTTATAAGGTATAAAAACAGAATTACATTTTACCTCACCAGATAAGCAACCCTGAGCGACAGCCCTTTCAATAGCCAGACCAAATGAATCATATAGAAATCTGCTTCTGCAATATTCCCATATTCTTCTGAACTGATTACTTCTGTATCTGTCAGCTCCTTGTCCATATGACTGAGAAACTGATTGGTGCTTTTCCTCCTGGAATAATCAAACTGTCTCCCTCTTAAATGTAAGGGCTTATTTGCCCTCCTATTCGAATGAATTATGAGATAATCTGGTGGAAACTATAGCCACTGATGATGATAAGGGTCATAATCAGTCTCATATTTATACATAATCAGAATATAATATTTATCTGAGATGGATTGGGCTCTTATGGAAGAGGTCCTAATGAGGACTCATTTTCAGCCGAGTCCGTCTTTAGTCATTTTAACTCTCTCCAATTGACATTTACTTTTATGGAAAAAAAAGGGGATATCCAACGTTTTCACTCTAGCATCTCTATGGGCTGTGGAGTACATGTTCTTTGTAGAGCGCCTGTGAAGGGTTAAATTATTGATGTTAAATGGCATGCAGGATTCTGTCTGCTGCCTGCTAATTAGATTGTAATTACAGCGGAGCTTTGCAAGCCTGTCTGCTCTGATTAGAAACACTTTTGCGGCCGATCCGCATGACCTTTCCTTTAAAACTTCACTACTTCAGATTAACAATGGCTACAAGGGGTAAACGCTCAACAAGTTAACTTGTTCTGGATGAAAAATAAGGCAAATGCTCTTCTTTATGGTACCAACACCCCGCACACCCGCACACACGCACATCCATGCTCTCTGACCAAAAATCATTGTGTTCCAAAGCAATCTAAAGATCGGAGATTGTTTCCCACCAGTATTATAACTGCAAAACCAGATGTGAATTGAATTTATTGCATTAGCCCCCGCCTAACAAGACATCATTCACAGTTTCAATAATTTACATGCTGGATTTAACACTGCTTCCTTCTTCCAAATGAAGAAACAAAGGAATATCAGGCAGCATTGCACCACTGGGGACTGAGGAGGTGAGATTCATCTGTTGTAAGGTTTATCATAGTTCCCTTTGACTGGTTGGTCCTACAACCATGAGGAGGGAGAAGATAGCTATGCTCAGGCAGGGATAGCTACCTTCAGTTTCAATGTAATAGTGTATTAATGTTTCCTAAAGCAACTCTGTATAGATTATACTGTACATTTGGAATTTGTAGTGCACTGGTCAGGTGTCCAGTTTCTTGACCTTTGTGTTGTGTGTGTGTGTGTGTGTGTGTGTGTGTGTGTGTGTGTGTGTGTGTGTATGTGAGTGTGTGTGTGTGTGTATGCCAGCTCCCTGACAGTGTTCGTGAAGCAGAGGCAGTGTGGCTCTCAGACTGAGGACTGAGGAGTGTCTCTGGCCCCCACTGCACACCTGGTCTCCATTATCTCCCCATTTCACAGGCCTGCACCCCCTAACAGCGCAGCCTGGGAATGGGCCTGGCTCTTTCATCTTTCCATCATTACTGCTGCCTGCCCAGGGTCAGGGCCCAGTCTGACAGGCATTCCAGCAGCAACAGACAACAAGTGATTTTGGTTAAGGAAAAAAAAAAGGATGAAAAACAAGCTGGAGTCAGAGAAATATTAATAAGAACAGGTCTCAGAACAATTATTGTATTAAGAAATTATCTCGGAGCTGGCCCTTTCCCCAAAGCTATGTGTAACCTGAAGCCGCACCTCAAAGGCTCTGGGAGAGAGAGATCCCTCCCTCCCTCCCTTGACTCACAACTAAACCAGGTCGTGCTCACACACACACCCTCCACCTCACATATATATATATTTAGAGTACTGTAAACTGTTCCACACACACACACACACACACACACACACACACACACACACACACACACACACACACACACACACACACACACACACACACACACACACACACACACACACACACACACACACACACAGGGACTGTAGATTACAGAAACCCACATACGCCACATATATTTGATGTAGGAATGGTGGTCTGATGCTGAGTGTTAGATTTATTCTGTTGGTCTATCCCTCTTTAAACCTCTCAGCAGTGCAATGACTAGAGACACATGGATCTAGGTGAAGTCAGGATTCTCTCTTTGACTTTTTAACTGTTAAAGTGCTTTAGCAGACAACATCAGACCAGGACAACCTGTGAAACACATTTATGGAGGAAAAGGGTAGACCTAAAGACAGTGGAGCTCTTACATGGTCTAGCCATGATCAGTTTTGCGTATGTGAATAAAATGAGGTGTGATAATTGATATCTCATGTTCTCTGACTTACTCTCTCACGACTCTGACATCAACGCAGAGCTATGATTTTCAGGGGTTAAAACACTCTCAAGCAGAGGTCTTGAAAAGCTCTCGGTGCATAACATTACTTTGAGGTTACAGAAATTACACCTAGCGAAGAAGTTTGAAGGGAAGTAAAATTATCCCTACATTTTTTAACTGAAATTATTTATTTGATAAAGGAAAAAATAGGGTGAAGAGAGGGTAGGAAAGGGCAGGAGAAGGAGAAGAGAAGGACAAACACATTCCCAGCACATATTCTCCTCATTACGATTGAGGGGGAGCCGATCACTCAATTATTGGCTGCCGTCACAGGCTAATATTTCTGCCTGTCAGGCCTGATTCAGGCTCAGTTTTGGTCAGAGTTCTTCTGATGGACCTCATTTCCTGCTAAGCAGAACCAGAAGGTGCTATGAAAAAGGCGACACCTGATCCTGTGTCCAGGAGATGGGAAATGCTCCAGCAAGACCCAGTGCCTGCCAAGGCACACTCCACACCTTCCCCATGACTCCCAGGCTGGTGGGGGGCCAAGGGCCACTAGTTTGTCCTGCACAGGATGGGGGATAGTAGGCTGATATGGGTAAATGTCTACGTAAAAAACTATTTCTCAAGCAACAATTTTGCTTGGACTGTCTGGGAGTGGTCTGAGTGGGGAGGGGAATACTGAAAACTAGCTGTTTTTGTCAGAGAGGTTGGGAACTCTCTTTCTTACTGGTCTATTAACCAATTTACCGCATGGTGGTGTCACCATGGAACGCTGAAACACCCACCCATGCAAACCAGCAACTATCAGGAAATAACACTTTTACAGTGTTAGTTTCATCAGCTGTTGTACAATATTATATAAAACAATGGAACAACAGAATTTTGATTACACTGGGACTTTAAAACAGTGTTTAATAATGGCATGTATTTGTCTGATACATTTACAAATCCTGCATGAGTAGTGTATCCATAAGCAGTGTCCAGTAAGAGGGCACCACTGCCAGCACTAACCCTCAGAGCCCCTCCCACAACCCTGTGTGTCTGTAGGTCACATGACATGGGTCTGCTATCAGTGATGTGCAGTCTGAGCCTCGTGATAAGGTCTCCCTTCCTCTGACATTCCTGTCTATCCCATAAGATTCCCTGGAGGTGGGAGGGACGCTTCAAAACCAGGCCTCGCCCAGCCGTCTTCAATTTAAAAAAGGAACCAGTCTTTGCTTTTTACATTTTTATCCCATTCGCCTTCCCTTGGATCCCCCTCACCCATCATTTCTCCTGACAGATGAGATTGAATTAGTTTGACCTGTCCTCGCGGCTCCGGCATAATTTGGCTTTGACATTGATAGGGGAGGAAGACATTGTGGCACTGCATGGAAGGAGGTGCAGGGGACGTGAGGAGAAAAGCGGGAGAGTTCATTGGTCTAGGATGTGGATGTAGGATGTGGATGTAGGATGTGGATATAGGATGTGGATATAGGATGTGGTAGTCCTGTGGTTTTTAGGCCTGGAAATGAGAAGAATCCTTAGCCTCATGGTGGACCCTGTTCTTGCACCAGACTGGCAGTCAGAGGTTAGCCCTCAACAGCAGAGAAACCTGTTCATGTGTAAAGCATCACTGCTTAGCCAGGGCTTTCACTGGTGGAGCCACAAATGCATACAGTATGTCCACAGTGTTTGCTGGTGACATAATATAATTTGTTCCTTGGATACAGTTCAGAACAGTTAACCTACAATTCCACATGTAACATGTTCCCAAAACCTCAAAAGGTTTGATAGCAGTCACAGCCCTGGCAAACGATCCAGAACTCTTTGTTCCAATTCTCATCAAATGACTACTCTGCATTACTTGTATGTGTGTGTGTGTTTATGTGTATGTATGTATGTATGTATGTATGTGTGTGTGTGTGTGTGTGTGTGTGTGTGTGTGTGTGTGTGTGTGTGTGTGTGTGTGTGTGTGTGTGTGTGTGTGTGTGTGTGTGTGTGTGTGTGTGTGTGTGTGTGTGTGTGTGTGTGTGTGTGTGTGTGTGTGTGTGTGTGTGTGTGTGTGTAGGGTTATTTCATGGCATCTCGTTGTGGGTCTGGAGTCTTTAGGACTTTGTGTTAATGTGACAGAGGTGAGACTTCACAGTCGGATGGGTTGGTTGGCAGCAGGATGCCCTGACCAGCCCAGCGTAGGATTGAAAGGCATGCTGGGATGTTTGGTAGCATGGTTTCCCTTCCAGCTTCTGCTCCTCATTTTCTGCCTTTGTGGTCTGCAGGGCCAGTGCCAACTTCAAGCCAAACAACCATTTAAGAGCCATGTTTCTCATTTAAAACAATGCCCGCGATTACATAGTCATGCTTTGTACAACCATGCCTTTTGTAGTGACTTTGGCTTCAGTTGTCCAACTTTTGTACCGTTGATTCACTGCAAATGTTGAAAGCAGATCCTGAAGAGTTTAAGAAACCCCACAGAGACATTAGTGGGACCAGGCCTCAGCCCTTTACATGGCATCACCACCCAGCTAGAGCCATCCAGTCACACTGAGCCACAGATATTCTATCCAGCAGAGCTCTAATCTGCCTGCAGGGCCTGAGAGGGAGTGAGCTCTGATACGTCAGGGGCCATTTCTAGGATATGTACAGGGCAGACAGGGGTAGAGAGAGAGAGGAGCGGGAGACAGGATCCTGTAGAGCTGTCACTCAGACCTAGGCCTACATACAGACCCCCTCTACCTACTGTGGCCTTCTGACAGGCTATGTGAGGGGCAGTTGGGATGATAATTAAGTATTGGGCCCCTACATTTTGTACCTCCAGGCCAGGGGAGTATGAGATTGTGAGCTCCCCTTGCCCATAGCCAGTGTTAGACTCAGGCGCTAACCCAATTTCACACTCTTGTGACTTGGGCCTGGGCTGTTACAATGCTACATGTGAGTGTGGGTGCCATCTGGTCCAGGGCTGGGAAGGAAGCGGCCTGGCTTTTCACTCTGATCCGATTAGGGTGCTTTTAATTCATTCGGGATGTACCCTTGCGTGTTAATTGGCTCAGCATGGCCGATGAATCTGGCTCCTTGCTCTAGACAGGATGGCCCCTGCCTCCAACTCTCTCTCTCTCTCTGGGGCTTCTCAGGAACCCTTTACCCCTCTCCTAGAACCCCATCGTGCACCGTAGTTAATGCAGCATGAAAGTTGTATGAACAAACACATGTACGTTCACAGCACACTTCTCTTTTATAATATTTGGTTCAAGTTCAAGTCATATTTCAATGAAAATCCTTTAGAAACGTTCAAGGATTCAGTAAGGCTCTTAAGGGTTCGAGTCCTCCCTCTTTGTTCCTACTTATAACAGACAGTAATTCAATCAAATCTTCTGACTGACTGGAGCTCACTAAAGGTTTCAAGGCAATAATAACATTGCACTCCTTTATTAAAGGAAACTTCCAAAGGGGAGCGCGTGCCCAAAGGGGAGCGCATGTGTCACATCATTCCTGACTGGGGCTGGCTAGAAAGGGGCCCCACTATCAAGGTCCTCCCATGTTATTTCAGTTTGGTTTCTCACAAAGAGCATCCCGTTTCATAAAGAGTCCTCCAGCATTACAATCAAACCAATATGGTGCAACTGTGTCACGTTTGTGCATGCAAACCTTGCAAAGACAAGAAAAGAAAAACGCAAAGAATGCATTGAAAATGTGTTACCAATGCAAAAGGCCTCTACTGTTAATATTGTAGATTGAATCGTAATGTACCACTAACCTCTGTGACTCCTGTGCATAAAGTAAGGGAACAGCTTGGAGCCTACCGCATGCCAAAAACGGTGAATATGATACCGACTCTAACACTAAATCAATGTTAGATTCATAAGTCTGACGTCATGGTGTAAACAATCCCGGTTAAAAGTGTTTTAGTGCTGAATCCAGTGAGCAAATAAGAGGCAAATGCTAGGAAATGTATGATTTTTGTGAGCTATATGTGGTAGCAGGTCCTTGGCCCATGGTTGGCTACAGGAGTTACTAGGTCTACTTGGACCAGAGTGAGTCGTCTCTTGGCCTCCAGGTTGCTCATTAGGAATCATAGAACATCCTGTCCCAGCAGCCCTCTGAAGTCTCTTTCAGAGTCACATATTTAGAGTTAGGCCAACTTTTAGAATGTTGAATATTGTTCTAAATCTAGACATTCAGTTACATAGTATTGTTTAAATCATAGAGATCATACTAAATTACTAATGAAATGAATCATTCTAATTCCTAATTCTATGGTTTAAATATTCCCCAAGTAATGTTAATGGGGAGCTAACATAGCTGCCATAGAATGTTGACGTGTCATGTGAATGCATCATAATGCAGAAACCGCATTGGCCCAACTCTCTAAACAGATGGCTCTGGTCTCGTTGTGCATTGTGTGATCAGGTACAAGCTCCTTTGCCTTTCATTCTCACATCCTCATTCCAATAGTCATCAAAAACACACGCAAAACAATGACTCACACAGACACACACTCTAGCAAATACTCCATTCAAACAAGCACATGTGGCGCATTCTCAAGGCTGAGAGCTGCAAATGGCACACACAAGCACTAATAATTAGAAATCCAAGCTTCTCAATGACTTAATTTTCAAATTAGTGCCCAGTTCTAATGCACAATGCACTTGAGTTCCAACATCAGTCAAAAGGAATTAAAAAGTACTGCTGTTAACAACATACTTCACTTGGAGTTATAATTTTTCTCAGCCTCAATCAACTTGAATTAGTCACAAACAGACACTTCTAATTTAGTGAGATCCTGCATTCGTTATTTAATGTGTTTTAATTAAAGATGTCCAGAGAGCATCCCTACCAGGGATCTAAATATGAAGGATGATATATCTCAGGGCATGGAAGATTTAGAAGAGGCTAAAGGGGTCTGACAAGATCACACTTGTTATGCATTAATTAAAACAATGAAGATGCCAATTATGGTTTTAAGATCATTATTACCCTTTAATGAGATACAAATGTGAAGGATAAGGTTTGATAATGATAGATATTATGTAGAATACTGCTCAGCTATGGATGTGTAAGGTTACTGTATTTGAACTCTTTACACTGTAAATACAGAAGAAACCATAAAGGATCAAATGATCATGGTTGGTACAGAGAGTGCAGCTATAGAAGTATCAACTTCTACTAATAATTCACGGGAGGAAAGGCATTCTGATTTGATCCAAATGTACAAACTGCTATTCAGTGTTCAACATTCTCTCTCTATATGGGACACTTGACTTTTGCACTCTTCAGAGGGGTTGGGTTAAATGCGGAAGACACATTTCAGTATAATGCATTCAGTTGTACAACTGATTAGGTATACCCCTTTCCCTTCATCTGCACTCTTCGTTCAAGCAATACAACTGAATTCAAACAAAACACACAAGGATGAGGCCCACAAGTAATGCATTTTATGCTCATACTTTTTTAATGTATCACAATGAGCAAGAAACATACTTGATGAAATATTTTCAAAGGAGTATATTCAATTACCATCTACAATCAACTTAACTAGGACAACAAGGTTTTTGTGACAAAAGTTTCTTTAAAAGTCTGAAGTTCCATGTGGTTTATGTATGTTAGTTTCCATGTAATTTGGTACAGTTTGGAAATCTTCATCATATAATTACAGTAACAAAAAAGCTAACAAGACTACAGTATAGAAAAGACATCAAGAACAACATTTTTGGTTTAACTTGCTCTTTTTTGTACATTGCAAGGCTGTTTTTTCTACCCTCAGTGGGCTGCCTGGAGCCACGGAGCCATGCTTGTGAGGCTCGGAGGAGGAATAATTCAAGGAAACTAAAAGAAAGAGAAAAACCAATAAAAAAAACATTGTGGCACCAGGAGTCACAAAAGGAACAGAGAGAGCTCCAAGTAACAGTTCATCTTTGAAGTTGGAGCAAATGGTTTTGTTTGGTTGTTTGTTAGTTTGGTTGTTAATTTTGGTTGATTCGCTTTTTTGTGTGTAACTGCCTCTTTAGGAATGACAGCCAGGAAAACCCCTCCCCTTTCTCTCTGGTTCATTTCTCTTTTTGGTTGGTGTGATGAACAGAGAGAGGGGCGAGCCGCCATCTGACTGGAGAGCTTACACTTGTCCATCAGCAAGACAAGCAGGAGGAAATGAAACAGGTAGCAACAACATGAACCGGGAGAAATTAAGCGAGCATCTCTGTCCATCCCGTCCAGAAGTGCGGAAACATGTCCATAAGAGCAGAAGCAGAGGCAGAGCTGGAGACAGAGCGAGAGACAGACAGAGCAAGAAGGAGGCAGCTGGAGCCACTATAGTTCAGCTTCTTTATCTAAAGTCTTTCCTCTCTGTCACACATGTCCACTGGTTCCAGAGTCCATTCCCATCTCAGAGATGTAAGCAAATATGGTTGTGATATTAAAGCCGCCTTGAGTCTGCCTTTGGCTCCCATGACCAGTTTTTGTGTGCCCACAGCCTCCCCTGTCCTCTCAGCAAGATCTCCAAAGTTTCCCAGAGTTCATTTCTTCTTTTCATTCCTTCTTTATCATCTCAAACAAAAAAGTTGACGTCTTGTTTTAAATATATCTATATCTGTATACATGTTCCTTTTCACAGTGGACAAACGATGACTTCTACAGCAAAACCTTGTATTTTTCTTGCTTTGTAATTGTCCATGAAAATCAAGTATCCCAATGTGAGTCAAAGGATCTCAGTTATCTATTGTTTTGTGCCACAATAAAATATACACTTATCTGGGGCACAAATTGTAATTTTTATTTTTGTTTTCATCTGCATAAAGCTTTGGCCACATTCATATATTCAATCAAAATAAAAACTGCTCAGTGCTTCGGTATCGTCGTTCTCCTCATTTTGATTATTGTTATCGTTAAAATTCGAATTTTCTAAAACTTCACCACTTTATTCATAATCCAGCTTTCGGTTCAGTATGTTTTGGTGCGTAAATAAAGGTACAGTATAAAATAAAATGTATAAAAACTCAAAACTGATGCTGGCTCTTATGAAACACACTCACACATACAAACTCACACACACAGTCCATGCTGGCTGAATCTGTTGTGAAGAAGACCATGACTGTCTTCCACAAAAGAGCCCAAAACAAAGATTACACTTTGGAAATAAGAGATCAAACAGTGTCAAAAAAGACAAACAAATATAAGAACATTATTACACCATAAAGTGGCCAGGTCATAGAATAAAGATTTTTTTTAATTCAGCAATTGAAATTAAAGCTAGTGTTAATTTATATGACGAAAAGTAATATACAGAAACTAAAATAACATACAAATAGTAATAAGAAAATAATAACACGTCTGACATCTGAAAACCCAAATAAAGCAAATGCATTCAAGAATAAACTGTACAACATTAGAATTCTCAAAAAATAATCATATGAACAATATTCTAGAGAACAGGACTAGAGGCGTGGCAAGCTTGCAGACCAAATCAACCGAATTTCAACAGCATGCGTAAGGAAGTATTAACACCAAATCACATTGCTCTGCAAGACGTAACACTTTTAACACACTTCCCAGATTGCAGATTTGTATCAATTAGGGCAAATACACTTGCTATACACTAGTTGCCGAAAACCAGTTATTCACAGATTTAAATATGCCTTGGTTTTGGTGTAAAGGAATTAAATAAAAGTTTCTAATCTATGAGAGAGTGGGGATAATTAAACACATCCATTTCCACTGCTATAGGATTGAGCGAGTGACCTCTTTGGACATGAAGGCATGAAATACCTCTTAACTACAGTATCTGAACACAAGGGACATCTTCAAAAAAACTCCTGCTTTTTCCAGACTTATAATGCTTTGGAATGAAGACGTCCCTTAGAAACCTGTAATCAACATCGTGCGTGAAAACGGCTTAACGCCCTGCAGACACCTGGGGCAAGTCCCAACTGGATGTCCCAGGAAGTTGGGCCGCCACTCCAGACTTATCAAAACATCCATTATTTCCTTCTGAGACTTGCAAGTTGAGAGGCATGATGACACTGTAACCTATGAGACACGTCAGTACCAGATGTATTATATACATTTTTTGGTAACCACTATTACTTGGTGATCAAGTGAGCAACAACCTTAACTGGAAGGAGGGGTTCTTATCAACTTTCCATGCCAGACACAAAATGACAGATCTAGGTAATTTTGTTTGGCAAACAGGATGCTAACTTTACACAACAGCTTACAGTCACCTTAGAAATGAGAAAAAATATTATAATAATTAAAATAATTCAAATGAAATCAGTCCTTGTTTGAGAAAATTAAAAAACGTTGATGTGATATTTGGAATGCACTGTTCTTTACTAACGATATATATCATTTACTTTAAACATTGGTCTGTTCAAAAAGAAAATTGGCAAAAATGTCCTTTGGAACATATATTCACAGTCTTCAAAGTTCCGTTTTTGCAAGAAAAAAATTAAAAAGATGTCACAGAGGCAGGAAAAATGTTTATTGTTGTTTTAGTTAAAGCTTAGCCAAAAAGAAAAATGAGCATGCATCTAACTAGGTCATCTTTTTTTTTTATTCTACATTAGCAGCAAAACGTATGTCCTTGAAGACCAGACATTATACATTTTCTTTAAAAAAAAAATGTTTTGTGAGTGACAGAAAAGTAAAAACAAAGATGTATAACCTCTATCTTACAAACTGCAATGGCTCTGTAACGGTGCTACTCCACAATGCAAGGACAAGGGCCCTTTTTTGGTTTTTGGTATTCTTGGTATTTTACGTAAAAAAGCCACCTGTCTGCTTGCAAAGAAGCAAAAACGGCAACTCTGATGCGTACTCCTTTATTTTAAAACTTTGTTTTCTTTCCTCTAAAAACAGCAACAAATTCTCAAGTATAAAGAAGCCTCTTTTCTCATCTTTATGCACCAATGGTGAAAGTGTTTAGTCTTTGGATTTTCTTTTTGTTTTAAAGCGTGAGAATTATTATTATTATTATTTTTTCATTTCATCTATGACAACAACAACGTAAAGTCTAAATGAAAATAAAGCCGAAAAAAGACTGTAGCCACACTACACGAAGAACAAAAGGCCTGCCTTGTAGTGCACAAGGAGGAGTAACTATCTCCAAATCTACAAATGCAGGGGAGTGAGAAATATGAGTCAGACAGTGGTAAGTGCACAAAGGTAACAGAAATAAAAGTAAATATTGTTTAACATTTCACCCCAGGTCTTTTTTCTTTTTTGATTAGTACCATACCAACCAAAACAGAGAGAAAAAACATTTTGAAAGAGAGGATCCTGCCTAGTGGGAGAGTGGCAGTTGGGTGAGCGTTAGCCAAGAAGCCGAGAATAGGACAGAAATAAAGTTTAGATAAGTTACTGCTCCATAATCTAGTCTATCGGAATGACCAAGACAACATCAAATGAAGCGCCTTAAAGTTGGACGATACAAAAGCTAAATGTACACAAAGTTTTTTTTCAATCTACCATACTGTTTAAATTCATTTCCAATGCAACAATCTACTTAAACACCAAAAATTTTCATATCTATCATAAATACAGAAAGTTTTTTTTATCAAAATTTTTTTTTTTTATACCCCATCAACATGTCTGCAATGCTCTCCGTGTCTGGGTAAAATGGGATTGCTAATTTTCCCCCTTTAAAAGGATTTCAAATGTTTAAAATCAGCAGATCAGCTACCCTTTTAAATGCCCAGAAAGCTGTGCCTTTATGATATTTTCACTCATTTTAAAACTTTCTGTCTTTAAAATCAATTTCTGGAAAAAAACACAAATGTTTCTCCCGTTCGGAACAAAAGGTGTAAAACAATGAATTTCTGTAACAGAAAAACGTCTGTGAGCTGTTGACCTGAGAATAAAATAGACATTACATTATTCTTTTTACTTTTGCAAGCCATTGGTATTTGAATGCTTTGATAGCAAAAAACTGATAGACTATTCTCCCATACAGTACATACTGGCTTTTTGTGACTGTGCTATTAAGTGGAAATAATTACACAAACAAGGGACAGCTTGTTGACTTTGTCAAAAGGGTTCTTGGGCCATTTAATAACTTTGAGGCAGTCCATTGCTATACAGCATTCCTCTATCATTAACCAAAACTTAACTGCAGTGATCTTTTCTATTCATACATATATATGTATATATTTCAGTTGAAAGAAACGAAAACCAGCATGTTGATATGGGAAAACAATCCACTAACATTTAAATTTTTGGTTACAAGCTTTGGAATTGCAGTTAGTCTTTACACATCTTTTTCTGAATTTTTTTTGTATACTTTTAAACTTATTTTAACATCGCTGCTTTTTTGTTAGTTTTTTCCCCATTTGTGTTTTTTTTTGTCTTTTGCGTTTTTTAAATATTGTCCATCACCGAAAGCTCTTTTACAATCTGATGGAGTCCGTTCCTACACTAGCAAGATTACTACTACAACTACTACTGTCTTTGAGACAGCCGGGCTGTTGCGGCACCTCCGCCGTCCTGCCCAGCCTGTCTGCTGACTTCTGACTGCTGTCAGAGTCAGACTCGTCGGTAAAGACGTCTGTTGGTATCGAGGTCTGAACTCCTGAGGTGCTCAATGAACTTGAGGTAACCGTTGAAGGTGAGGATACTGGAGGAAAAGAAGAAGAAGAAGTGGCATTGGGCTTCCCAGCTAAAGCTCTGGAGAAAGGGGCCTGGGGCCAGGGTTTGCCGGCAGCTGTGGTGTTGAGTGGGGTGGCAGAGGAGGAGCACAAGGATGAAGAGACAGAGGAGGACGGCATGGTGGCTGATGTTGTTGGCAGGGGAGGGGGGGTGCTGATGAGATGAGTGGCAGACTGCGAGGTAGATGCGGTGTTAGGATCGGGGAAGCAGGCTGAAGAGTGAGGTAATAAACTAGTAGCGTGCTCTTTGGCATTTCTGGCTGATCGCTTGATTGTTCTGTGTTTGTGCAAAGCCGAATCCAGGTGTTGACTAAGCGCTTTGTCCCCATCCAACGTGGTGTCGCAGGCCAGGCAGTCGTAGAGGCTGCCCACCCCTGCACCCGCGCCACTGGGGACCCGCAACAACACCTCTTGCAGGTTTGCCACAGACTGACCGAAAAAGCAGATAGACTTCAGGTGATTGATGGCCGCTTCTTCCTTGCTGAAGACTGCTTGACATTTGCGACACGCCAGCCTGTACTGCACCTTGGGGACGATGTACTGGTCTAGAAGGGGGTCCGCTTTGCCATCCATCTCGTTCTGCTTGGATGGTAGGTTATTGTGAGAGGAGGAGGAGGAAGAGGTCTCTCTATGGGGGTTGCCTTTCTGCTCCTCTGTTTTCGCTGGATCTTTGGCAGATTCTTTGCGGTCCCCCGAGGTTTGAGGGGGAACTGGCGTTTGGCTCACTTTGGGTTGCTGGATCTGCTGAAGCTGCTGCTGCTGCTGCTGTAGTGCCTCCTGCAGGCTCTGCTGATATTGCTGGTAGTGCTGAAGCAGGGACCCTGGGGACAGGCCCATCAACGCTTGGGACAATGTTGGGTTGTAGGGGAACATGCTTTCCATGCCGTACATTGGCTGCAGGTAGCCACCTTGGAGAGCCCCAGGTATCTGCGGGGCGTAATACGGGGAAAATCCAGGCATGAAGTAGGGCAGGAACTGACTAGTCAGTAGAGCTGTAGGGTCTGATGCCAAGGCAGCCTGCAGGGCCTGGAGCTGGGCAGGGTCCACCACATACTCCATACCCGGTGTGGGCATGGAGGTGGCAGGCACAGCGGCGTCTGGTTTTTCTTTCTTGGCGCTGGCAGCAGAGGTGGATGGGGCTGGGGTGCCTCCTGTGGAGGATGGCGTTGGGGGCTTCTCTGTCTTCTCCTTGTGGTGGGGTTTCTCCTTCTCTCTTGACCTCTCAGCATTACGCTCTTTGGGGTGTTCAGGCCGGGAGCCTGACTGGGTTGTTGTGGTGGTGGAGGTGGAGGTGGAAGTAGGGCTTGAGTGGGCGACAGACGTGTTGGCCTGTGCTGGGCTGGGTGATGCCAAGGAGGAGGAGGAGGGAGGCTTGTTGGGTAATCCAGATGTAGGGAGGCTGGGTGAAGGAACACTGGCACCAGGCATGTTCAGGAGGTTTGGAGGTTTGGGAGGAGTTAAAGCTGGAGGAGATGAAATAGAGAAATGGGAGAATTCAGAGTTAGAGGGGGATTCAAGACATTAGCTATTCATAAATGCATGTATGTGTTTTTTTAAGCGAGGTGTTCCAGAGAGCTACTGTACACACTAATTATTGGAGCTCAGTGCTTTAATAACTGAGCACTTTAATGAAGAGAAATGCTTTTCACCAGAGGTAATTAATTAGATTGCTCTTGCTGATTCAACGTTAGCCAATCAGAAACTCAGCCTTTCCAGGAAGGCCGATGAGAAGAGGTCTCAATCACAATATTTACTAGAGTTCATCAATCAAGAAGCAGCTGTGCAATAATAAAGAAAACACCAGACAATAAACTGAGTTACATCTTAAGATAATAAGGACTCTAGAGTATACTACTTCAAACATGTGCAAATGGTTTCTTTACATGAAGTATGACACTGACCTTTAAACAAACGTAAAAAATCTTAATCAAATCATGTACTTTAAATGATAATAAGGTCAAGTACTACTAATGTTCTCAAGGTCAAAGAGGTTTGGGAAGGAAGTAAGCTATTAGTATTCATTTTATGACTTTGTTTAATGTTCTCTAACTGAGTGGTAGCAGTTAAAGTAGCTCATGAAGTTGACAGCAGATGTCTGGAGATGCTCATTCAGACTTTATATTGTATTTGTTTGCAGTAGTAGCGTCTCTCCAATAACGCAGGCCAACACTGTCAAATGAATGGAATGAATGACTTTTACTAGAATGTAGGCCTTCATTGTAAATAAGAATTTGTTCTTAACTGACTTGCCTAGTCAAACAAAGGTTAAATTAAAAATATATATATTTTTTACAATGAAATACAATGTGATGTAAAAAGAACCTGCTTACAGGTGCCTGGCAAATCCAGATCAAAATAGAAGGTGCCCTCACACTGTTATATTGTATTACATGTATGTATTCCAATGTGAATATTTCCAGATGACAAATTGATTGATGACAAGGGTATTTCATCTGAAGAAGGTCAAAAAGTTGCCTACAGGAAAATGTAGGAGAAATTCATAGCCCTATTTAATCAAAACTGGTTACTAGGTTTCCCAGTCAAGACCTAGTTAATGGTTTTACTTGAATGAGACCCTTCATTTCCCTCTCTAGACTGGTACAGCACTTCTTTTCAATAGTGGATATGACAAAATACTAAATTTGATCCAAAAAGAGTGCTTCATCGGTTTAAGACAACTCTGATGAAACAGTGATCTATGTGACGTCTGGGCGATAACATACCTGAGTTTGATGAGTTAAAGCCAGGTATGCAGGTGCTTCCGACACCTGGCAGAAGTCCAGGGGGTATCCCTTGCAGATTTGAATAGGCTGACTGAAGGTTCAGGGCCTGCAGGGCGGGGCTATCGAAGATCCCCTGCTGCTGCATGGCTTGCTGCTGTGCCAGTCCCAGGACCTCATTGGCTTTCTTGATGCGATCCATCTCCTGCTGGGCCATCAGCTGGCGGACAGTGGCTGGGTCAAAGTACTCCTTCTCCTTGTCCAGTTGGCTCCCAATGGTATCCTTTACTTTGGTGATGTGTTGTGCAGAGAAGATGTGATCTCGCACGGAGAGACGGGCACTGTACTTGACACCGCACAAAGAGCACTCTGTCTTCGGTCCCTCGTAGGATGTGTGGTTGATCCCGAAGTGCTTAGCCATGCTGAGCTTGGCCTTTTTCTCCTTGGCGCGAGCATTCTGGAACCACACCTGAACCACCCTCTTTGGAAGTCCGATGTCATTGCCAAGTACCTCACACTCCAGCATGGTAGGTGTCCTGTAGTCATTGAAGCAGGACTTGAGTAGCTTCAGCTGGAGGTTAGTCATCTGAGTTCGGAAGCGTTTTTGTCCAGGACGGTCTCCACTGTCGATGCTCCTGCTGCCGGAAGCTCCGGGGCTTGGTGAGCAGGGATCAGCCAGACTGGATGTCTCACTGTAGTCAATTATATTCTCATTTTCATAATCTCTAGCATAATAGCTTGTCGCAGGGCTCACCAGCCCTGAGGACATTTGGTCGTCATTTTCAAGGGAGGGGGCTGTACCCACAGACTTAGACAGGTAATCACCACTATTTTGACCATGCTTTTGATCAGCACTGTCATTGTCAGCATTGGCCTCATCACCAGTGGTGGTATCTGTGATGGCCGTGTTCACTGAAGAACAGTCGTCATTATCAAGTTTGTTCTGGTCAAAGCTAAGGTTGACAGAGGACATAGATGGACTCTCAAAGTCCTCCATTCCTCCTTCAACTTTAATGGATGAAGGGCTCAAAAGGGCCCTGGGAGACAAGTCCATGTTTTTGCTCACTGGTGACATAGAGGAGCATTGTCCATCATTGTTAGAAGGGGCAAGCTGGGAATAGCTGGAGATATCCAGAGGATCCATCTTCATTTGCATCCCTTCCTCAGTGAACATGCCAGAGAGAGCTAGGTTGTAACCGGCACGTTTGGCTTCATGCCAATGGCGGGAACGGATATGTGCCTCTAGTGCAGTTTTTGCCTTGAAGAGAGCACGACAAAAAGGGCATCGACGGTGAGCTTGAGCAGGCCCTACAGCCCGAAACTGCCCCTTCCTTTCCCTGGCTCTGGTATTTTGGAACCAAACTTGCACTACCCTCTTCTTCAGTCCCACCTCATGAGCGATGTGGTCAAGCATTTTACGAGTGGGGTTTGAGTCCAACAGGTATTTCTGATAGAGGATTTCCAGCTGTTCGGGTGTGATGGTGGTCCTGAGACGCTTGTCTCTTTGTGGCTCCTCCCCACTGTTGGTGCTGTCATTCTCTCCTGGGCTAGTGCCTGCTTTCTCCTCCAACTTCCTCTTCAGGGAGTTCATGGTGGAGGTGGGTGTTGATGGAGAGGTGGCAGAGCTGCTTGGGATCTGTGGCATGGCCCCAGAGAGGAGTTGACTGGCCAACAGGGGATTGCTAGGATCAAACAACATGAAGGGCATGTCCATTGGGCGGTCCAAGAACTGAGGGTGGATGAATTGGTTTTGCACAGAGAGGAAGTGGAGTTGCTGGTGCTCCTGCCAGTGCTCAAAGGATGGGAAGCCAAGCTTGCACTGCTCACACTGGTATTGGATCATTTGCTGTGCCAGCTGTTGCTGGGATGCAGAGCTCATGTGAGGGTTGAGGCTCATATGGGAGCTCTGAGAAGCTCTCTCAGCCTGGCTTGTCTGAGAGGCTGAGGGACCACACTCACGTTGCTGCTGAGAGAGGGAAGGAGAAGAATGCTTGTTTGTCTTTGGGGCTGTTTGTGGCTTCTCCTCTCGTGCTTCTCTTCTCTGATGTTGAGTCTCAGATTGGGGCTGATGCACAGTCTCTTGTTTGATGGTGGTCTGGTGCTCACGTGGAGCTGAGGACATTTCAGCCGAATGTTTGGGCTTCTCATCATAAGAGTTTGATGTGTTAGCTGGTGAGGCTTCTTCCTTCTCAGAGGATGAGAGGTGGGAGAAAGCTGAGGTTGAGGGAGGGAGAGGGCAGAGGCTTGAGGAGGAAGGCATAGGTGTGTGACAGGAGGACCCAGAGGGAGTGTAGTATTCATGCGAAAGATCCATAGAGTCCTCGTTTTGGCTGTCATATTGTCCGTCATCGTCTTCATCTTTGTAACACAGCTTCTTTTGGTGCTTTATGAGGTCAAATATACGCTGGAAAACCAGACTGCATTTCTTGCACTGGTAGTTCAGGTTGGTGGTGCGAATGTAACGGTCATTGGACAGCTCTCTTCGTTCACCATCTTTGCTTCCATCCCCCTGGTTTTCGTAATTCTTGCGTGCCTTCTGACGAGCATTTTGGAACCACACCACAATGACGCGGGTGGGGAGGCTCAGGAGGTTGGAGAGCTGTTCAAATTCATCATCTTTGGGGTAGGCGTTAGCATCAAAGAAGTCCTGAAGCACCCTCAATTGGTAGTCTGTAAACCTTGTTCTTGAGGATCTCTTACTCCCATAACACTCCTGTCTTTGAGGTTCAGGGGAAGGGGGTTTAGAGTCAATTTTGGTATCCTCCAGAGTGGTAATGGGTGGGTTGTTGAAGTTGTAGGGTGAGTCTTTGTTGCGCTGGCGCTCTTTGAAGAGGGTGTTGCGGAACCAGTGTTTGATGACTTTCTGTGGGAGCCCTGACTTATCTGCCATCTCTTTAATCTGCTCCTCATTGGGGGAGTTGTTGATGTCAAAGTACTGCCGAAGAACCCTAAGCTGGTCATCAGTGATACGTGTCCGGGGCCTCTTATTCTGCTGCTGCTGTAGCATGGCTGGTGTGAGCTGCTGTTGGTAAAGCTGGGCCAGATCGTTAGCCAGTGACTGTGACTCCACAGATGACATCTGGGATTGCATTTGAGAGGGCATGGACTGTAGAGACATTGACTGCATCATGAGTGGTGAGAAGAGGGGCATATCCATTGGCATGGGAATTTGAGCCATTTGAACGGGAGGCTGTGGGGTCGACACAGTTGGGGGTGTGATGGAGGGAGCAGAGACAGGAATATTTGGTGTTGGGGCTCTCTGCGGAGGGGGTGGAGGTGGAGGAGGAGGGGGAGGTGGAGGAGGAGGTGGAGGAGCAGGGGGAGCAGCTTCTGGTGTCTGGGGTCTGAGTGGATACAGTTTGTCATACTGCTCTCTGTATTCCTTGGCAAATCTCTCCAGGGAGCGGAATGGGAAGAAGGCCTGATGGATGTGCTCCTGATGACTCTTCAGAATCAGTATGTTTGAAAAGAGTTTACCACAGGCCTCACATTCCAGCTTCTCCAATCCCTCGATGGGGTCCACCACTCTTGTGATCCCACCAGGCGTGCTGGTTCCAGCTGTTCCAGGCCCTGGCTTCTTCTGAGCTTTCTGCTTGTTTTCATTGTATTGAATCACTAGCTCAAACCCAAAGTTCTCCAGAAGGGCTTTAGTGGCATTTCCACGAGCATCTGAAGCAATCCTTGGTGGAGGAAAGCCAGGATCGTGGTTAGAGTTCATTGCAGTCTGTTGCATATCCTTCTTTTCGTTTGACTTGTCAGAGCTGTCTTTTGTGACATGTTCCTCAATTTTCTCTCTTAGGTCTTTTTCTCTTTGTATTTCCCTTTCTCTCTCTTGCTTCTCATTGTGGGCGGCAGCAGCCTTCTGCTTTTTCTCAGCCTGGTGAAGGAGATTGGCACTCTGCTGAAGCAAAGCCATCTGGCCCTGGGCCTGAGAATGGGCTTGTGCCTGCTGTTGTTGGTGCTGCTGCTGAAGGTGGTGGTGCATCAGCTGCTGTTGCAGGCAGCTCTGAGCCTGAGCCTGCTGGGCAGAGTTCTTCAGGTCCTCCAACAGAGAGTTGGCAGAGGAGCTTGACAGGCCAAGTGCAGAACTGTTGAGGTTCATCTCTGGGTTCAGTTGGAATTCTGCTCCAGGGATGTAAAAAGGGAAGAGCAGCTGCTGTTGCTGCAGTGAGTGAAGAGCATCAGTTGTCATGGGGAAGTGCTGCAGAAGTGCTGGGTTGAAGAGCTGGGACTGGATGAGGGCAGCTTGCTGCTGGAGTTCTTGTTGGAGCTGGGCCTGGGCTTGGGCTTGGGCCTGAGCCAACTGATGTTGCTGTTGCTGCTGAAGCTGCTGCTGCTGCTGCTGCTGCTGTCCCCTTGCAGAGAGCATGTCTGCAAATTTCTTCTTTTTCGATTCATGGTTTTCAGACAGTGACGGATGACAAGTCATCGAGGAGTTCCCAAGGCTTTCAATGCTGTGAGACTGGCTCATGTGGTTGCCTCCAAGAATACTCTGTGTAGTCTGAGCCCCAGAAGAGCTGTGGTTGCTGGAGCTGGTTGTTGAGTTAGTAGCTGGGCTCGGGCTTGGAGTTGAAGTGCTGATGGAGGATCCACCTCCACTTAATCCAGAGCCACTGCTGGAGCTGGTGTTTCCTCCTGCTGCTTCAAGCTTGGCTGCACGGGCCTTGGTCTGGTGGAGGACAGAGCGCATATGGATCTCTAGAGTAGAGCTCTGGCTGTAAGCCACGTTGCAAGTGCTGCACTTGAATGGTTTGTTGTCAGGGCTGCTGGTGGGCTCTGGTTGACCAGCGGTGGACTCCTGTAGGGCCCGCTTGACCTTGTGCAGGTGTGAGACAGAGTTGTAGTGAACCAGAAGGATGTTCTTCTGTGTGAATGACTCTTTGCACACCGTGCACTTGAAAGGACGAGATGGGTCCAGGAACTTCTCCATGGTAAAGTTAGGACCTTTTCTGAATGGCAGGGCACGCTTGGGCTCGGATCCAAAATCTTCTAGCAATGAGCCAGAGTCGCTGCCTGTTGGGCTTTGCTTCTCCTCTTGGTCACTGTCCTCTCCCTCTTTGTCATCTTCTCCCAGTCCTCCGTGGTCCTCTCCAAGTGATGGATCTCCCATGACCATAAGGTCTCCATTCATCAGTAAGCCTCCGTAGAGCTGTTGGATGTCAGCCTCGCTCAACTCTAGGTGGCTGGTCTCCAAATGTTTCTTCAAGGCCTGCAGGGTCCTAAAGCTGCGTTGACAGAGGCAGCACATGGTGGCTGCTCTGATGACGTGGTATTGCGAGTGCAGCTGCAGTTTCTCCACCGTCTTGAAGGCCAGGCTGCACTGGTTGCAGCGGTACTTGTAGACATGCCGGTCCGAGACAGGCAGCTGAGGCCTTTTGTTGTGAACCTCGTTGAAGTGCACCTGGAGGGAGTTGGAGGACTTGAAGACCTGGTTACAGCCTTTCTTCCAACACAGGAATCCTGTGTCTTCCCTTCCAGACTGCTGATCCTCCAGAGGTGACTTGCGGGCTTCAGCTATTTCTGTAGGCAGTGAGACCCCTTTCTCAGGCTCAGCATCTGATGGTTCTGTCAATAAATAAAGAGAAAGAAAAAATGAATTAAAGAGTCTCCCACATAAGCAGAGTCTTTGTGCAAGAAAATGTAATTTCAACAGACGACATCTTATCTCTACTAAGGAGTCCTTGACGCATGTATCATTTCAGAATCCCCAGGGAGGGAGGAGGTTGCAACACACAGAAGTAATAACTAATTCAGACTCCTGCAGACGCAGGAATCATTCTTTTTCCTTTGTTGTCAATGATGGCCTTGGCATGATCACCTGGCATGATCACCTGCATTTTCATCATTACATTTTCCAAAGGGAGACCGTGTGATGAGGACAGTGCCATCGCTGTCCTTCACATATAAATGAAAGGAGGGACAATTAAAGCACAGGAAAATACATGGTGCTATACTGACCGGCTTGTTTCTTGATATCTTCAGAGCTGGAGTTAGCCGTAGCTTGTGGGGTGCTGCTTTGTGCCTCTCTGTCTGGGCCTGGTACTGGTATGAACATGCTTTCTGGCAGAACCTCTGATGCTGTCACCTGGAAAATCAAACACAAGACACGTCCCATCTTAATTACTGTGTGGTCCTATTATACAACTGAGTTTCTGTACGCTCACAAAAAGATAATGTTATTATATATTCTTTCCATTTAAAATTGCACACCATTTCCTGATGGAATTGATAGACATTTTTTAAAATCTCGGAAACCCTTGCACAAGGTTTCTCTCTCACATGCACGCACACGCACAATTAATCATATTACTTTTAACTTTATTTGCCATTCCTGGAATTTGCACTTTGATCACTGCTGGTGTTTTGTCATGTGCCTGGAAAGTTCTGCTGCAGCCAATTAGTGAGATGGGCTGAAAGGCCTACCTTGGCCAACTGAAAAGCTTATTAGGCCACCTAATTAAATAAGTGATAAGGACCAGAGCAGAGCAATGCTGTCATAGACAAGAGGCATTCTGGGCAATATAAGCACTATCAATTTGGGGAAATAGTCTGTGTCTTCCAATCCCGCATAAGTCACAATACAGTGGGTTAATGTCAGTTACGTTAAAGCTATTTCAGGTGCATTAAGATTACAAAATTAGAGCGACTATGGATAAATCCAAAAATGAACAGGCTCAACAAAGATTTCTGAACAAATACGCAAAACAATTGACGTTTCAGGAGGCATGCTATGCATTTTTCCACTATACAATGGTTTGATTTGTTTCTTCCATTTAATTAGAACATTTCAAGGAGCAATGAATATTGATTAAAAAACTGCAGAGAAGCGGCCAGGTTTTGTTTGCTCTCAAAAGGTTGAAGTCAATCATGGGTGAATGACAGCCACCTCCCTCCATATTATCTCCTCCCACCCCTCCTCCTCTCCCATTCTCCCCCTCATAACCCCTCTTTCCCCTTAAAGAAATACAACAATTCATCAAAAGCACTCATTAAGCAGCTCCCATTTAACAATAATCAGTGATTGAGATTGGAAGAGGCCGGGAGATGAGGCACTGTCTGCTTCACCTTCCTTCAATTAACTCCCCAAACAGAATAATCAGCCTCACTCCCCACGCCGCATTTCAATTCACAGTACCCCAACCCACCCCACCCCTCTCCCTACTCCCCACAGTCTCTCCCCACCCCTCTCCCTACTCCCCACAGTCTCTCCCCACCCCTCTCCCTACTCCCCACAGTCTCTCCCCACCCCTCTCCATGCCTCTGTTAATCCTCTACCTCCATTTCAGGTTTTCCTTACTGCAATGGACCACCCTTCTTCTCTCCTATCACCCCATAATGGACCACCCTTCTTCTCTCCTATCACCCCATAATGGTCATCCTGCCTTTGCCTCTTTACTTAAATGTGTATGTGTGGGTGTTAACATCAAATGAGGCTATACAAAATGAAAAGTAAGAATCTAATTCAAATAGCTGTTTTGACCTTTACTATCTAACATGGTATTCATATTATTGAAAAAGAATCAGTCAAACCTTATCAACATATATTTAACCTTAAGTCACCAGGTCTAATGTATAATGTATAAAGGCATAATGGATTCACCTACTCATCTGAAAGATAAAATAACAAATGCTTCTGTCTACATTGTGTGTTTTAGCCTTTGGTCTGGTCTGTGCAACTGGCAGTGTGTCCTCCAAATAGTGACAATGAGGACATATCTGTGAACAAAGCATGGCACACAGGCAGAGTCCTCCTCAAGCAACAGCAGGTTTGCATAGGGCTCCAGGGTTAAGTGGAACAGTAAACGTTCTCTAGTCCATCACTGTGCGATTAGTCTCATCAGAAATTCACTGGAAAATATCCAGACATTTTCCTTCCTTTCTGTTTTCTCCTCCCTTCTCTCTCTCCTCCAAACAGAGAGCGGCAAATTAACACAACCAGTATGGAGAATACCACAAATAGAGAACACAGCAGTGATTTACATTACAAAGTGGACTGTTTCTAGACAACTGCTTCATTAGATGACGAGAGGCAAGAGCAGAGAGTATCCCAAGGTCACTTTTAATTTGGACCGCCTAATTGGCAAACATAGTTCAAAATGGCTATCATCTAGCCAGACTCAGAATTAATGAAGCACAATTATTTTCATTACCCCTATCTTAGACAGACAGAAAATGAGACATAGAATGAGAGAGGGAGGGGAGGGGAGGAGAGAGAGGGAGGGAGAGAGGAAGAGAGAGGAAGAGAGAGGGAGGGGTATTGGAAGGATGGGGCTGCAGGGGAGAGGGAGAGAGAGCGAGAGCGAGAGCGAGAGAGAGAGAGAGAGAGAGAGAGAGAGAGAGAGAGAGAGAGAGAGAGAGAGAGAGAGAGAGAGAGAGATAACATGGTGGATCAAAATGAAGGTTGAGAGAGTGTGTGCATCTTTATGCATGGTCGGCATGAAATAAAAGTCTCCTATTTCAGAATTCATTAGGCTTGTCTGCTACACATGTGAAAAAGATAGAGTACCTTTCCATCTATATCCACCAGTTAAAAAAGGTGCTGGTTTTAATGTGCATTATATTACCTACGGTTCTCTCCTGTGCCTCTTGTAGGGGCTCAGTGCATAAAAATACTGCTGCCTTCCATACTAATGTGTATGCCATTTGCTTTCTAGTCGGGCTGGAAAGATGGCTAGGCAGCTAGACAGAGCATCGTTCTCCTGAATGATTGTCCAGCGAGAAATTCAGTTCCACAGGCGAGAACAAACGTCAACATTTGCACAGTCATTCACAGGAAATCAAAGGAGAGCAAATAAAACCATATTTCCCTTTGATGATGATTAAAACAAAATGAGCTGAGTTCTTTCGCTGGGGTAATGTAGCAGAGGTAGACAGAGTCCATTTTGTAAATACTGATATTACATTTGTGTGAGTCTATATGTACCTTCCGAATGTATATTAATGCTTTAGGCTTTACGTTTTTTGTACCACTCTGTCTGGAACTCAGATAGTTCCTAAATAGTGGTATATGTATGGGAAACGTTAGGGTGATTGTACTCGGTTGTCTCTCTGTGGAAATTGGTGAATTCATTATTCACGTGCGATTTGAGGTTGGCACGCTAGATTAAAGAAATAGTGAATAATAATATTTCCATTGCCTGAACTTGCATTTAATTAAAGGGAAAACATTACATTTCAATTAATTGTGACACATTAATGTAATGTGTCACAATAACTTGAATAAATTATTAATAAAATCCTTTGTTTTGTATTGCACTGAGGTGATCACAGACACTGAGAGAATATCAATGTGCTCCTGAGAATAAATGGACTGGGAGGTAAGAGAGCTGCTCATCTAGCAAACAACAGACTTATCTGTCTCTCGCTCACCCTGACCATCTCAATTGACTACGATAACAATGAGACCAAAAAAAGGGCTCGTTGACCATAGGCACATTAGACAACGCCACATTAGAATATGGCTAAAGCATCTGAACCTAACCCCCATAATATCTGACTGGCAGTGAGTCAATGGGATGCCTTACAGCCATTTCACAATTAACAGTCTCCTTTGTATTTTGATAAAGCTTCAAATGTCATCAATTTGGAAGAGAGGAGACTGGAGAGACATGCTCGATTACAAATAGCCAGCCAGCCAGGCAGGCAGGCAGGCAGG
The DNA here is from genome assembly GCA_023634145.1 of Thymallus thymallus. Classification (NCBI taxonomy): domain Eukaryota; kingdom Metazoa; phylum Chordata; class Actinopteri; order Salmoniformes; family Salmonidae; genus Thymallus; species Thymallus thymallus. Next base: position 20,227,968 of record CM042380.1, on the reverse strand, counting down.
CAGGCAGGCAGGCAGGCAGGGTGAGTAACAGTGAGTGAGTCATCTCTGGGCTGCAGAGAAGAGACACAGCTAAGGCCTCCATTGGTCCTTGACCTGATGGGGCCCAGTCAGCCTGCCTGTAATTGCCCTTTGTGTACAGACATACACTACATGCACTAAGCTCACACACGCAGAGCAACAAAAAGGCCTTGCTTCTTCCCATGGCCTCTTCATCACTTCTCACAGAGAAAATACATTACTAAACAGACACAATGGTTAATGTAAATGTGGTAAAGGATGTATACTGTAGGATGGGCTGGGTATTTAGGATAGGTTGCAGAGCCATGAGATTTGCTCCTGTGTTGTGCTTTCCTCTCAATGCATTCAGTGTGTTTAAAAAGGCCCTTTAAAACAATAAGTACCCTTGCAATCCAGTGGCCATGGATTAGGAGGATAACAGTAATCAATGTACACATCCCAGAGGCAGGCGCCTGCCTGTAGCTTCACAAACAGAAAGACCACAATGCACCAGAAGAAAGGGCAGGAAAACCCAGCGAGAGGATTACGGACTGAACTACCTTGAACATCTCAGAGCCATATACAGCTGTTTAGCTTATAAAACACCATATTTGTACAATAGCTGATGTGTGGTGAGCCTTCTGGCATAAAATGGTTGCAGTGCATCACCCAAGTGGGTGCTACACATTGGTGGTGGAAGAGGTGAGTTTCCCCCTACTATGTAAAGCTCTTTGAGCACCTTCTGCAGGTGGAAAGGCACTATATAAATGCAATCAATTATTATTATTATAACAACAACAGTTCATCCTATTTTACAGAGATGGATGTGTGCAGGAAGCTTGGCATTGATATTTTAGGATGGTTTAGTTTAGCTTTAGGGAATGTGGATTCCCTGTTTATAATTGAGCTGACTATTGGTACGTAACAGCATTGCAGGGGCCATGGTTAAATATTTCTAAAGAATACAGTGCCTAAGGACCAATGTATACACATACTGTATCCACAGTCCACACAGACGCACACATACACACGTACCGTGGCGATGAGCTTTTCGACGCAGTCGGGCGCAACGCTGTGGAGGTGTGTGAGGTGGAACTGCAGGTGGATCTTGTTGTTCAGCATGTCCTGGCAGAGCGGACAGCGGAACATGGGCTGGACAGAGTGCTGCGTCATCACGTGCATTCTCAGGCGGTTCAGGTCCGTATTGCTGAACTTGCAGTAGGGACATTGGTACATCTGGAGGAGAGGAGGAGAAGGGGGAGAGAGGAGAAGAGGGGGGGGGGGGGGGGGAGAGGAGCACAGGGAGGTTAATGGGGTGAGATGGAGAGCTGTAGGCCTGTTTTGTGAGAGAGAAGAGTTGGAATGGGAGGATGAATGGAGGAGTGTTGCCCCCCGTGTCTCTACCAGGCAGGTCTCTCTGATCATGGACCAGCCGGCAATACAGAGAGCAGCAGTGAGTCCTGGCACAAACTTCAAAGCTCTCTCATCTGTCAAATACTATATTGATTTTCTACCTTTTGCACAATTAGCAATGCAACTGTAGCAGGAAAGCAAAACTAATTTTAAGGAGATTTTTAAAAAATCATGCATAATGCAAAAAGTCCCAGCTTTATTCAAATGTCTTTAAGATTTTTTTTTAGAAGTAGCTAGTCTTTACATTCCTTTTCTCACTTAATATGTACGTTTTAGTGCTTATAATGAGGGCATGGTAATTGAGAATGGGATAACCTTGAGTTGATTGGAAAGTTCAAAGAGTTTGGGAACAGTGAGTCGGTGTGTATTAATATGACCATCCTCTATAATTTAAGAAACCAACTTTGGGAAGTGGAAGCAGGCTGTGTGTTAAAGACAGAGCAGAAGGAGTGGGCTGTTACCTGCTCCGCAGCAGCACTCTTCTCAGCCGTCCTGGGACGCTTGTAGGAGAGGGGGCTCTCTGTGGCCCCTGACCGTGAGGAGGGCCTCTTGGAGGGGTTCGGGGAGTCTGTCTGGTCCCTCTCTGACTGGCTGAATCCTGCTGCACGCAGACACACATACACACACACACACACACACACACACACACACACACACACACACACACACACACACACACACACACGCACACACAAGCAAACACACACACGAACACACACACGAACACACACACGAACACACACACAAACACACACACGAACACACACAGGGGCAGAGAAGAGAAGCAGACTCATCAAGGCAAGGTGAAGACTTGGCAGCCCGAGAACAAGTCAATCAATAGGTGTGGATAAAGGGCTTTGAAATGTCTTTCTTCAATGTGATATAACTGCGTTTAATGGGACTTGGGCAGGGAAGCAGTTGATCAGCCAACCCACAGCTCCCCTCCAAACCACCAGACTGTATACTTCTCCTCCCATGCCACTGCAGCAACACACAGCCAAGGTGCTTTGACTGCCTGTCTCTCCCCATGTTGGATCGTTAGGACATCAGAAAGCGCCACAGACGGCTAATCAAAACATTAGTTTGCCACATTGGGCCTATTTAGGTTTCACTCTACCTCAGATTTGCCGTTTGAAGTGGCGCTGGAGATAAGGGATTCACCAAACTTGAGATGAGGCAAACATCTCCTCGCATCTCCAGCATTAAGGTGAAGAGATAGACATCAGTCCTCAGCTCAACTTCAAATGTGACTGCTTTCTTTAATGAGTTCCTCCCAGGTACTCCTTTACAGCTGTTCTTATACAAGTACTCAGCTCTGACTTGCAAAGAGGTGTGTACTCATTCACATCTCTTTTTCTATGGTTTCATTCAAACATACAGTATATGATAGAATGAATCACCATCTATAAATAGTTGCATAACATTAGCACAGATTGTTATTGTTTACAATGATAGATAGATAGATAGATAGATAGATAGATAGATAGATAGATAGATAGATCCTATATTGATCCACAGGTCCCCATTGATACAGTACATCCAATTAGCGAGCAAGAGGGCCTACTATAAGTGAGTGAATCTAATGCCAGACTTTCATCAAGAGGTGTAAACCTCAGAAAGTATTTTTACTTTCACCAATTCACACAATTATAAAAACAGACTGACAAGGCCATGTATACTGCTGAGGTGGCTGTGGACTGGTTGAGAAGGGAGCAAGAAATTGGATTTTCGCTTTCATAGGACTCATGACCAATGGTTGTATAAGCTTGCTCCTCATCAAAATACATTTCAGTTGAAATTGCTACCAAAGTGGGGTGAGGTCCTTGGATTCCTCTGCCAGGAATGAAATAGGGGTGGTGTCAGAGGAAGGAGAGGTGCAATTTGGCTTGGCAGTTAGAGCTTTAGAAGTTGTGGACCCAATATCCTCTGAAATCCTGGTGGAAACACTGACCTATAGCTTGACCCCGCTTGGGTAAATCCTCCTGCTCTTTGTGCCTACACAGCAAGTGAGTGCCAGTGCAACTCTCGACTTAATTGGAATTTCTGTAACCAGCTAAGCCTCCTCCAGTGGTTTGTGGGTTGGGCCAAGTGGACTGTGACAAAGAGAGAGTGGATAGAGAGACTCATTCACACCCCAGCCCCTCACAGCCTAACTGTGGGTTTCCCCCTTCACAAACCAACACGGGCACCAGGCTTCCCAACCACAACACGCCATTCAGTTCTTAGAAAGAGCAGGAATTTTGAGGAGAAACAAAACCTTTTTCCAAACCCCCCTAGCGGGATTCAATAGAGAATTAGCCTACTGATTAGCATCCATATGCACCACAGGACGTACAAGACAGCCATGCTTTGGTGCACACAGTGGGCTGAAATGTAAAGAGATACCTGCCCATTTCAGGCAGGAATATCCCATCTCTACTGTCACTGCAGGCCCCAGTGCTCTACTAGCTGGCTGAACGTATCACACAGCTAATCCTTTTAATGCAACCTGCAGCAGCATTAACAAAGCAGCCAGCCTCTCCCTCTCGCTCCCTGTCTCTCTCCGTCTCTACTGAGCCAGGCCCCACAACAAGAAGCTTCTGCTCAGCTAACCAGAGAGGAGTGCACTCCCTGTTAGAAAGCCAAAAGAGAGAGAGGGAGAGAGAGCGGGAGGGAGGTAGACAGAGAGAAAATGGGAGCGACAAACAGAAAGAAATCACAGCTGAGTAAAAATACTAAGCCGGCGCTCGTAAAGGAGCTAAATCCACACGGAGCCAGCGGAAAGAATTCACTGTGAAACTTAAGGTGGTGTCTTGCCGGCCCTTAACAAGGCCATAAAGAGTTAAATTTGGCCTGATTTGTACAGTCCTGGAAGGGCAAATTGAGAACAGTGGGCATTGGGAAGTGGGCGGGGGGGGGGGGGGGTTAGGGGGCGTCAGGTTAAGCAGGGCTGACCACGCTCCTGCTCCAGACATTAAAATGTCAGCTCCAATCAGGGCGGGGGCAGCTGAGCTGATTACCCAGTGGGGACCCTGCCCTGCCTTTGGTCAGAGCAGCCTGCTAGATCTCCCAGAGACACTGGGATCAGCCAGGGAGGCCCTATTAGGTCCAGTCAGACACAATCCCATTAAACACATCAACCAATAAACAAAGGAAATGTTAAACAAAGGCACCTCCCCATTCCCTGACATTAACCTCTCAGTCATGAACTGTCCTCACCACTTCCTACTCCACTTCACTTCACTGCCTCTTCAGTCACTGCCCCCTATCCTCACTCCTCCTCTCCCCCATTTCTCTTTCCTGGCCCACTCACTCTCTGGTGGTAGTCCAACTGACTAATATGTGATAGTCACCTCCCCTCATGTTAAAAGACTATGAGGTAAGCCCTCCTACCAGACCAGGTCCTTGCTGCCTTGCTAAGGGGTTAGTTGTCTCAGAAATCAGACCTAACTGCTCACTATCAGGGTGGAAATCCTCACACATAAAGACAAGCCCATAAATGCCCATATGTGGCCAGCCCTTAAGTACAGGGCAAACAGCTGAAGAAGGGGAAGCAGCTGAAGCCTGCTCTGTCCCTTAGGGCGGCGCACAATTGGCCCAGCGTTGTCCGCGTTTGGCTGGTGTAGGCCGTCATTTGTTCTTAACTAACTATCTATCTATCTATCTATCTATCTATCTATCTATCTATCTATCTATCTATCTATCTATCTATCTATCTATCTATCTATCTATCTATCTATCTATCTATCTATCTATCTATCTATCTATCTATCTATCTATCTATCTATCTATCTATCTATCTATCTATCTATCTATCTATCTATCTATCTATCTATCTATCTATCTATCTATCTATCTATCTATCTATCTAAAGGTTAAAAAAAACAAATTCAATGAGGCTGATATGATCTATCAGGCCAGGGTAATGGACTACATAATGCATGGGCTATGGAGACCCCAGGCCAACACACTTAATACCTATATTAAACAATTCACAAAAAGGCCTCAAACAACAACCACAGAGCAGCTGCCTGGGTCTACCAGTGGATTATGTATGTATGTGTTTGTGTCTGTGTCTGTGTCTGTGTGTGTGTGTGTGTCTGTGTGTGTGAGTGTGTGTGTGTGTGAGAGAGTGTCGGAGAGCGGGGCGGGAAGGCTTGCTCAGGGCACAGCCTTACCTCGTCACGGCCTGTTAGGAGTCCATAAATCTGATCAATCGCTCTCTCTCCTAAGAATCCCAAAAGCCCACTCCTGCCACCAGCCCTGTGACTAAAGTCCAGCTACCGTATCCTGTTTTCATTGTCAAGTGAAGAGAAAAAAAGAGAGACCAACACAGAGCGAGCCTGGGAACATACCGGAACAAAAAGGAGGCTGATAAAAACATAGGGTGAGGGTATTTTAGCAGCTGTGCGGTTTGAGCGTGGCACGGTTGGGCTTGTATCAGAACATGGCCGAGCATCAGGGCCGACCAGATCCATTAACAGGGGCCAGGAGCAGAACATTGGCTCCTGATGGAAGGGCCTCTACCTCCTCCAGGACCCACACTGTAATTCATGTGCACTGGTCTCAGCACACGGCCACATTCTGGCTATGAAAGTCAAAATAAAGACATTGTTGAGTTGGGGGGAAAGCGTACAGTAAGGTGAATTCTATTAGTCTTTAAGGTCACACTACTTTTGGCCTGCCCTTGGGAGGCAATTTGAAGTTTAATATGCTGCATAAAATTACAATCAAGGATATCAAGTTCTTCAATATTCAAATCTCGCAGTTTCTTCTTGTCAAATTAACATCGGAGGACATTGTGAGCTGTGCTTTCATATATGGAGTCCCTGAGTGACCTTGTCCTAGAACTGTCTGTGTGGCTCACCTGTGATAGGGTGTGAATCAGTTTGTCATCAGAGGGGCTCATCTTTATGTAGGGCCTCCCCAGTGACCTCTTTGTCTGTGAGGACCCTGTGTGTGACCCTGACCTCTCCTCTCCGCTCATTACACAACCACCTCACATCCAGCCCAAACCAACTCTGACAGATACACAGAGTGGACTTTCATCTGAGAGCACAAAAGGCAGAGCAGGAGAGAAAGAACCCTTAAGAGTCAATTAGGTGATTATTAATTCATGGGCCTTTTCCGTAAACCAGGGGCTTTTGTGCTGTCGAGTCCCGTAAGTGAATTGGACTTTGGCACCTTGTCTCACCTCCCTGGGCTGGGCTGCATTACTCAGGCTGCAGCGAGGGGGCTGTCAGCACACAGCTTGGTCTCTGGAGCAATCACAACCTTGTTGTGCTTTCAAGGGGGGAAAAAGATGGCAGCTGGAGTGAGTGACCGACACAAGGCAGTCTGAATTAACACGACAGGACTTCTGCCACTGAAATCTTTGAGGAATGCAATCACAGCTGCCATCGTGTCATTGCCTCAACGTCCTTGGGAAGGGATATTCCACGAGTTGGAGCTAACCGGACGGAGAGGAGGAGAGGAGAGGAGAGGAGAGGAGAGGAGAGGAGAGGAGAGGAGAGGAGAGGAGAGGAGAGGAGAGGAGAGGAGAGGAGAGGAGAGGAGAGGAATTATTTCCCATGGCAGGTGTCTGGGTCTGGAATGGTAGGCCAGGTGGTGCCCTCTTCTCTCACCACTGGCTGGAGAAGCCTGACCATCGGTGGGACACTGTCCCCCAGGAGGCCTGGGAAAAGGATGCATGTGGTCACCAGCTCCTCAGTCTCCTCCCCCTCCTACCGACAGGCCCTATCCTGTCTGCAGACCCAGCCCTGCCTCGGAACCCAGAAGCCTCCGGTCGTAAAAAAACATAAGCCACAGCTGGTGCCAGGCCCTACTGCCTGATACCCACCACGCTGCCCTGGGCCCAGGCCCAGCCGCTTCCTACTCACAACCACCCCTCTCACAATCCCTTCCCACAATGGCCTGATCGTTCAGGGAGAGACTCATAGCCATCTACTGTACTGGAACTCCCTCCATTCAGCCTCCCATTCCACACTTCACAGGCCAAATTACTGACGCTCTCTCTCCCCATGTCCCTCTGCTCCTCACTCGCCTCTAGTCCCTCAGCAATTTAACCATTAATATGGAGAGAGAGGTTCAACTCCCCAGCGCTACAAGTCATTCACTTTTAATGCATATGCTAACAATAACTGAATATTATCTCTCTTTTTCCCCTCCCCTTTCTGCCCATCTTTTTTAATCTACAGGCCATGTTAGAGCCCTGAGCGACAAAGGGCTATATTCCACTTCACCTCGTATTTCTCAGGTAATTACTCTGCATCAATTAATTTCAAATAAAGAAAATTACAACCAAAGCCTCACGCCAAAGCGACTCTATATTGAGGCTCATCATTCCTCAGTATCCTTGGTGGAGGCTTTGGTTGTCATTTTTTTATTAAATGAAAAACCACCTTCACAGTGCATGGGAAAAAAGAGTGGTTTATGTAGGCCTAGAGGCATGACCGCAACAAAGACAAATTTAAAATGAAGAAATTAAAAGGAGATAGTAATTAGTGTCCGCGTTATTAATCTTCAGGCCACTGAGCAGGCGGCTGACATGGCGTTCAACTTTAAAGGACACTCCTCCCCGCCCACCCGACCAGCACAGAGGCAGTACCGGCAGCAACACGGCTGGCCCATTACACTGAAGCAGTACAACTCATAAACACTGATCTTTCAGGGAGTTGGCTCACGAACGAGGACAATTTATGGTCTATAATCTTCAAAGACAAAAGGAATTATAATTTGAGGATGACAAACACTCAAAGACATGATATGAATATGAAAAAATACATTCTACTCTCCTCTGTCTTCATGGGATAACACTTGCACATTGTTAGAACTCAAGGGGGAGAAAGCAATAGCCCATTGGTGTAATACATTCCTTAGGCTGAACTGTTAAAAAATATGAAAATATTAAATATAAAAACTGATGAGTACTGTCGATTGCTAACCTTACCCTACTGGCCAGCACAGCACTTCTGACAACTCATGAGACTATTACTAAAACTAGAGTTGAAAGAGACCACATGCCCATATGTGTACGTTTCATTGTGAGCCATACACCATTCTCAAGACTAAAGAGCACAGACCATAATATGTTCAGCCTGCAGTAATACTCTTCTGCATCCAGGGGTTGCTAATGTTCACTGCACTGACAGAGATGCATCCATAGTCTAATTTCCTTTCACTCACACACACACACACACACACACACACACACACACACACACACACACACACACACACACACACACAACACACACACACACACACACACACACACACACACATACCTACAGTACACATACAAACAAACCCACACAAGCACACATACATAAACAAGCATGCACGCACACACACACTCACAGCACCGGGTTCCTCCACACTCATCCAATCACAGAGATTCATAGGTATAAGTAAATATTTAAGGGAAAATAGATTGGACCAATTTGGTTGGGTGCTCTGCCGGTGTCAGAATGCAGATGACCCCGCGCTGTAATATAATTTTCCCCTCCCTCACTCCAGCTCCCATCATTTGAAAGTCAGGAAGGGGGTATGAGAGGAATTATTCATAAACCTCAATTGCAGAAGGCCACCTCAATACAAACCCTTCCCATACATTTATGTTAAGCATGTCAAATCATATTGTGGCCATTCCTCCTAGCCCTTAAGTGTATTAACAATCCCTCTCTCCTCTTTCTGCCCCCCCCCATCCTCTACATTTCTCCTACCTCCATCCCTGTGTATTCAGCTCCTGCGTTAATACTGTCCTCCATCCCTGTATATTCAGCTCCTGCATTAATACTGTCCTCCATCCCTGTGTATTCAGCTCCTGCGTTAATACTGTCCTCCATCCCTGTGTATTCAGCTCCTGCATTAATACTGTCCTCCATCCCTGTGTATTCAGCTCCTGCGTTAATACTGTCCTCCATCCCTGTATATTCAGCTCCTGCGTTAATACTGTCCTCCATCCCTGTGTATTCAGCTCCTGCATTAATACTGTCCTGCTCTAATCTAGGTACAACTCCCCTTGCCTTCCGGAGCAGAACGCCTCCATTTCACTAATGCTGCCTCAGCTAGGTGAACAAGGCATTGGGGCGGCAGGTAGCCGAGTGGTTAGAGTGTTGGGCCCGTAACTGAAAGGTTGCTGGATCGAATCCCCGAGCTGACAAGGTAAAAATCTGCTGTTCTGCCCCTGAACAAGGCAGTTAACCCACTGTTCGTAGGCTGTCATTGTAAATAAGAATTTGTTCTTAACTGACTTAGTTAAATAAAGGTTAAATAAAATAATATTTCACTAATGCTGCCTCAGCTAGGTGAACAAGGCATTTCACTAATGCTGCCTCAGCTAGGTGAACAAGGCATTTCACTAATGCTGCCTCAGCTAGGTGAACAAGGCATTTCACTAATGCTGCCTCAGCTAGGTGAACAAGGCGTTTCACTAATGCTGCCTCAGCTAGGTGAACAAGGCTCGAGGTCATTTATAAATATTTAAATCGGCCGCATCAGAAACAACCTCTGGATAGCTGATTGGGGAAGGAGGCTAGATCGCAGCTTCTGCCAACATGGACTTCATGTTTAAATAAGTAATGAATTCGATGTACAAACTAAACTTGTGGTTGTATGTCATCCCTCGCTCTCTCTCTCTCATGGAAAACAATTACAAAGTGTGGTGTGTGTGTTCAGGTGTGTGAGCGGGATCTTGAAGAAATCTACGTAATATTGAAGGAATCTTTCAGCAGGAGAGACATGCAGAATACATATGCATTTCTAATTTTGAAGCGCTATGGCACTAAAAAGGGAAAATAAGATTGACAGTAGCTTTAAAACGGTAGATTCCTTTATTCTGCCTCTGCTAATGCCACCTGCCTGACAGTGACTGTCACTTGTAAAGGGAACAACGTCTCCACACCAAGTTCCAATGGTTGTATGACAAGGATGAGACGAAACACTTCACTAGTTCTAATGACGGACCTCAGGAGAGAGACACAACATCAGACAGCGGGAGACTGAGCACTCTTTTAAATAACAGGTTAGCTCAGTACCTCACATTCTAGTCCAACACAGAGCATCAGTGTGTTGTCTGCCTTCTCAGACATCCTGAGACAATCATCAACCACAACAAGCATGCCTCTGTTTACCAAATGCATTCTGTGTTCATCTGTGCTGTTGTTCGTACGGGGTTATGGAGGGTCTCTGTATAGGCGCAGTGTCCATCAATCATACAAACATAGAGTCCATTAAACTAGCGCTCCCGTCTCCTTTCTCAGTTGACAACACAGCCGCTCATCCCTCCACCCCTCCACCTTATCCAACCACCCACCTTTTCACTGACATCAAACAGAAACCCCAGACCTGGTTTCCTAATGCACACGCTATTTTTAACTAAGCGGTTCTAATAAGCTGCTGGGAAGCTGTACATTTTTCATATGCAAGCACATCTTTCCTTTGTGAAAACACAGAAACACACTTATTTGGTGATTAGCGACTGACAGAGGGGAGGAAAGGAATTGAATATGCTTGTATCAAATTGCATGCCTTTCAAAAAAGCAGGAATCCTAATGCGAGGACTCTTCCTGAGCACCACAGGTATGAGTGAATTATTAATCGCTTGGCTCATTTTAATGCTTTTTAAAGTGCTTTATTTTCATGTGTTAAAATATACTTTTAGACATTTTTCAGGCAGACGTGCATATCATTATTTCTCCCATCAAAGAGGAGTGTCGCCCTTTCAAAGAGCACAAACAACTCAGGCTCATTTGAAATAAAAGTTAGAATATCAAAGACATTTTTACAAACAGTGTGATGGGCTTCAAACAGTGTGATGAACTTTTTTTGCAGAACTTTCTTTAAAACAAATGAGGTATGCAAAAGGTCTGGATTGTTATTCAGCTTTTAACCTCACTAGTGTAAATCAAGACAGGGATGGAGCTGGTCTAGTTAAAACGCCATCTCTCTCTCTGCCTGCTAGTCTGTGATGTTGGCTGTCATTACCACAACTATGTCTATTGGATGGGAGGAGATTACAAGGAATCCCCCTACTCACTTCCATCCTTGTCTGACAACTAATTACTGATAATACTTATTCCCTTTAAGACTTTATAACAGTAAAAACTAAAAGTATAAAAAGGATGTTCCATTAACCCAGTGCTGACAACCAGGATTCAACCCTGAACATAAGACTAGACCCCATTGTCCAGAGAGCCATCCTGTACATCTGGATATTTACACAGTATGTGTCAAAAAGGTCCCCCCCCCCCCCAAGAGCCAATGAGAAATCACCTCAGGCCTCAACGTTCTATGGGCTCTATTTTAACAAACCTAACACAATGGTAAATGCTCCATGGTAAATGCGCAGTGCTCCATGGTGAAATATGTGGTTGTTTCAAGTTTTATGTATAGTCTTGGAATCAACTCCAATTCCAATGTTAGTCTGTTATAGTTTATTAAATGGCTTACAGAATATAAATAACAAAATGGAGACATAAGTTAACTTGAACCCATTTGCAGTCCACATTGTTCTAAGTAATTGTATGGCTTCAATAGCATTCACACTGATATAGGGGCTAGGCCTACTGTAAATTGCATTATGGCTGAGCATGGACATGCCAAACATAAGCAAGATTAAATTAATTATTGATGAGGCCTAAAAAGAGAATGAATAATTCTAATCAAATTCTAAACAAAACAACAAACTTGTTTTGAATAGGCACACTTACAGGCACCATCATTTTTCCACATGTGCATATAATATTAAAACAACGTAGACTATGGAGGGTTTTATGCACATTCAAAACGGGACCTGCATGGCTAAAATAATGAGGGCCTGCCTACAATGCATAGATAAAAAGGGAAAGTAAAATATTCTTATGTTTCTAAAGGCACCAAAGCACATCAGGCTACTCTTGTTCTATGTGCATATGGACAGTGTGCGTCACTGTTGGATAGGCTGTGTTTCCGCTGTCAAAATTCATGCCATAAAACCAGCATCTGGTTGGTCTTAAATATCCCTCCTATCAGCGCTGCCTGAAATTACCACTTTGGATTGTGTTTTTAAGGACACACCTAAAATATTTCCACCCCGCACATCTGAACGCAAGAGAGCTGATATAAGACAGGTAAATTGCCAAACCTGGCTTTAGTGCTGTAAAATGCCAGTGAGTCAGTTTTTACATTATGAAATTGCAAACAAACGTGCGTTTGACACTAGCGCTGCCTTAAGACCAGGCGAAAATAGAGCCCTATATAGTATACTGCTATTACTAATGACTATTAATGTAAATATTATTACTCATGTAAATACTATTACTATGACTAAGACTATAATAATAGCCATGATAATTCTACCAATCTACCAAGGAAGTTTAGAACAGTCCTGGTCTATGAGTGCTGTGATTGGAGATCCAGGCCAGACACCCAACAGGGCATGACACAAACCCTAACTATGTTCTGACGTGAACATGTGGCCAGGGGGGCCGAGCAGTGGGGAGCTGTCACAAACACTTCCTGTCTGTGAACCTCTTCCTCACACGACATACACCCACACACACACTCAACCTGGACCTGCTGACCTTGACTAGCAACATAAATAAGTTAAACCATTTCTAATGCACGCTGATGTAAACTAATTACATTAAAAGTAGATAGGATTAATCCTAAAACCTACAATAACAAACAATCATGGCCTCCCAGCAAAACACAGGCCTTTAATCTGCAGGTAAAAGTACTCCTCAGCCATAGCCTAGGTTAGAATAGGCCTGAACACTAATGTCTCCCCTCAGCTCAAGCCCCACCTCTCCATGGAACTCAACACCTGCACCTGGCATCAGAAAGCCCATCGAGAGAAATATCCCTATCTGATAACATTTAACACAGGTGTGTGTTTCAGTCACACACAATCAAGCAGTGCAGGAGAAGGCAGGCCTGTCACATGGGCACACACACGTGGCTGAGCTTGAATTATCCGCCCCTCTCCATAAAATCCACTGACAACTGACAAAACATGAGTCACTTGTCACCTGACCAGATTAGCTTAATTGACAATTTGGCCTAATTCATCAGATAGGATTTGATGAGAGGAGACCTGATTTGTGACAGAGCAATATTAAAGGGGCTCTGATATTAGTGTAGAATCTGTATAATTATTTGAGACAAAAGGCCTTCTGTTGAGAACAAATCAGGTGCAATAGCACATGATCCCTGAGGGCAGTGTTGCCTAAATGTGTGTAGTGAAAAATATAGGCCTTACCTGTCCCTTTGGTGAGCTCCTTCTCCCCCCCACTCTCTCTGTCTTTGGTTTGGTCCTCCTGTTCTGTGGTGGTCTCACTGGCAGCCTCCACATCCTCACTCAGCTCTCCTGAAGGGGGAGGAGAGGATGGGATATGTAAATCAACACGCCATCAGAATTGGTGGAAGCACTTAAAGGGACAGTAGCGTTTTTTTCTATAGGAGCTTACAACAATTACATTTGCTGACACACAGTTAAAAGGTTACCAGACAAAGAGGGCGGGATCTGCTTAATGCCCTGTGCTGCTTGATCACCATGAGTGCATTTTGCAATTTATTTTCATTAAAACAATACAATTTGAGAAAAAAGTTGTACTCATCAAAACAGAGCTACAGGAAATGTATTATATTTTCTCTCACTTATTTTCTCTGCTGTATCCACACTAATATGAACACATTTAGAAAATAATTACAGTTCATTTGAAAATATAATAATAATAATAATAACAATAATCATCATCATAATTTTTTATACAAGCCCCAAAGTTATAATTCTTAATTTATTTAAGACCATGACACAAATATCTTTATGGCTTCCTCTCTTTAATATGGACATAAAACTGCAGAAAACCGCACACGTGGTAGAGACATACACACATTTTCCAAAGCGGTTTGAAGTATGCAGACAGGAAAAATAATTGTGTGAGGAGCATGTTTCTAGAGATAGACCTCTCTCTCTCTCCCTCTCCCTCTCTCTCTCTCTCCCTTTCTCTTTCTCTCCTTCTCTTTCTCTCTCCCTTTCTCTTTCTCTCCTTTTCTCTCTTTCTCTCTCTCCATATACATTACTGTCCCCAGCTGCAGTCTGCTAGGCTACTTACCAGTACAGGGCTCATTTCACCTCTACTTCCTCACTATTGCAATATAAAAAATCATAAATATTTAAAACTTTCAGACCGACAATTCATTTTATTTTTCTGCAATGTCAAATACAGAAATCCCCCTGTAACGACCTTAAAAACCTCAGCTCAATATTTCAGCCCATTTAAAAGCATTGAACTCCAAACAATGGATATCCGATAATGCCATCTGTAAGTAACGCAGAGAGAGAAAATATGGCAAAAGAATTATAATAAAAAGCTCATCAATCTTCTTTATTTCTCTCTAGTGCCCCCCGAGCAGCCCCTTGGCCTGTTAAGTTTGTTTAAAAGTAGTGTGGCTAGCACGCAACAGCATTGATTTGACAACAGTAAACTGGGCCGCAGTCAATAAGGCCTATCAGTTATTACACAAGTCAGCTAATTCTCAGCAAACATACTTAAATGTTCTTTTGAAAATGCTTCCACTCTCAGGTCTCTACTCGACAGCCTATTGATATATTGACAATGCTACAACAACAGCCACTGAAATATCCTGTTCACATATTCAGCCCTGCAGTCAACACACATCTGATCTGAGCTCACCACTTGACAAGCCACTATGACTTTTATGGCCTCCTATGATCTACTATAGGACTTACACTCTTATACTGTAGCCCCATCAAACCTCACTAGCACAAATACCCTCTAAAAATGGTTTCTGGATAGAACATTTTGAATCAAATAAAATATTTACATTTCAGTACCAGCACGGTATGGTTAAATGCTTTATTTGTATTATCTCTATTCATTCATGACTGGCAATCCGTGAAGTACTTAAAACATTTCAATCTCCTTCAGTTCTCATGGTAAATAGATATTTCCTGTGCTTCGATATTCACATGTAAATCAAAGAGAAATGAAAGCTATATGACGAGAGACACATTATAGTGTGTGTAAAGTGATTACACATTTAGATCAGGCTGAAATTGCAATGATAATGTGCTATTGGAGTTCTGCTATTTTAATCACTGATGCACAATGAGAAACACTCACTAAAGGCAGCAATAACATATCACTCAATACTAGAATATAATATTCCATCCTACAAAATAACTTATGAGTTTGTCAATGTGATTTTCTCACTGATTTAACAAAGGGTTGGATTTAGATGCCTGAGAAGAGCTTCTTACTGTAAACCGAAGATACCATACAAGCATGTACCATAATTGCAATAACTATCATTATTCCAGTTATGATAATAACTACAGCATTGAGGAGATTGTCATTGAGAAAGCTTTAACTCAATAGAAAACACCTCTGTGTCATGAGGCAAGAGCAATATCCTGGCGTTCCTGACTGTTTCCCAAAGTAAGAAGCCCCTCTCTTTACAACAGAATGATTGGTGTATGGATTATGTTGTTAGACATTATTGCTAGCAGCAGACGGTGATCATGTGTATTAATGAAGGTATTTAACAGGGATAACTGGCTCCCAGTAAAAAAACACATTTAAGTGTTCCCCAGATCCCACTTGCATAAATACATTTTTTTCATTATTTTATTATTGACCATGTTTCTATTATGTTTCCAAGGCAACCTGTAAGTGCCGTCCAGCGTAGCCCATCCTGTGCTGCCGAGTCCTAAACCATCGCCCGGTAAACCAGAGGAGAGCTGCAGCCGAGCCCCAAAATCCCATCTAACTCCAGCCTGCACAAATCCACACAACTCCCAGAGAATTAGAACACCATCCAGCCGCACAAGTGCTCAGATTACAAAATAATCCCCAGGTAAATTGTACACCTGCATGTACTTCTGAGCTATCCTACTCTTACAGTGTGTCTAATTCCACACCTCCACACTTCAACATGCTTTTTCAGGAACATTGCAGTGATCCACAGTTCAGATTTTAACTCTATTCAGCGTCACTGAATACAACAGCTGTCACCTCAGCATTCTCCAGACGGATCGCTTGTGGGGCGTAGCAGAGAGAGCTCCCCCCGGCCTCTGCTGCCTGCCTGCTCCCTCTCGCTCACAACACTTCTTCATTTAGGTTTTTAATCAAGATGTATGACACTTCCACCACACACCGCACAGTAAACCCCCCATAATGAATGTAGAAATGCAGACATTTAATTCCACGAGCGGCACTACATCTTTAAGTGGCAAATGACTGTGCCTATTCCTCATCTCATCTCCAACGGTATTACACAATTATTAAAGCCGGGCCCAGCCA
This sequence comes from Thymallus thymallus, assembly GCA_023634145.1. Classification (NCBI taxonomy): domain Eukaryota; kingdom Metazoa; phylum Chordata; class Actinopteri; order Salmoniformes; family Salmonidae; genus Thymallus; species Thymallus thymallus. The sequence continues at coordinate 20,211,271 of CM042380.1, read as the reverse complement.
TAATTAATGAAAGGTCACAAGTGGCCTAAGAGTAGGATACAAATGGAAGAGCCACTAAAATGGACTCATAGATTAGTACTGGAAATAGATGGGCAGAAACACTCAGAGCTACGGCAATAGGCCATTTCTAACCCAAATCATCCAAATGTAAAGGACAATAGCCTGGAGGTTGTCGTCTAATTAATTGTCTTCATTAACCCTCCTCATACAATGATATTAAACTGTTCCGTTAATCTAATCAGGCAAGCTGAATAAGCCTCCGCTGCAGACACACAGATTACACCCATGCAAATATCAGCCCTCCACCGCATGTCAATGGAGACAGTCCACAGTCTCTCCATCATACCAGCTCTCTGTCTGCAGAAGGCATCACAGACACAGAAGCCAGGTGAAATGGACATGAAAAAGAAAAACTGAAGCATCTAGTTTTCCCCGGCACATACACACGCTCCCAAATACACACACACACACACACACACACACACACACACACACACACACACACACACACACACACACACACACACACACACACACACACACACACACACACACACACACACACACACACACACACACACACACACACACACACACACACACAAGCAGCTAATGTTCTCCTTCCCACTCTCTCCCTCTGCCTGCCTGTAAGTGCAGGGGCTTAGGCAGACCCATAGGTGTCACCCTATACAAGCCGGGAGAGAGCGAGGTACTCACACACACACTAATGGGGGGGTGGGTGGATGAGGAGGGGGAGGCGGGAGCGAGAGAGCTGCAACAGACAGACACAGGGAAGGAAAAAGAAGAAGAAATATGTGGAGATGTAAAAAACAGATGCTCTGCAGGAAGCGGCCGGTGAAGATGAGACGGTGAAGACAGTGTGATAACCTTCAGATGAGGCCGAGCAGCCTTCCTTCCCCAGAAGAACAGTGATTACACCAATACTAATCACACTGACAGGCACAAACGGACAAATAAATAATAGATGGTAACCACTGCACTTTCCAGTTCTCCTTCTGAGACTGAAATAATTATATATATAGACGGGGTACATAGAAATCAGCCAGTCAAACTCCTCCTCCATCCTCTGTCGCAGCTGAACACATGCTAAGCTAATAGCCATTATATTAACAACACATACAATAATCCAATCCTACCTGCTGCAAATGGCTCCAGTGTTCCTCACACACAAGAGAATCCTTGCTCATTTCTTGCATGTCTGTCTGTCTCCCTTTCATGCTCAGCAGCAGACTCCTCTGCCTGCCCCTGTCTGTCCCGTTCTCCTCTCCCTAGTCCTAGTGTACCAGGAGCGGGGGTTGAGCTGTGCCTCTCCCTCTCCTCTCCCCAGTCCTAGAGTACCAGGAGCGGGGGTTGAGCTGTGCCTCTCCCTCTCCTCTCCCCAGTCCTAGAGTACCAGGAGCGGGGGTTGAGCTGTGCCTCTCCCTCTCCTCTCCCCAGTCCTAGAGTACCAGGAGCGGGGGTTGAGCTGTGCTAGTCACTGGTGCTCCTGTGTAGTGTGGAGCTGGCTGTGTCTGAGCTCTCATTACTCTCATTATGATCATTGAGGCTGTTGTTATCATTTTAACCAGGTGTCACAGCGCTTCAACTGGAAATCAGGGGTGCACTTCCCCCGCTTTATCCAGCTCCGGACAGCTTCCTTTTCTTTAACGCCTCGCTGTCGGATAAAAAGCTATCTTATTTCACACCTCACAGACTATCTTTCTCCCCTACTTCTTTCTTTTAAAATTCCCCCTGCTCCCCCCATCATCCCTTGCACCCCATCCCCATATCAAAGCTGGCCTGACTCCGGACTGGGGGGTGTCAAATGAAAGTGACAGGAGGGTACCGTGGGACAATGGGACACAGGCTCCATGCTGGGGGCTTTCATGCATTGTTCGCTCCTCATATCAGCACCTCTCTGCCCCATATGCAAGCCCCCCTCTGCGCCCCCTTAAACCACAACATACAGAAAAACACTCCCACCCCTCCCAAAAAGTATCCTCGCCCCGGCCCAGACCCCTCCTCAAGCCATCCCTGATGAGTTAGCTGTCAGAAAACCATGACTGAGTAAAACACGGCCCACTCCCTAACCAGAGAGCTGAGGGGTTAGAGAGGTATGGGCCATCACTTAGCAACTTAACAGTCAACCACAACATATGATACAACCACAGTACCACACAGCAACTACACCGCCATTCAAACACTGCAACAAACTGCTGATATTAAAATCTAATATAAGATATAAACAAAAAAATATATAAAAGTGATATACAAAATATAAGTGATAAATGCAGTATTCATTATTTAAAAAATATTAAAATGCTAATTAAAATTGGTATGATTTATATTTGATAATATTTCATACTTAGTGGACAGCAAACTTCCAAAGTGATTGTAAATACAACCTGAAGATACAAGCGAAAATAAAGCAAGTCAAACGTGTGGTGAGGATTGGGTGAAGCCCCTGCTACCATAAACACAGTGTCTGACTCATGCGCTTACACACCACACACATTCAAAGAGGAGTGTCTTGTATCTCTGTTGCTCTTTCAGTCTGTCAAACCTCTCTCACACACACACACACACACACACACACACACACATGCGCGGGCGCACGCAGGCAAGTACGTACATACATACATACATACATACATACATACATACATACATACATACATATACACTCCTCACATTTAGGAAGAAAGGAAGAGTACCTCTTTGGTTTAAAGGGCCGCGGTGTCTCTCTGGCGGTGTGGGACTGAGTTACGTGCTAGATTCCTGACCTGTCTAAGGGAGGACATGGCACTCTCTCCCCACTGGCCCTGCCGTGACCTCACCATCTAAATGTGAATGAATACTTTGTGTCTCCATGGGGCTGGGGGCAGAAGGGGAAGGTGCAGGAGGAGGAGGAGGAGGAGGAGGAGGAGGAGGAGGAGGGATGGGGGTCCGGGGTTAGGTCAGCTAATAGCTAAAAAACCTTAAACAGCAAGTTAATCACAAACAGCAGGGATAGCTCACACTGCCTTAGAACAATACCAGTGGGCCCCCTCCCCTCTCTATCGCTCTCTCTTGCTCTCTCTCTGTCTCTCTCTGTCTCTCTCTCTCTTCCAGCACTCCCCCCGCCATGCCCGGCCAACCCCCCTAAGCCTTCCAAGCAACACTTAATTTGATCCCCCTAGCCTTTCAAAGTCACAGGCCATTTCAGTGGACATTCAGCCCTTATTCAGGTCACCGAGGGTCACGCAGACAGAATTATTTTATCTGTCCGCAACAGCAGCAGCGTCTAATAAGGGGAAATCTAATTTACACATGCCACCGGAATATCCTGTTATTCTAAATAGACATCACTTTGTTTCAATACCTGGTGTGACACCGCATCGCAAACATGACATCTCTAATGCAATGGACGCTCTACATCTCCCATAAGTAGGGAGCTGTAAACAGGACATCAATCGTGATGAAACAGCTCCTCTCCCTTCCAAATAGAGCTCACATTAAAAACCACATATGACTATCTAATTGGGCAGTACACTACACACAGCATATGCTAATTAAAAAAAATAGCATGAAGTACTTTCCCCAAAGTAATTATCTCATAAGAATTAATACTAATTAGTAGAATTATTGCTTGTGTTATTGATATTTAGACACATTATAAATAAATCTGTGATTAGTGATCTATTTATTTTCTCTTTAGTGTTTTAGTGGAGTGATGGAGGAGAGAGGAGGGGGATGTAGGTTAATGTGCCTGCACAGGGACTGAGTATTCAGGGATCACTCTCTCCAGCTAACCTCTACACACACGTATAAAGACAGAATACACACCCGCAAACAGCTCTGACTGGCCATTACGCCGTGTCCTGTATGACGGTAGCCTTGCATATACACACATTATGGACAAAGGAGGATGCAGACTGTGCTTTTCCCTGGCAGGCGATGGGCTAAAAGCCTGGGCAGGAGGCAAAGACATCACCGGACAAACTACTGCTCTCACGTCTCTCATCTCCCATGCCTGGGGGAGATCTGTCCTGCACAAAGACAGCATCACTCACTCTACTAACACCCCCCCCCCCCCCCCCCAGGCATAAAATGAACCCTTTTCTTAATGCATCCCTTTTTTCCGTCATCTCACACCACAATAGTTTCACCTATCTCTAGACTATTGAAGGGGGGCTACTGTAGCTAAGCAAGATCCAGAGGGAGGGAGGAGAGGAAAGGCAATCACAAGGGCAATCACATCAACTCTGAAATATTCACCAGTGGGTCGGAAAATGCGATGGTACAGTTGTGACAGGCGAGTAGCCTCACCCCCCCCCCCCCCCCCCCCCCCCCCCCCCCTCCTCCTCCCTCTCCCCATCAGGGAGGAAGCATGGCGGGCACTCTGAATATGTATAACCCGGAAAAAATGTATTGATTTTTCATTTGGCAAAAAAGGGACATAAAAATCACATAACCTGAAACTGTCACAGCTCTTTAGTTCATAGCTCATCTCTCCCGATGTGTGGCTTTGGCCACAAACTCCCTTTAATTACCAGGTACAGCACAGTACAGCTTAGCTTCAGAGCCTCACTCTCTCCACAGAGACACACAGACACATTTCAACATCCACACATTTATTATATATGCTCTACACCAAGCTGCTTTTATTTAATACCTGACAAATAAAGCAGACTGAATGTGAATATACACACTGCATTGTTTTATATACACATATTATGTCTGCTGTAGAAATTGAATGCCTACAACCAAGAAGCCCTTGGAAAAAATATTATTTCATATACTGTGTGTGAGTATTTTTATATTTAACTTGATGCTACTTAACATTCACATTCGGTAGCCTAGTTTACTAAGAGGCATCGTTTTCAATGTGGAATTATTGATACGGGCTTCTCCAGTCCACCGCACAGCAAGCTGGCAGGTATGTGTGCATACGCGTCTGTCTGTCCATTACCAGGTACTTATCTGTTTACGCCTCTTTTTAGAACTACAGACCCACCAGTACAGCGGGCCGTCTGAAAAAGATCTCTGCCTGTCGGTTTATCGAATGACCATTTACATATCTTTGTAGTGCATCCATCTGCCTGTGGATCACTCTGTGGAGGTATCAGCTGAGAAAATCAATATGGCCATGGTTGAATGTATGTAGAGCCCACCTCGATGTGTTAGGAGTCCAGCTCATAGCACACAGCTCCCACATGGCTCAGTCTACACCAGTCCTCCCGGTCCTGCCACGTACATAAACATACACAAACACACTACCCACAAGCCCTCTCTCTCCAGACTGGGCCGCTCCAGCCCTCCCGCCGCCACGGAGCACACGGTCAGCACCGGGCCCGACGGGCTGCTTGTTTATAAAAGCGTACGCCTAGCTAGATAAAACTGAATTTACTAGGCTTATGAATACCAATATGGCTAATCAATTTTATTAAAAATATAAGATAGGGGGCTATCATTGATGTGTTTGCTTTCTAATGATATCTGTCTGCTATGCCTGCTAGATCAAATGTGTTTGAAGGATATCTTACTGGGGAGAGGATGGAGAGGTGGTTCAGCACTGAACTGAACTGGACAGGGGAGTGTGTTTTAGTTGGGTCAGTGTGACAGGGTGTCAGCCTGCTGTCCAGTGCTGACAAGCCAAAGCCAGGGCACAGCCATGCCAGTCCACAGGGTGACAGGAGTGTGTATGTGTGACTCACTGAGCACAGTGACAGGTCCACCTAAAAGTACCATCCCTCAGGATAACACATACACTAAAGCTCAGTCCAAACAGTAGCACTGTGGCCAAGTACTGAGGATATGATGCATTACTGTAGAGGAGAATATAGTGGATACACTGGGTACCCATTCCTTCCTTCCCATTACTGGGTCTGTGTCGTAAGGATTCAACCCCAGTTGGCTGCTAATAGCAATCCGCTAAAGGAATTCAATGAATACATTGTGGAGGCACTTTAAAACATCCACAAGACTGCCACCACTTATTGAGAAAAGATCCTGCTCCTTCCTCCCACTATCAGGTTGGTTTCTAATACAAATCAAACACGGGAGCTTACTTTCTCCATTTGTCTTTCTTTCTGGTCCTCTTTGCATATCCCATCCATTACTTTCACATGAAATATGAAAAGGCAATATCCTCTCTGTGTTTCTACTGAAGCGTAATGCGATTGTGTTGTCATTTATAGGAAATAATCGCAAACCTCTCTTTCATTTTCCAGTTCAAATAACCATGAAAAATTAGCCTGCAATGTCAGGGGGGACAACAAAAGGAGGCGCGCAGACTATCGCTTCGCCACCGCGCTTGACATTTCTCCTTAATAGGAAAACGGGTGATTGTTTCGAGTTTTCTTTTTTCAACCTCTCCTTTTCTTAATTAAAAAGTTCTGCACTTTGATCGGAATAAATCTCTCCTTGTCCGTTACTTGGTGTGACAGGGGGGGGTTGGGTTTGTATGAGGGGGTGCGGGTGGAGTGGGGGGGGGTAGGTTGGGTTTGTATGAGGGGATGCGGGTGGAGTGGGGGGGTAGGTTGGGTTTGTATGAGGGGGTGCGGGTGGAGTGGGGGGGGGTATAGGTTGGGTTTGTATGAGGGGGTGCGGGTGGAGTGGGGGGGGGTATAGGTTGGGTTTGTATGAGGGGGTGCGGGTGGAGTGGGGGGGTATAGGTCGGGTTTGTATGAGGGGGTGCGGGTGGAGTGTGGGGGGTATAGGTTGGGTTTGTATGAGGGGGTGCGGGTGGAGTGGGGGGGTCATACTCTGATCCCCTTCTACCCCACATCAACACCTCCACCCCTCTCTGCTAATTGCTGTCCGTCTGTCCATCAGGAGGAGAGATGTCGCCAGACAGCCATGGTGGGGCCTTGGTCTCCGTGGCTACGTGGCTGCAGCCTGGATAAATTATTTAGCAGCTATCAGACTCCCTGGCAGCAGAGCAGAGCAGAGTCAGTCCCAAAAACACACACACACTCACTCACTCACTCAGGACGTCATGCGTCACAAGGCCTTCTCAACACATCAGCACTTAGCCCTACAAATGCTAACAATCACCCAGATCTCTAAACGCACCAACACTCACACAATTATCCCCTATCAGCAGTTAGTGGATCATTTCTATTTAAAGAAATCTTTATTTCCAGTGTGAGAAACTATTGGTAATTGGATTGCTTTCTGTATTACTGCCATTCGAGTGCAGCTTAATAGGCACACTGTTTTTTCCACAGTAATTATGCACAACATAATCAACCCATCTCGGTTTAACAGTGCAATTATTACAGATAGGTCTTATCAACTATGCTTATTTTGTGTTCACAGCACCTGAAAAATATAATACAATATTTGCTGCAACATATTGTCGCTCGTGGATTGTAAATAGGTACTGTCAAAACAAAGCTGTTGTCAGATAAGTTAAATCTTTCACTGAGAGACACAAGTCACTATCATCTACCATCGCTTCTAACGAGCCATGCACTTTTTAATTTCTGAAATAATCTGCTAAAACAAATACATTTCTTAATGAAAAGCAGTTTATCAATCCTAAACCCAAATGTACCCCTAGAATCTCAAGGTTAAGTGATTCTTCTTACTCCTGCAGACTGAACCACTGGTGGTCTGAAACACAGAGGGGTACAGGGTACAATAGAGGACTGAACAGAGGGGGACACGTTTTACTGAGTAAACAGGCATGTCTCTGAACAGCCCTAGGGTCCTGGGCAGTACTCTGTGTGTACAGTACACTACTAACTGCACAGTGTAAACAGAGAGTGTGTGAGTCTAGAGCTGTCTCTTTGGAAACTGGGGTCGTCACTCCACTCTGGTTGGTAGTTTTGTTACCCCCTCGTGGTTTCCTTCACTCAACAGAATGTTTGCTCATTTACATATTTCTAAAGCAGGATTTCATCTGGCATTATAGTTTGTGATGCATATAATGAGATTTCCCCTGAAAAAGCTAATGAAAAATACTCATCTCATGCAATTAGCTGCTGCATTCTTTCTTCACTTATTGTCATGTATTAATTCATTATCACATAATTCTTACACTATTTATTTATTTGATTATGCACACACCTTAAAGCCTTAATTAGAAAAAGGACTAGGAGCCAGAGGAAGGGATGCAATGCACCAACTCATCTATCAGTCGATCTAGTTATCTGTTTAATCTCAACAGTATATCCATCCAATCTCTTATCAGCCTGTAGTAATCTGAAGCTAATCAGTTTACCAATTTGCTGTATGGGCGCAAGCTCATCTGAGAAAGAAGAGAGACTCAAAAATGCCCTGAAAAGATAATCCTGTCAAAGTAGGCAGAATTTGGCCTACACAATTCCCTTGCCCTCCCATCTGACCCCCCTCTCTCATTTTTTCCTGAATCTCTGTGCATTTCCTCTGGAAGTCCTCATAATGTAAACTGACTGCAGTTCCACAGCCGGTTCAGCTGCATTCAGCTACACCAGCTCGGGTCACATGTGTCAAGTGAACACACTTCATTTCTTTTCAATTTTACCCCTGCTCACCGTTTGGCTTTTAACTGCAGCCAGACTGCAATGGAGACTTAATTCTTAGCTGAGACTCCAAAACTCTTTTACAGTAGTTTAATGTTGTAATTTACTCTGGCTAAGTTACTGTCACGCCCTGCTGTCACCTAAGACAACTACTTCCTGTAGTCCAAGACCAGGGTTTCCCAGACGGTCTGTGTTCATGCTATGCTAAGTGGAATTGTGTCATTGTGTATTTAGGACCCCAATGATTCCTCATGCACATGTGTCATAACAGAGTGAAAAGGGGCTGAGGTGGTGGTGCAGAGCTGGGTTGCTGACTGAGGCGACGCTCTCCTGAGGAGGGGAATTGAAATGATTACAGTCACACACAGCTACTCAGCGAGTTATCTTTGGCTCCAAGGGGAGAGGAGAGGAAGGAGCAGAGCAGTGAGTGATCACGCCGACAAGGCCAGAACATGGAACAGCTGCTTTACAATAACCAAAAGCAAAAAAACCTCTGACCCTGTTCATGTAGTATTTACTCCTCCACATTAAAGCCCCTCACCTCCTTACTCTGCCATGTCCATCACTGAGCCCAGGACAGCATTCCCTCAGTACAGACCAGAACAATGACTCACTATCACTGGGGAGAGCTACAGGTTTAATACTGTAGTTAGAAACACATTCTACACAACCACAGTTAAGAAGTGTACTACTACGGGAAAGGAGACATTATTAAAGAGCCCTTGGATACTGAAATGGAGGCCCTTTCCTTTTCAATTAAATGGCTTGGCGGCATCCATTTTGTGCCGAGTGAACAGGTATGAGCAGCGGAGGGGAGGCGGGGGAGGAGGAGGAGGGGAGAGCGGAGTAGCACAGACAGTGCCGTGCGCTCGGCCCATGAGCAGGCTCTGCTAAATAGGCTTATTAATTTATGCAGTGTGGGGAACATTATGAGGGATGCGCTGCCACATAATTTAATATTACTTTCTAACTTTCAGAGGAAACTGTTAGCCTAATGGTCTCAGGATCACATCAGCAGCATTTGTGAAATGAAAGGTTAGCCAGCGTGTTCCCTCCTCCTTGCTCCTCCGTTTAGTGCTGACTGTGCACACAGGGATGAAAATGAGGGGGTGGGCCAGAGCCTTCGTTAGTCCCTGGTTTCTCCCAGGCATGGCCAGGGATTAACAACCCCCCTGCCCTGGCCCTCTGAGACCACAGCCTGCACCGCTAAATTGGTCCTGTGGTACACCGCTCGCCTCCGCTAGACTAGGTACCCCCACGTCTAGCCTATTTCCCTGTGCCTTGGTATGCATATAGCTGTAGCTGTTAGCGCTGTTGTTGTTTGTTGTTGTTGTTATTGTCCCCGTTGCAGAAGACCCTTCTCTTTAATTAGCGAGAGGGCTCGTTGAGGAGAGTCGGGCAGGTAGGCCATAAATTATTCATCCCAGAAGCACCGTTTGGGCGATAGCTGATGAGGAAACCAGTGAAGGAACTCTTAACTAGCAGAGGCTTCTCTCCTGAGGGCTGCTGAATAAACTACTGAAACATCTTCTGAACCGTGTGTCAGTTATCAAGAGAAATGAAACAATTATCACTAAGACGAAGCAACACACCGCCCACAATAAATGAGGACCTCTGTGGATTTGGGGCGCTTTCTCTCTTTCCCATTCCAAAATATTCAGTTCAAATTTAGGCCCTGGTCCAGGGCCTCCCTACATTCCCTCCAACCATCCAGCCCAAGCCTCTCCTCTCATGGCTCCAGCCAGGACCAGCAGCCTCCTGAGAAGGCTGTGATAAGAATTCATTTCTCCCAATTATGTGCTCTTGTCTACTGCCTCAGTTCATCAGTTCAGTGCAGCCAAGTCAATGAAAGGACCTGTAATGAAGCAATCAGATGCAGGCTGGTTCCCTGGGCCAGGCGCTCTGTTCTCCGCTCCCAGACCCCAGCTCCCAGTACAGGGGGGCGGAGGGGGCAGAGGGGGGGGCATATGGAGACAGGCTGCACACTGGCATTAATTCATGGCCCTGTCTTCATAGACTGGAGGATAAGCAGCTCTCATATGTGCTTCAACCTCAGGTCTCCTGTCTCCGGTGGGTTAAGAGAGTCGGCCAGTTCCACAGACTTCCATTATTGTGGCTGAACCGGCCACTAAACTGGCAAATCGAGTTTGAGCAGGAGGATGTGTTGCTGTCACCTGTGGAGGTGGGTTGATGGAACAGCAGCGGAAGGCTGTGCCATGGGCTCCCTCTCACTCTCTCGCTCTCTCTACGCGTTTTCCTCTCTCTCTCTCTCTCTCTCTCCCCCGCCTCCCACCTCTCACATCTTTCCCTCTCCAACATGTGGAACCCATTACGGGAAGTTTGGGAGAGGAATGCATGTGTTGAATCTTAATCTGTGCCTTAAAGTGGAGGATTCGGGTTCTCCTTTGTCTCCTAATGCTATGAAAGTTCCATCTCAAATTAAAAAGGACCCGTTTGATCTACCTAACATTGTTTTTGCTCTCTTCAGGAGATGGAGAAAGTCCAAGTTATCTCTGATCCCACAATGCCCTGTCCCCCCTTCTGTCTTTCTTCCCTGGCTCTTAATTTCACACACGTGGGCACATGGCTGTGCTATTTTACAAGCTATTGCTGTGTTTTGAAATGGTCAGAGTTCAATGTTAGGGCACAAAAAGCCTACACTGGTATTTAATTTTATTAACTCCACAAACAAACACAAAATACAACAATTATTTTCAAATCAGGCAGCTTAGTTCCAAACTAACAGCACTTATAACCACAATGGCAACAAAAACTCTTGAATCGTTATGAGTAATGAAAATAATGATAATATTTCCTGTTCAACACAATCATCTCTGGAGGAGGTAACTATGCTGTTTTTATTGAGCAATCTTGGCGGAATAATATATATATATTTTAAAATATCACAAAAACGAGATAAACAACTGGATGTCTGCCTGCATGCCAACTTTTAAGAATTACCCAAGAGTCTACTCTTTAAAAAAAAAAACACATCTTCTCAGTGGGTGATGCAGCAGTGATGCTTTACCATCCTCCAAGTAGCGTTCGTCTATTCAGGCTTCAATACAAGAGCAGAATGTACCTCCATCTCACCTCCAAACACTGCAGAGGAGGTGCCCAGACGCCCCTCACTCCTCCTCCTCCTCTACCCTCCACCCCCGCCTGCTGCCAGGGTTGGGTTTGGCAGGGAGACCCCTGCGGCTGGATTCCACCTGACAGGAGCTCCTTAACAAGCGGCAGTCATTAACCTCCGGAGCAGGCAGCTGCCATGTGATGTAGTGCGTCGGGCCCGCTGCAGAAGGCCCTATTGATCTCACACATACTTGGTGCCTTCCTGGATGCTTATAATCAATATGCAAATGGCCCGCGGCATTGATTCAATATTAATTTTCAATTAGGGAGTTCTCGGGGGTCCTGAGTGGTCAATACAGAACCATTCAGAGCAAAGGCATGAGCAAGTTGCAGTTGCATTGACGTTCTTCTACCCAAGACAACTTACTTACTGCTTATTTAGCCTGCCTTGCTGTAAGCACCGATTACGGCTCTGGCTAACAGGCGGAGAGACAGATGGGCCATTCTCCACTTCCACAACACACACTAAATAAACAGGATTCTGATGAAAAGATATTGTCCAAACTAACCACTCATCAACTTACACTTAGTTACATTTTGATTGTGTCTGTGTTTAGTTTAAAGGTGGGGTAGTTCCAGGAACAGTCTGAGTAGATTTCCTCAGTATCTTACCAGTTTCACCTGTTCATATCAGCTTTCAGTTAGGAGCTGTTTGATGAGTGAGAAAGGAGGAATGACTCACAGTCCCCTGACATTACTTAACCATGCAAGACATCACACATTTAACGTGTATCATACAATTCCTGATAGGCCTTGCAATGGCAAACAAATGCATATTTAAGACCTGCCTCCATAATTTATGAAAAACAATTACAGAGGGCTAAGTCACCATGTTAGTACTCTCACTGAGAGAAAACCCACATTTACTCAGCTACTTAAGACACCAGGGCTTAGGAGCAACCGGCTGACCAAGTACGATTACCATCATCTTCCTTTCTTCGCTTTCTTTTGTTTCCAAATTCAGAGACCAAGATTTCAATTAGATTTACCAGGTGTCACCCTATCTGCTCCTGTAGTAACCCTGCTCTGGAATGAGGAAATTACTACTTTCTTCACATCAGTCAAGAAAGTGGAGGGAGTGGAAGAAAACGTTTTCTCTGTTGAAACGCCGTTCTCTGATAAGTGAGGTAATAGATTCCAGGCAGGACTAGTCCTCCTCTTCAACGTGAAAACAATAGTATTGATTTATAAGCGTGTTGTATTTCCTGTACAGACTGCGTGTCTAACAGAGGCCATTTTATTGAGTGCTTGGGCTTGTCACTTGCTTCCAGCTGTTCAAAGAGGCAGGCGCTCACAGCTGGGCTCTGTTCACTGGGGGAGACATTCTGTAGAGGTAGATACCACACTGTGACTGCACCAACCCTCCTAGCCTAGCACCCACTGCCTGCTAGGTAAACTGGGTGACATCATCAGAAAACAATCCCTGTAAAGCAACACTTCCTGCACAATGGGAGTAGTTCGGGTCGAGCACAGAAGGCACTACCACATAAATGATAGAGAATGAAATACAGGAAATGAGGCCTCTTACAATAACAGATAAACTGTCAGGTAGAGGAAGAAACAAAAAAATCCAAACAAACTCCAATCAGTCACCAGAATAGACCAGAATGCAGACACATCTAATCCAACAGCATCAGAGAGTGAGGAAGAGAGTATTGCAGGGAAGGAGGTATAGAAAAAGAGATAAACCGGTAGGACCACTGGCTGTGCTTACCAGTAGCTGCACTGCCTGCTCTAATTGGTTTAGGGATAACATCAATTACCACATTACTCATTAATGGATGAAGCCTTTATTGGTTCCATTGATCAGCAGGACTTGTTAGCCATCATCCTACGCAATTGTGGATGTAACAAGCTTACATATTGGCATATCAATTAATGCAATCAATTCCTGCCTAGCAGCTGCCATTCTCCTCACTCTGCCCCCCCCCCCCCCTCATAGTGCCTCTGAATGACCAAGACAAAAGGACTTTATCAAGAGATTTTCAAATTATTGCTCAAGTTGAGGCTCATGTTCAATCGACTGGGTGGAGGCATGGCGAAGCAGTGGGGGAGTGTAGACGTCTGGTTTGAGTTCAGTAACACACCAGTGCTCTTCCTGCAACAACAGGAAGCTAGAAGATTCCAGTGGGTTAAAACAGACTGACTCAAAATGGGAAACGCTACAGGAGATTCTACTACTCACTGACTCTTCACACTCCTCGTAGACAGCTGAGGAAGTTCAATCAGATGATCTGCCATACACACCATGGCAACTGTCACATCTCAAACACCCGTCTCTTGATACTCCCAAGCAGATCACAGCTAACTGCACTCAACCCCTGTTCTTTAAATGTATAAGTCTGCTTTGACTGGCTAAAGCGCCTGTTTCGTTTCAAACTTCCTTTTTTTAATTGAGATCAATGTAGCTTTTTAAGACTCATTGATTAGCACTTAGAATCCTCTTCTCTGTCACGGCTGGTCCACAGGGATGGACGACTTTAAATAGTACTATGCCAGTGTAGTGTCGCCCCAGTAAAGCATGGGCAGAGTCGGGGAGAACATGAGCGATGAATGAGGGAGCTGGGTGGGATAACTGAAAGCACACCATGACAAAGTGGAGGGATTTAACGTTGGGCCCGCAGCACTTCATTTGCTTAATAACAGATCATTCTGTAAGAAAGTGGCTGCTCTGAGGGGGATATCGCCCAACGAAGATGTCTCACTCGCAGAAATCCTATTTGAAGACAACACCTTGTGAGGGCTCATCCTCCTCCACGCCTAAGACGATCAGTGCGCATGACAGGCCGTATTAAGATGACGCTCCATCTAACCCTGTCTTTTTTCCTCGCTCTCTCTCCCTAAAAACAGGAACCAAAATGATAGCCAGGGAGGAGGAGGGGCCGTGGGTTCTGACTGTGCATGTATCAGGGTTAGGGGGTGGGGGCGGGGTGGGGGGGTGATGCTCTTTTTGAAAAGACGTCTTACATTTCCTTCTCCGAGCCACCTGGAGCCACTCCAAAGTGGGTCAGATCATTCACCTGGAGCCACTCCAAAGTGGGTCAGATCATTCACCTGGAGCCACTCCAAAGTGGGTCAGATCATTCACCTGGAGCCACTCCAAAGTGGGTCAGATCATTCACCTGGAGCCACTCCAAAGTGGGTCAGATCATTCACCTGGAGCCACTCCAAAGTGGGTCAGATCACTCAGAGGGGGGTGTGGGAGGTGCTGGGATTCACGTAGGGCCACTACTGCACTCTATGATGACCATGCATGGAGCGGAGGGGCGCAATCACCCCCCTTGAGTCTTGTTAAAAAACAAAGGCCTCACTTTGTTAGGGGTACAGCCAGGGCTCAATTCACTCCTATCTGACTCCTATCTGGCACACTCCTCCATTATATCCATGACTGCCTGATCAAAACACATCACCCCCGAAAGGCATACACATACACTCATCCACATACACTCATCCAAGACACATGCCTGACTGCACCCACGCACACACACACTAAACAGGCTTGAACGTTTTTCCTGTTTAAAGTTGACTTTTTGCCTTTACACACGAAAGGCAGAGATTATATTGTTTTAGGGCTTTCTCAGGGTAGAAGAAACCTTATGACCAGTTTTTACATCACTGCCTAAAACCTTGTCTTAACTGTCTTTCAAACAACCTTGTAGCAACGTTAGTGAGATAAGTCAACATCAAATCACTGAGGAGTATACTACTGTATATTAATGCGACAGGAACATACATTTGCACTAAACTGTTCACTAAAATATATTTCTAGTCTGTAGTGCAGATATTAAAAGGTGCCTCTGGTATCTGCATTTCCACTTTATGAATGCTGTGAAGGTCAGGGAGGGAGGGGGTGGCTGTTTGTTTGACAGTGTTATTGCTGTGTCCTATGCTGAGGCCAGACGTGCAGGCAGTTAGTCGGGCACCCCACGCCTGCTGGATCCGAGTCCTCCTGAAGGCTCTCTCAGCCCCTGTCCCCAGAGCAACACAGAAGTGGGCTGAGCAATTAACAATTTCATGCTGATTGCCTGAAGCATGTTTTGCTATGCCATAAAGATAATAGCATGAAGGGCGCAGTAGGCCTCCTCCTCCTCCTTCTCTCCTCCTCTTCTCCGGTGTTCCTCCATTGCCTCCATCTCTCAATTCTCTACTGCGTGATTCACATCCCAGATATTAATGTAATGGCTGCTCTGCCAGCCTAGCTGCTTTATTAAAGACTCTGGTCGTTTAGAGGGGGCATTTAAGAAAAATATCCAGATGACTCCCTGAAGAGTAAACAGGTATGATTATTAAAGGCAGAGAGAAAACTAGAGTCCCCGACTCCCACTGGCTTCTTGATTTGAAAGTCTAATTTTGCAACAGCACAACAGGTGGGCAGGTAGACAAAACAAACAGGATTCTCTCTCCCCGAACACACTGAGCATGCTCAGTAGTGGGCGCTGGTGACAGCCCTCAACCCCCCCACCGTGGCACTGGTTGGAGGACGCTGGCGTGACAGCTTTCCACACACGCCACTGTGCTCACGGCTGCACAACAGGGAAAACAGGGGCGTTGGTAAACCTTTAAGAAATATACTACATGAGCAGTTGCACATCAAAGAGTGAAAAAGACTGGAGGCATGTAGCTAACATTCTTCCCATGGTAGCATCACATGCCAAACTGACAAGAAAAAGCATGCATCAAAATGTTAGCTTGTGTATGTACATATATAGATATAAACAACATGGGGTTCAAACAATACCTTCCAAATCAGTTTATTAAGAAAACCAGCCATCTAATTTCCTACATTTCAATAGAGATCTGATCCACTAGCTAGCCTTCTGTAGAGCTTTCCTGCTTTTTCAGAGGTCACATTTCCCAGTTTCTAATGCCTCCACCTGCACAGTATGCACACTGCATACATGAACATGGGTTAATGCTAGACACATGAATACACAGAGAGACAGACAGACACCCACTCACACACACCAGGGAAGCAACCGGCCACTGCAGCGTTGCTAATGAGTGGACAACACCTACAGTAGAACATGGTCCTCAGCCCAGACAGTTCACGTGTAACATTGCGCATAGAGGGCATTGAGCTGCCTCATTTTTAAACTAAAGTGCTGCCTTCATATCACTAATGATATTTCTGTGTTAATGAGTGCATGTTTTTAATGCAGTGCCTCGTCGGGTTGTATTGGCAATATGAAGATTTATTTATTTAATGTTATGACCAGGAGAGGGAAATTAATGAACTTGGGAGGTGGTTTAAAATCAGAACACAGCTCCGACGTGCATTAAACAAGGAAAGGCTTTCGAAAGCCTGTGATTGATTTCTCATGTTATTTCAGATTGTACTGACAAAATCTCCCTCTGGGTACAGACTGTGTGTGTCCCTATATTTTTCTGAATCTACCAGCGAAAGGTAATGAGGTAAATAAATTCACAATTTGATTAAAAATATAATAATAAATGCTTGATTGCATTTCCCCCTGATGGAGTGCCTGATCCTCTTCAGTATTCAAATGACTACATTTTTAACAATCCCAGCTCTCGCATTATCGTCATTATACCAGGAAAAAAAACCCAGAGCAGATCAAGAGACAAAATAAATGTGCTTGAGAGAGATGGAAGTGGACAAAGCACTGCAGCACCAGCCCGCTCTGCGCACCCCCCCTGGCCCTCCCACCCCCTGGCTGTGTGTGAAAGTCCAGCTGGCGTGGTGACCTCGGCTCCTAACACAGGCAATAGAGGTCACATATTGTTTATGATACGGGGCCCACCATCAATTTTCATCCTGAAGTGATCATGATGGTTGGACACACACAAACCAAGCTACAAAAAAATCTGCACCCCAACCTGAAACTACAACCGCCCCCCCCCTACCAACCCCCCCACCACAACCACACACACATACGTCCCTACTTACCCCCCCCCCCCCCATCTAAATTGCAGTCACATCCCCCCGTTTGTAGGGGATGATAATTGAGGACAGCCAATAAATTACCACTGCCTCCATATCAATTATAAGCATCACGTCTGGCAATGAGGAAAATGAGATCTTGTGACAAATTTCATGAGGCTTCGCTGCCCAGCAGCCTTTCTTAACATGCTACAGATAGCAATCCCTTATCTAGCCTCTGTAATGGGGAGCTACGGATAGAGAGATGGAGCTGCAGCCATTTAATTAAAAAGCTAGGGGGGGGAGGGTGTAATTCATTGAAGAGGCCCAGGAAGGAGACAAAGCCTTTGTCTCCAATACATATTTTGCTCTACATCGTCACTCATCAGGGACTGAGCTTTCTGTATCTTGTTTGATAGCCATTTGAAGCATCCCACCCTTCTTCTCTCCCTGACATTTTTCCCTCCATTTTCTCATCCTTCTCTATCTCTTCTTCCTCTGCTTTTTTATTTCCCAGGAGTCCACTGGAGTGTGTTCTCCACAGGGACTGCTCTAGCGTTTTTGTTTTTACGAATGACTGCGGTGGACGGACTGTGGCACTGAATGAAATGGCCCTTGCACCGAATCGTATTCCCACCTGGGCAGCATGAGTGAGGGCACTAGCTTCAAGAGCTCTGCGATGAGGATTTATGGCGGACAGGGAGACGGCAAAATAAAACACCAAAAGGGATGGCCCTTAAATCTCATTCCCAGCCCAATATTCAATGCAGTTGCAATCGGGTGTGCTGATAGAGCGTTGACAGAACGACCACTGCGTTCAAATTATGGCTGTACTCTACTAATATTTAACATCATTAGAAAATCATTAGAAAACCATCATAAAACCTGGGATTATGAGTAGAGCATTAAACACAATGATTATTCAGTGTGTTCCTTCCCCGCTTTGCCTTGGAAATGAGATTTGCTTTACCGTGGCTATGTAGGGAAAGCAAGAGTATTTCTCATAATTACTATAACATTTGAAAAACATTGGCCTGCATGAATAACTATACCATTTATGCGATTGTGTTTTCTTCCCCAAAAACAACATTTTTGTAGATGCTTGTGATACCACAGAGGGACATTAATGCAATTCTACAGAAGCATTAGCAGACTAATTCAAATATCTCTCCATACCTCCACCTAGGAGGAGGCGATGGCCGATCATATATTGCTTTTTTGCATTGCCAGACAGGCATAGACAACATCCCTGAATACAAAACCATATGCTAAATAGCGCAAATGTATACACACACTGCATATCTTATTGGTTTAAAAATGAATCATCATTCAAACACCATCCGTTGTCCAGCAATATGGAGAAGGGAGGGGGGCTTCACGGTTCTTCAGCGGGAGAGGTTGGGGTTATGGGGGGTTGCTGTAGAGTGTTAAGGCAGCTGACACCAGTGCTCTCGCTGTAGCGATGGCTGCCACTGTGGTCAGGCCACAAACCATTAGCAACACAGCACGCCACAGCACATAACATTCACAATGCTGTGTAGTATTTTCTCATAAAGAAAATACTCCCCAACACATTCTCATAAACATATGGCTTATTCAGCATGGACTAATATGTACATGGAGGATGGATCTACTATTCCACTTATAAGAGGACGACGGCTGACGCTATTGGTGTTACTTTTTGGGCTTTTCTCGGCAGCCCCATTATCAGCAGCAGCCATCAGCACAAAGATAAAAGATCCTAATGGAGCAGCCCCCGGTGGAGATGAAAGGTGCAGAGGATGGCACACTCTGTTTTGAATCCCTAATGCGGCCCATGTTTCTAGGGGAACGGCCATCTCTCAGGCCCCTTTCACAGGGCTCCCCGCCGGGGACCTGGGGGATAAAGGTCTCCTCTTCCTTGTCACGGAGCGCTAAGGTACTGACCCCTGACCCTGCCCTCTAAAGGCTCTTCAGGAGGGGAGCATATTCATGTCCTCCCAGAATCAATCTAGGCACGGACAATGGAGACACAGCGTGGTAGGGTTAAACCCAGCAAAATACACCCTGTGACATCGCCAATATTAACCACACATGACCAATGATTGGTACACTGCATATGAATGTAAGTCTCAATGATGACAATGAGGATTGGCAGAGAGAGAGAGAGAGAGAGAGCATGACTGCGCCAGGCTATTCACCATCTAACTAAATGAGCTAACATTGAAGAAAAGTTCAGCGTAAGAAGAGAATAAAACTTTTCTGTACTTGGAGATAAAACATTATCTTCTTGTGTTCTTAGAGATGGGGTGGACTGCTAGCGAACTCTCCTTGCAGCTACACATTCTTCTGTGGGCAGGAGAAGACACAGGCTAATAGAAGAGCAACTCCTTGTCAAGCCTTTGAGAGTAATTCAACTGACACTGATGAGAATCAATGTTCCTTTGAATGCATTACTTGGCAGAAACGGGGGCTTTTGTCCCTTGAACTTAGCCGGCGAAAAATGATGCCCTTCGAACAATGGGGGGAGAGGTGAAAATATAGAGTGAGAGAGTGCGAGAGAGAGAGAGAGAGAGAGAGAGAGAGAGAGCAAGACTTCTCTCCCATTCCCTTTCACAGAGCCAAATGGATTCCGAGCACTTTATGCATTAATCAATCAATATCTCTCACTGTACATCAACGGCACGGCCAAGTTATGAATGACCTTTGCAACAAAAAAAGGACACTTTAATGCACACAAGATAGCTCGTAGTAGTATCATGCATGATTACACCTTCACAAGGCACAGAGCCATTAATAGTGCACTAAATATGACGAGGTTAGTCGTAATTAAATTTGCACATGGACAGGGTTGGGGGTGGGGCTAAAGTGCAGCCTGGATGCTGTCACTCACCAAGCTCACGTCTGCCTGCCCCCAGCTCTATGCACTATGCTTTTGTTTAAAGAAATATTAATATTTCCACATATTTTAAAATTAGTATTATTTTTGCTGTTAGATTTGTCTAGTGCATTATCATATGATAATGCCACTAAAATGAAAAAGGAAGACAGTCACCAATCATAGGGGATTTGTATTGGGGCTCCCATAAGTGTTAAGTGCACTTCTTTGTAGTGAGCCTCAAGTAGTAATTTAAAGATGGTTCCTATCTTTAGATGAAAGAAGACTAACCAACATCACACTTGAGAGAAATCACTGTAAGTGCAGGGGTGCACTCCAAACCTGCCTGTCGACAATCAGGTACAATGTCACCCAACAGTTTGGGTCGATTACATACAACAACAACAAAAGCTTCTGCCATCTCTAGTCTGAACACTAAAATAGAGAAATTCAAATTAACTATGTTTCCTGATGTATTTTATTGGCAGGTGAGCTGAAGTAACAACTTTTTCTAAGTAGTAATGTACCACAAGCAATCTCTCAATCAAACAAGTCACTGCCCAGTATTCTCATGACGTTAGGAATTTAAAGTATTTTCTTCTTTTTGATGAAGACACAAATCTTTCATGGTGCATTTGGTCGCCCCTCGTGGCAAGTACTTGCTCTTAACTTACTGAGCAATCAATTCCAATCATTTCTCATGAAATGACTGAATTCTTGAAATCAGATAACATGCACCAGGAAATGGAAAGATACTTTTCTGGAGGCGGGAAACAGATTGCAGACAAAGAAGGGAAATAATTTGCCTTTTCTCCTTTTCTATTTTGTAATGGGCTGGAATAAGAAAGCGGGGCAGGCAGGCAGGCAGGCAGGGTAAGGGCTGTGGGATTGGGAAAAGAGTAGTAGTGGTGGTGGGGTCTCTCTGTGCCCCCTCCTCAGCGCTGTTGGAGCGTGGAGGTGAAGCGTGGAGACAGAGTGGAACGGACAGGAGCTGACTGCACAGAGAGCCACAGAAAGGAAGAGCCCAGGCCAGGAGCACACATTAATGCTATTGTGGGCCGCTCACAATGGGGCCTGGAAAGTGACTGCGGAAGGCCCTTAAACAAAGGAGACATCGTTCTCTATCCCCCACCCAATTAGATTTTCTCGCCCCGTTTTACATGACAAAAACACGGCCATTTTTCCTAATTCCCCCTGCCATATTACATGACAAAAACACGGGCCATTTTTCCTAATTCCCCCTGCCATATTGGGCCCCATTGACCTGCACCGTCCATTCAGACACCGCCGATGTAACGCCATTCTGCGTCTCGCCCCAAATATGTGCCCTGTCTCAACCTTCCCACGTGCCTGAGATATTCAACATATACATGAGAGAGACACTCATTTCCAAAACACAACCCATCATCATTGCTTTTTTTCCACCAGGTCCCAACAGGAACTTAATACATTATCTAGCTCCCAAACTGTACCAGATGTTTTCATACTATCTCCAAACAAAATGGCTGCTCTTGCTTGGGGTTAGCCCCTCCCATCTCTCTACAGCAGGGTTTCTGGTCTAGTTAATTTAACTGTGAACAGGGAAGAGTGACAAGGACCTGGATGTTAATACTACTCCCTGAGTGCCAGGCCACCCTTCTCAGACACCATTAGTCCCTGTTTTAATAATTAGATGACCACAGACCATAGACACTACAGTGTAATCCCTCGCCACTTCTATTAGTAGCCACACAGGGGAGCAGAACCAGCTCTATCCCCTACAGAGGGCTGTGGGGCCTGGGAAGAGGAGAGGCCTATGCTTCCTGCTACACACTGACCTCTCTGCTCTCTCTCTCTCTCTCTCTCTGCTTCTACATCAACATCAGGGTGTTACAGCACAGCCTAACCTGCTTCTAAATAGGCAGAGGTTGCTCTCACCTGCTCTCTCCTGCATTGACACTGGCTGTGGTTACACTGGCTAAAGGCCCAGACTGTCTCTGGATGCTGCAGGTTTATCCTGTACCTTATGACTCTGAATAAGGCTGTTGATGTGCATTCTGAATCTCAGACCAAGGACTTATATAAAGGCACGTGTATTTTTTTGGGCCAAGTTAATAAACTATTTCTAAACTGGCAATCCAAGTCTACATGTATCACGGCAGGGAGAGCATTAAAACTTCAAAAACAAGTGCATGAGACCATCGGCCTGAGTGAGCGAGGCGAAAATCTTTTTATAGCAGCACTTGGTCTAACGTAGCGGCACAACTCTAAAGTGGGCCTGAATTGCGTGTCCTTTCCTCTTGACTGTGCAGTGCAGCTGAATTGACTCGATATGCCGGGCTCTCCTGTATGCTTACTGAGCAGGTAGCGTGAAAATTGACCTTTGCTTGGTTTCTTAACAGTGGATTATTCATCTTAATGCTTCAAATTGGACAGGGTGGTTTTTCTGCTGCCTTCCAACATATTTGCCTTCTCTCTCTCCCATCTTTGTGTGTTCCAAATTCATTTTTAAATGAAAGAATATGCTTTACAGAACTCTGAGGGCTCAACAAATAACTGCCAAAAATCCAGGAACAATAAAAAAGGAAAAGCCCTTATAAACTGCTGCAGGGATTGGAAATCAACAGGCAATGATTGCATATGCAGTAACCATTTTATAGGCAATGTGTGAAACAAAGACAATGGGAAATTCAGAAAACAGATCTGACCATGCTTTTATCTGAGTAGTTTATTTATACTCGTTAGTATAAATGAGGCTCTATTTCACGAGGAAATGCAGAGCTTTAATCTAAAACCCATAAGTGACACAACAGAGAGAAACTTACTTGTCTACTTGGCCATATTCATTGTGGGTAGTGTTTGAGAGGCAGGCCTTTGTCTCAGTGGCTGTGCCCTGCATACTGTAATGTAAACAGACACCAGGTCGAGAGGATGGCCAAGACACATACTGTAATACAACACGTTTAAGAAGCAGACATAATCCCTCAGATGGGAGCTATGTCTTTGATGTAGTGCTTCTGCTCTAATGACTGGTGAATCTCCTCTCCACCACCCTGCCCTGTCTGAGGGGCCCGCTCCCAGATAAAACACTGCACTAAAATAATACGCAATAGTCATTTTTCTGAGAGTTCTTTCACTTTAAATACCATCCATCAGTGGGCCCGGGCGGCCTCCTCTGGCCCATCTAAACAGGCTTGTGGGGGAATCTGTCTAGTAGCAGCTAATAAAATAGCAATGACAGGGCAGAGGGCCCGACCAGACAAAGAGACAGTGTGAGGGCTATGCCTTCCACCGGACCAGGAGGGACGCCATAAATCTAGCCCAGTCAAACAGCAGGAATGTCCCAGTCTGTCAAAAACAAATACCATCTTGTCTCGGATCGTCACTGGGCACAAAAAGGGCCTCACATCTGGTTAAACAGAGTCAGCCAGACTTCCACCCAGCCCTGGCCATGGGCACTACTGACTTCAAAATCCAGACTTCTGCGCTTCTTTAACAAACAGGCCTTCACACAGAAACAGTTGTCCAATTAGCTGCCACAGAGCACCACCACACTACCCCACAACACTATGCATCTACACATTCATCCTCTATTAGGGCCAATGCTAACACTTTGTTTGAGGCAGGGAGGGAGTTTTCCCTGCAGTATGCAGACACTGGGTCAGGAGTTGAAGGTGTGCTGTGATCAATAGCCTGCCCAGTGTGAGTGGTGTACAGGTGAGGCCAGAGTGGTCCTCTGAGGCTGGGGGGACAGTGTGAGAATCCTTGTCACTGTACTGTTGATACCCAGCCTACCCCTGTGGGGGTGTGATGATGGTTGCCGGGGGTAACAGGAGACATCCTGAGCTGAGCCAAACACCTGCTCCCCCCTTCTGACCGCTGATAGATCGTACTAATGTCACAACTATCACAAACCTGGACTCCCTCTCTGTCCTCTCTCTCTGTCTCTCTGTCTCTCTCTCTCTCTCTCTCTCACCAACTCATATTTCCCAATGTATTTTTCTCCTCACTCATCCATACCCTCCCTCCCTCGAGAATAATCAGACGCAGGCTGAATCAATGGCAGGAGTGCAGGCCCACAGGTAAAGGTTAACAGGGTTCACTATTGAATTATTCCTGCTCCTCTCTCATCACTGCCATCTGCCTGGCTGCTTTTAATTGATGAGGTGGAGGGACAGACAGCACAAGGCTCTGACGCCAAAACACACACACACACAACGATGTATGTGTGTGTATGAAAGTGTGTGTCTGTGAGAGAGAGAGACACAATAAGACACCACAGTGGTTCTCTCTGCCAGTCATTCACATCTATCATGGGACAGATAATGAAATATCTCTTGCTTTCAGCCAGTGTTTGTTTCTCTGCCTTTATTGTAATGGAGCCTTCAGAGTGTGAGTGCAGGTTGGCTGCTGGAGAGGGCATTCTTTACTCCCTGGTTTTGTTCTGCTGTCAGGCCGGGAGAAGCTGGGAGAGCCAGGGAGAGCCAGGGCTGCTGAGCTGAGACTGAACTCATCCAGAGCAAAGATCATGGCCTTTGATCTGCCAGTGCTCTCTGGGGGGACAAACACGCCTTATTAAAACAGACTAAATAAAGCTTTCCCTGTCTTCATTCTAAAGTTCCCAAACTTCTCCACTTCTCATGTTGCCTATGGTCAAATTGAGCTGCCTTGAATCTGACAGTGAGTGAACTGCTTGGTCTCGCAACACCAAAACAGCAACAAATAAAGCGATCTAATGGCATTTAAGAATTTATTGGCTCTTGTTCCCAGAATACCTGACATACACAAACAGTGCAATCAATAGCAAATGTATCCAAACAAGGGCCTACTGGGCGTGAGATCAAAATGTGTGCCTTGGGGGAAGTCCAAGTAAGCTACAAAGAAAACGTATCTGCTTATGTAAAATTTAAATGTACAAGTGCTAGTGATCGGCAGGAGAGGTGGCCACATTACAGACGTATTGTATAGTGATCAAATGTTAGGCTGTGATGGATTTATGGATGTGCCTGTGTGTGCTGTCCTGGATGGCCTGAAACAGAGCTTTGATTGGATGGGATTTATATGGAACACTTGGCGTTATTGGTGTAGTGTGATTACAGAGCCAGTGAAATGAGTCACACTGGGGAACTGACTGTGTTACACTTACATTACAGCATTTCCTCTAAATAAACCAAGATGGCTGCCAATCAGGTCTGCACTAGTGGAACAACAGCCAGCCGTGTTGCACATCTGTAAAGACGCTGCAATAGAATCCTGTAAACATTCACCTTGACTAAACTCATAATAACCTAGTTATTAAAAACTCATATAGTACACCAGGTATTTACAAACTATCAGAAATTAGAAATGAAAATGAACTCACCTCTCTCTCAAAGCACTTACGTTTTTTCCTCCCTCCTCTTATACTTCCTGTCTGACACTGTCGCTGCTGCTGGTTTAATCAAACCCATCAGAGCCATTCTCTGTACGTCAGCTCATCTATTCTCAGTTTCCCTTTCTGCAACCACAGAGCCAGCAGTCCTCTATGCCCTCAACCCAGACTGACAGCCCCACAGGAGTGTCTGTGGTCACGCTCTCCATGAGTGACAGGGGGCACGCAGGGCTACTGCATAACCCCCCTCCACAGACCCCTCCGGAGTGTGCAACCCAGCACCCTAAACCACTGATCCCCACCTCTGCTCCGATATCCAGCAGCAAAGCCTCAGGGTCAGGATATAGAACTCATTAAACACGTTTAGTAAGTACAAACGAGAAGACTGTCTCCTGATGGACTGTCTATCTTTTGGATCAGCTTTCAAGGAGAGTGTCTGGTAATGATGGGAGTGAGGGAAACCAATATTATAATGCGCTGCCTATCTCCTCTCTGCTGTCGGCGACGCACCTCGTCAGGGGCTGAAATAAAGGCCTGAAAAAGGGCTCGATGACAGGGAGGGAGCGCCTCTCTTACTCACACACCCGCTAACTCTGTGTGTGTGGACACCTATGTGTGTGCTCATTTATGGGGGGGGTGAGTGCATGCAACATAAAATCCAGTTCAGGTTTACACCCATGTGCCATCCCTGACGCTGAAAAGCACACATAGATACACTAGGCCCTATTGAGTTCATTTACTATGTAGAAAGCTCATTATGCAAAAAGTGTTCTTTGTTAAAAGTTCAGGCTGAAAAGTGGACTGAGTACATTTTGTTCAAACTTTGTTTTGGAATAAAATATCTTTGTAGTTTCTGAGTTCACCCTTCACTTGGCCTCCTCTCACTATCCCTCCTCTCACTATCCCTCTCTCCCCCCTAAAGCCTGGGACTCTACTCCATAGGCCATCTATTGGGTTGAATGAAAGACAGACAGTGGGCCAGTCTTTGTTTACCTGCCAGGCAGAGAGAGGCCTAGGCAGTGCAGCCAGTGGTCAGTGCCATCCAGCCCAGTGCTTAGTGCTCAGGAGGAATGAATATGCACACAGGACATTTTGATTCATAGTCTATCCCAAAATAGGATTGTGGCTTTCTGGTCAATTTACTATTGCAGGATGAGCCAGCAGTGGAATTTATACATAGGCCATCTATAAACCAGGAGTTAACTAGGGGGAAAGAAAATGCTTCCTTGTGTGTGTCTGGACAGCAGGGCCATATGAGTGCGACTGCGTAACGTGCACAACTGGAAAGTCTACAATGTCATCATTTCAGCTTTTTTAATAATAAAAGGTTCGTTTTGGGGTTTTTTTTCTCCAAATGAAAGGTAATGTATTTATGAAATTCCTGCCACGTTCTGCAGACAGCAAACAATTTCCTCTGCTCCCCGTGCCCCTGGGTCCTGGATTAGAGGGCGGCCGTCTGACAGGAGCCAGACTGGGCACTGGGCCCCGGGCCCTACAGGGGCCCATCCTCACCCTACTGACCCTCCTCACCCGCCCTCATCTCCACTCTGCATCACCGCAATAACAGCCTTTATTAAAACAGCACACAGCAACGTCAATTTCAGACTGGACATAATGTTGCGTGGAAGAAGGGGCTGGTGGTTAGGGGCTACAATATCCTGTTTCTGGGAAGGTTTACTTAGCATTTTAACAAGCATGAAATATAGAGGACATTCCAGGGATGGCTGCAGTCTGTCTCCTGTGCTCCTCCTGCCTGTGGGAGGGAGCTGTGTTGCATGCGGCCCCCACGATGCTATCGGAGCGTGGCCAGGCTCACCCCTGCTTTCCCCTGGCTTCTGCTCTCACAGTCCCGCCACAGGAACACTGTGGGAGCTGGGTGAGCTGGGGAGCTGGAGAAGGTAAAGCTCAAAGCCCAGCTAATGTGCAGCTCTTAAGGGGCGAGAGGAAGGGAGAGGACTTGGCTTCTATACTGCATGAGCGTGAGATATTCCAGCCCAGTTTAGGTGAGGATGGTTGACATATCCTGTCGGCCTTCCAAGAGCCTCCGTTAGGGCTGCCAGAGAGCTGGGGGCCCCAGAAGATGAGTGAGGATCCTGCAATTGTCTTATTAGCAAATCTTTGCCAGATTTTTGGGGACCATAAAAATATGTATGAGACAGAGAGGGAGAGGGAAAGGGAGAGAGGGGCATGTGGGGAGGGAAGAGGGATGCCTCTGTTGTCAGGACAGGGCTTGATATTAAGTGTGTGACCCTGGAAGCACACCCCTTTCAGTGAAACAATCAGCTGGTTTCAAATTGGATTCCGCTAGTATGCAGTAATTCCACACATCCTTTGGCCTCACTTCCATTTGCCCATGCAAACATTCTGCATGCTCCTCTGCCCACTCGCTAGGCCACACCCACTGAGATGTGCCAGCCAGGCTCTTGTTACTGACCTTCCCAGTTAGAGACCTGAGTATCAGGCTCTGCTGGTGGGGTGTTTACCATGGCTACTGCAGTGTCACTATCCAGCCCACCCGTCACCCCATTATACACCCCCCTCTGACTGCTGCTACACACCTGACTGGCCAGGCAGGCCCCTGTGTCCTGAGAGACTGGAGACAATGAGTGGAGGCTGCTCTGGTGGCCCCCGGCCCCAGCCTCCCACCCAGCCTCCTCACAGACAGGGATTTCCTCCTGCGATGAGAGCCAAGGCGTCACAGCCCAGCGATCAAGGGCCTGCCATCTGTGACTGAGGCAGATTTACAGCCGGGGCTAATCCACACCGTCAGCCCCGTTTGTTCTCCATCGCAGCTTCCTCCGCACACACACACACACACACACACACACACACACACACACACACACACACACACACACACACACACACACACACACACACACACACACACACACACACACTGCAGACTCACTCTGTGAAACACACACACACACACACACTCACACTGCTTCCCTCTATATTTGTGGCCTGCTCCACTCCACCACTCCTCCACTAGGACCCTAGTCACTGGCATAAGGGCACCCATCCAGCGGTACCATTTAACTTTGCCCTTTTTAAATGGCATGATCTCATTCTGTTCAGTGCTCAAAAAACAACTTTAGTCCATTAACTGTTATGAAATGAGAAACCCCAACATGTCAGTGAGTTATATACCCTGGTGAACATCAGTCATAAGAAATAGTGTCATCCAATGCCCGAGTGTCACACTAGCTATCAGTCACCATACACACACAAACCCACACAAACATACCTGGAACCTGAGTTCCTCCTCTCGTCTCTTCTCCCCTCCCTCTTTCTGCCAGTGTATCCAGTGAGGTGTCGATATCTGGGCTGTGTGCAGTGTGTTAGTACAGGGCAGCAGTGGGCTGTGCTCTGTGGCCTCTCCACCCAGGGACAGGGCAGCTGTGTGGCTGGGGTCCCTCTGAGGCCTCCTTTGTTCCCCCCCGGCCAGCCAGAGAAAGGGTTAAAGAAGACAAATGGAGGCCGAGCCACAGAGGAACGTGCTTAAGCAGCACATTTTCAGAGCGGGGGAAGGAATTAAAACAATGGCTGCCTTTTATCCCAGCGTTGGTCTAATTGGATGGGAAATTAATCTTTTCTGCCTTAGCAGCACTCTCCCTGGACGCTCTACAGACGGGAGACATGTCACCAAAAACCTATGACCTTTTGGAGTCCGCCCGCCCAGCCGCCCGCACCCCACAGCTTCATCCAACAAGGCTTTCTGTGTGAGTGCATGTGTGATTAAACACCTTGCAAACACTGTCCTATTCTCTGTGCTACCTGCATCTGTTTGCAGAGACAAGCCTACTTGTGTTGTCATCTGTCCTTTTTCCTTTATGACGTCATTCTGGTTTTTGATACAGTGGGCAGGGCTCCTGGGGCTGTTGCAGGGAGGCTCCTGATTGGGGGAAGCCTAGTTCCTAGCTAGCTCCTGTGGAGACTAGGAGCCCAGCACCTAACACCAACAGAGCAGCGCTCCAAGCCCAGCAGCAGTCAGGGGAATTACTGCCTAGCTGACCCAGAAATCCAGGGCCAGCTTTGTTTTAACAAGCAGGGGAACCTTCCACCACTGTGCCTCGACCACAAGAAAGGGTCCTGCGCCTCCGAAGAGCTAGAGGGGAGGAAATTAAATATTACACCAGGAGGGAATGGTTCAGCTCTAAGGGGGGGGGGACTGGGTCATTCACTGGTTCTGGGACAAGGCATTAGAAGGTGAAGTGGTAGTTTGGCAGAAGGGGGGGTGGAGTCTAGGAATTCACAACAGTTCATTCTTGCTGATGAAAAGGTATGTTCATTATCAGCGTAATTCGGTCAAGATGCTCGGGGGGGGGCGAGAGAAGACCGACATTCTTTATTACACACTTCATTTCATTTAACGGACCTTTAAAAACTATATATAAAGGGTGAAGGAGAGAGGGAAAACTGCCCCGGCTCTTAAAGGGGATGTGGCAGGCGTTCCAGACGCTCTCTGCCCAGTCTTTTCCTGGCAGAGAGCGTCCGCTGGCCTGTAAGGCGGGAGTGAGCAGAGCCTGACTCTGTAACACAATCAATCAGGCCTTCATCGCTGAGCCTAGCAGAGCTCCGTTTGGTAAACATCAAGTCACAGGCTATTAAAGGATCCGCTGGCTTTCTAAAGTCCCAGAATGCCAGACTGTTCAGAAGCGTGATAACGACGGCCTTTAGCATGGTGCATAGCCGCTAACAGACTCACTAACATAGGATAGGGACTGGGAGAGGCATTAGGAGATCTCTATGATTACGGTTAAATTACTGGATCATAACGATGTCTTGATAAAACAACGTCCTGTACACATGACCAATTCCACCCTTTGACCTTGTGTTACAATCAGCCAAACCTAATGGTCTAATTCCTAACAACCCTCCCATTCTATTTCTTAACCTCTTAAGTCAAAACTACCTGAATTACTTTTGGGAAAAGAGGAGGTGATTAAATGAATCAACTGAAGGAAATCAAGTCACCTTCAAAGCACACACTCCATGCAGGCATTAACCTTGAACTAAACCCCACTAGCGGAATAAACAATTATCACATAGTAGAACGTTTTTTATACACCATCTTGTAGTGTTTGTTGTGTGTTTACTGTGGGATAATGTGGTCTGGAAGACTGTAGTTTGATGTATCTCTGAAGGGGGGCTGGAGGGAGCACCCACAGCATGTGTGTGTACAGTGTGTGTGTGTGTGTGTGTTGCTCTGCCTACACACCCCCCGCGCAGGAGCTCATTACCTAAAGTACAGCTAGCCTCACTCAGTTTCTTACAAACGTGGTCATCCATTAACGCACATCAAAGGTTAGGAAAGAAAATATATAAATAAACAGAACCTTAACCAAAAAAATAGAAAATTAGACTTGTTTGTGAACCACACAACAGCCCCCCTCCTTCCTCCAGCACAAAATCCCCAACCCCCCACCCTTTTAACCTAAGTGGGCTTCCTCTTGCTTTTACATGTTCACTTGTCCACTGTACTGTAGTCATTAACATATTTGGAGTGCAGCGAGCAGAAAGCTTAATTGTCCTTAATTGCTCAGCTAAATGTGTTCTCTAATGATTTTCCTCAGATCTGTGAATGCCTTTTGCGCAATTTCCCGGCCGCTGGCTTCATTATCCCTGACTCCTTGGAACAAAGCGTCTTCAGAGGCCCAGACTTTTTTTTTTACATAACAACACAGAGAGTGAGTGTGAGGGAGGGCAGTGACGGCACACACACAATGGAGTCCCTTTGTCAGGGTGCGGAAGTTAAAGTGATTAGAAAACCAAATCTGTGCTAAGACAGAGTGTTAATTGACCGCAGCTCACTCTTTCTTAATTGTCCCCTAACAAACAACCAACCCTGGCTTTTGTCTGTGTCTTCGCTGCTCCTCTTTTATTTTACCTTTATTTAACTAGGAAAGTCAGTTAAGAACAAATTCTTATTTACAAGGAACAGTTTTATTTACTAGGAACAGTGGGTTAACTGCCTTGTTCAGGGGCAGAACAACAGACTTTTACCTTGTCAGCTCGGGGATTCGATCCAGCGACCTTTCGATTACAGGCCCAACACTTTAACCACTCGGCTACCTGCCACCCCACCTACCTCTGGCCTAATGGCATCTCTGAATGTGTCTTTAATGGCTGAACAGCAAGGTCCTGTAGCCTCCATTAACTACAGACCTGATCTCAGGATTATTATTTATCAGAAAGCATCAAACTGAATTGTGCATATATAGGACAAAAGGTTGACTAGAAAAAAAGATGTGAAATATACACTTTCTGAACTGAGCTTATTATTAAAATATATAAATAAACGTAGAGTATAGGGTTTGTGCCTGACAGAATGGTGGCACAGTAGCTACTTCCTGCCTTCTACCTGTGTGGGAGGAGTTAGAGACCAGGTGGCTTTCCTGGTAGATATGCACTTGGTGCAAGCAAAAGTAAAACAATCTAGAGCTCTCTGTATTTTGTATCTGAGGTGCCAAAGAAAAACTGTGCTCCATTTTATCATTACTTCACCTGCTTATGTCAATATCATAGCACAGACTCAGTGGCATTGGGAGCTGTTTGTCTTGTCTGAATATGATAAGGCACAGACACTTACTCACATTTCGACCACTGTTACTTTTTAAAAAATCAGTTTATCAGTATGTTTTTGATTACATTTCCCTTGCAGGGTGAAAATAACAACAGCAACAGCAGTGCAGTCATTATTATTATTAATTATTTTTGACAATTGACATAAACATTGCTGCTCATATCAATACTGCAGAGGACATAAAAAAAGCTGACGTTGGTCCCTCTGAAGTATTATGAAGTAGCTACAGCCAGTAGCTGGTGAAAGTGTTTGTATCCTGCTGTAAAATATAGTGGAGAGTAAGTCCTCCTGGTCTGTATCTTACCAGTATCAGCAGACGGACACTTGCGGATGGTGAAGATGGCACTGAGCTCCTCCTCATCCTCAGGCAGGCCCTTCTGCAGGCGCTGGAGCTTCCTCAGGCTCTCGCTGCGCTGGTGCTTCATGGAGCGCACATGCTGGACCAGGTTGAGCTTGGCCTTGGTGGAGTAGTTACACAGCACACAGTGGTAGTAGCAGGCATCTCCTTCCACCGCGTTCTCCTGGTGCTGCAGGTGCTGTGGGACGAGAGAGAGGGAGAGAGAGAGAAAGAGAGAGAGCGAGAGAAAGGGCTTTTAACTGACGGCAGACAGCTGGCCAGGCACCACTGACTCACTTTCACTCACACAGTTCGCAAATGAACAAATCAATTACCAATCACGGCCCTGTTGTTTAACACCCAGCCCTCTTCCACACGGTTCTGTTTGGACTGAGCCCTGTATCTCTCTCTGTGTCTGGCTGTATCTGTCTGTGGACTAACAGGAAAGGAGAGGAGAGGGGTGGGAGCCGGGCTGGTCTCAGGGGCCCAGGCGAGGGCGAGAGGCACACATCACGCACCCCTCAGAGGACCACAGGACCACAGCCCTGGCAGACAGAAGGGAGCATTGATCCCTTTCACTCAAGAGAAGCCTCCCGTCTCTGAAAAGGAAACTCCAAACATCTGCCTGTTTCACGCATGGGATGCTAAATATTGATCAGGGCCAGTCAAATCCTCCCTATCACAGCAAGCGCCAGCGTGAGAGAGACGGAACACGTAGAGAGCGAGAGAGGGAGGAGGGACCACATTCTGAAACAAGCCAGAACATTCCTCAACAGGGTAGTGACCCATCACAGTATTGACCCATCAACCCCATCACTTCCTGTGCCCAACACTGACACTCCAACTCCACTGTACCCCACACCCCACACACACCCTATAATGACACACAACGTGCCCCACACCCCACAGTGACACCATCTCTCTCAACACCACACCACGGACCCACACACCCCCTACAAGGCCCAATCAATTGCACAAGGCCAACACAATATGGCCCTGGCTATGGGATCGCTAGAGGTATTGATCATTATCCTATAAGGCAGGGTACTGATAATTTCTGCATATTTACAATGAAAGGGCCAGACTCAGTATGGCCACTGTTCTCACTGCTTCTCATGCCTGTCATGTTCTGTTCATACGGCCCACTCTGGAGTCCAGGTGTGGATTTCTGGGGCTGCAATCAATGTCAATCATCACAATATGTTTTTTTCTATTCTAATCTTCATGGCCTAGTCTCTTGTGAGATTCAGTGGCTGAGGGGGTGAATTGGCTGTAAACAACAAACACTTCACTGCTAGATGGGGACTTAGATCAGACAATGGATCCATCATTAACACTCCATTAAAAACTACCAGGAAAAGAAATACAAATTGTGATTTATTTGTAACAATGGCTGGGTTCATGCATGGCTTTGAAAGCTTTTGAGAATTTCATGTAGAGGCAATGAAAATAAGGCAACTGGAGCTTAGAGGAGATACTATTGGATGCATTTGATAGGTAATTATTAATCCTAACCAAGACAATTTCTACTGCAATTCATCATATCATGTGAAAACTGAAAATGCTATGATAAAAAAATACTTGAGATCACAACGCAAGCACAAGCAGATAAGAAAGATTGCTACGTTTTCAGTATTGTTTTTTTCATTTGAATGTATCCTGTATACATCCTGTATCTGCCTCCCGCCACGACTCTCTTAATCTCCCGTACAGACCACCCCCACACTCAGACAAAGGTCGGGAAAAACTAATTGATTCATTAAGAGGAGCCTGAACTGGCTTGCCCTGCAGTGAGGCAACGTGTTTAGATGGCTGGGAAATGCAAAAGCAATGGAAACATTTGATTTTTAACCACATTACATATGAATCAGGTGTTGACAGCCTGGGCTGAGAAAAAATCATAACAATATTATGTTCCCTGAAATGCTCCCGTCCTTTTCTGCTAATGTTTAATTTTCTGGTAATATTGTAATATAGCTATGGGGTTTTCTGGACAATTGTATTCCATTCTCCCTGGTTTTATATTTCTCACTTCTACACCTAAAACGTACATTAGGACACTGCTTCCAGGAAAAGGAAGTTTTTATTTTTTGCAAGCCCCACAGCTCTGTGTAATAGAGTTATTAGGTGATTCTAAAAGGGTCTGTCTCTCTCTATGTGCTCTCCCTCCTCGCCTCGTTTTAAGCCCTCCATGATGTCATTGAATAGGTGCTGCTGGATATTCTGCTCGTGCGAGCTGCATCCCTCCTTTCTCCTCCTCCTCTTCCCCCTAAGTTCTCTTCCGTCCACACGCATTGCATCAGAGTTCAAGTACAGAGAAATCTGACGGACAGATTTACTCGTAGATAACACCAAATCCATTGTGTGATTGCTGAGCTGAGAAATGGCACACTGTTTTTAGTCACAGCGAGAGGGACGTCTTACCTCATTATGACTCAAGGCTCCAGAAATCTAAAAGGAGACAGTGAGTTCACACTGAAAAAACCAGACAGGATTTCTACAGGAGTGAACCTGAGACTGCCTGGCCCAGAACAGGCCGTATATACCCCCTAGAAACTGACCGGGCTGTACGCAGGGTCCGACTCAGTCCAAACCAGTCCTCGTCCCCTCTGTATCACCACCTCTTACAGACACCTGTAAGTGTGTTAACCAACAGCACCGGACCGTATCAAACAGAGTGTGGGGGGTGGTGGAGGACTGTTGTTAGAGATATGGGGCCTGATCAGTACAAGGCCAGTACACGGACCGGTCCATGTGACCAGTTGTAGAAGTTGTAGGTGGGAGCTCTATATGACACCAGAGGGCCAAAGAGAGACGGGATTAAACACTACCCATGGGAACAGGGGGCTCTCTGACACACCCCCATGCATGTGCACGCTCACAAACACACTGGATCCCATCAACATTATAGATGTGCGAGAGTCTAGTGATCCTATCTAGGAGCACACACACACACGTACACACAAACGTTGGATGTGAAACACAGTAATGCATTAGACAGGGCCTGTGTCTGTTTCCTATGATCCTGCAATGAAGCCCCTAGCTGATAAATCACCTCCAACTGGAGTGCAGGAATTCAGCGGTTTAATTAAAAAGTCATGTTGGGAGAGAGAGCTGGGAGGAGCTGGAAGGAGCTGGAAGGAGCTGGCCTAACCCCTCCAAAGGAGAGGAGGCTGCCTAGGCTGCCCTGCACCGGGGCCCCTGAGCACCAAGCACCCCACTGAGGCCCTGAGAGGAGCTGATCTACAGAGCTGGGTGGAGGCTGTAGGATGGCTGTCGGCCCCTCCTCAACAGGCAGCATGGCTTCAATTTCTCTTCAGTTCCATTTAATTGGCTAGGAATTTACGGCAGCCATACAGGAGACAGGAGTTTTAGCCGAGCATGGATAAGAGAGTGGGAGCATGGAGTGGAGTGCTGGTGAAGGATGGGGCGAGGGAGGTAGAATGTGTGTTCTGTAGCCAGGCCTCTGTACTCTACCTCCTCTCTGTGGGGGTTGAAGCAGTGCTCTGTGCTCGTACAGGTAGAGGGGGACAGGGGCGGTGTGGGCGCCACCACATCATCTCTCTGGCAACTTAACACTGCACCCTGGCCTCTCAGTGGGAAATATAGTGACAGATCGGTTACAACACCCACCCAGAGTGCTGCATACATCTGCATTTCCATCCACTTCAATGGGATGTAAAAATACACCTTTAACCAAAACAGTAGCTGGGAGAGGAGAAGAGAGGAGAGCCAACGTGACATGGACGTGGGTATTACTGGAAGGGTGGAAGGCAGCTAGAGTGCCAACACAAGCCGGTAATTCCACAGAATGGCCCCCAATGGAGCAGTGTAATACATGCACACACATAAACACACACGTGCACACTAAGGCGCACACACACACACACACACACACACACACACACATAGAGAGACAGGCATGCACGCACTCTCCATTATGATCATACCCCAATTTCCACCATTACATTTGGCAGTGCTGTTAATACAAATTTAATGCATTAAAACAGATGACTATCCACGGGCTAAATGGCTATCAATTGAGCGAGAGCTGCCAAATTCCCTGTGTGAATGAGCCAGTGAGTGTCTGGCAGTGTATTGCTTTGTAATTATTCCAGTGATTCTCAGCACTTAAAGGTAAAGCTGGACACTTTCCGGACATCACTGTGTGTGTGAGCTCTGGTGACAAGAGGCAAACACGGGACAGCGACAGGGAGAGGAGAGGACACAGAACATGTCACAGTGTGCTGCCATTTAAACTTGATCCATACTCTTTACCATATGAATGAAGATACCATATCCTGTGATATCATAGCGCCAGTAGTCATGGTTTCTCCATTGACCGAGGGGCAAAATTATGAGCTGGTTCCAGGCACAAAGCATGTTGATGAATAATGTCAAGTAGCACCTTTGTTATTCACACACAGTGATGTCATGGCAGCAATTACAGCCAATGAGGTAATTGTATTTCACTGTGGGCTGGGTGTAGAATAGAACCCCACTCTTGTCTTATATCTCACTATGTGAGTGACTGAGCTGTGTGCTGGCATTGGTAGTCCTGGGGTGGTGTGTGTGTGTGTGTGTGAGGTGCAGGAGGCTGGGGTCTCGTAAAGAGGAGCTCTGGGATTCCCCTGGAAGGAAGGTAGGCTGTTTAGCAGAGAGAAGCTAGGGAGAGTCTGAGTGCTTGCAGCTTTGCCTGTGATTCCCACTCCGCTGGCAGCAACAGGAACAGCAGCCACAACCACAGAAGCTGCGCCGGGTGCCAAGTTCAGCGGCTGGTTCGAATTAGCCACTGCGAGCGGCGACATGCCCAGACGTTGCGCTGTGGCTGGGGGGACTGCGTGTATCCGCCCCAAACTGCATACCTACTGCTTCCTGTACCTCTCCCCTTCCTCTCTCTCCTCTTCTCTCTATCCCTAATCCTTCTCTGCCCAACCCTGGGCTCTCCCCCTTTTACTAAAAGCACACCAGACAATTAGTGACTCTCCCTACTGCCAGTGGGGCAATGATCAACTGCTACAAATGAATAAACAACAGGCTGCATATTTGTCTGAGAGAGAGGAGGCCTCTTTGTCATCAGGGAGGGCAGCAAGTTAAAGATGGATGACAGTAGAAAAGTGAGTCACAGTGCCCTAATACAATACTGCTGCTGGCTGGGCCTCGGCCTCAGGCAGCCACTCAGCCCAAATTTAACATTAAATAAAGTCATAATTATCGAATTCCTTTTTAATAAGTAAGACGCTGGAAAGTAAACAATGGGAACATAATTGCAGAGGGAAGGCAATCAATGCAGCCAGTCATTTGGCCCATGTTGATTGTGTATGCTGCGGTAGCATGTCTCTTTGTGTGGCTGGGGAGCGAGGAGGGGTGGTGGGGTGTAGTGGCAAGCAGCGGAATAATACATTCTCACATACACAGGGCGAAAACAAGAGTTGGGTAATCCCTTCTTCAATATTGACCCTGGGCTCGAAACAATGGCTCTCAATCAGCTGATCAATGAGTTCATATAATTCATGGGTGAGTCACTCTGCTCTAAGAGAGGAGGAGGCTGAGCGGGGAGAGATCAATGCCCTGCACGGTGATAACGAGCCAGGGCCTATGCCCACCGGAGCCCCATGCTGGCATCCCGGGTCCCTCTCATTAACAATATTTGGATAAGCATGGCCATACATACATAATGTGCACTTCTAATCTCAGCCAGATAAACACATTTCCCCCCCTCTTAATAAGCCGGGGGCCCCTACTTTTGCGGCACACTGCAAATGACCCTGAGACGGGCAGGAAATGATGTCAAGCACCAGAATAATAAGAACAAAACGCAAAGCAAATTAATAGCGAGCCGTCGTCCTTCTCTCTGAGCAGCTAATTAACAGTTTAGCCTCCTGGTGCTTTTATGAATGCTTGCCTGGGAGAGCTGAGCCGAGAGCAGATCCGATGCTGTAGTACAATATCTCTGCCTGCAGGAGGCGACAGCTGTGTTGCTCCACAGGGGCACGAAGCAAACAGCTGTTCCAACCACTCGGTGACATCTGCACCAGCTCCATGCCATCTGGAACTTCAGGAGGGCAATTCTGGACCTGCCCTTGTACTGCTCTTCCCAGCAACCCACTGCCTCGTCAACAACACAACCCTCCATTTTGGAGAGTGGTGATGGTAATTATTAGGACAGGACTGACTGGGGAAGAATGTGTTTCTCTGGTTCTCATTACAGCTCCAAACAGGAGACAGACTCCATCAAACCCAGGCAGCAGAGATGTTCACATGCATTTCAAAGGCCCTGATGTTGTCTCTGCCTTCTCTTTGAATAGAGACTAGACATCAGGAGGCATCAAGGGTTTACTAACACATGTCATATCTATCTTAATGAGAAGTAAGGGCTTTCAGGATGAGGGTAAACAATAGTCTGGTTGATGTGTCTGGGAGAGTCTGGTAAGGGAGCCAGCTGGTCAGAGCTGAGGCCTAGTACAGTAGTCTAGGCTGGGGTGATGTGGAGTGGTGTTATGGTATATGCCTGATCTATCCAGAGATGAGATATTGTCTTACCAGCCACCTCACTATAAGTATAAGCCCAATGCAGGTCAGGCCACATGGACGTTTTCACGGGAGGGAGAGAGAACAAGCAGGTCTGTGGAAAATCCACACCTGCACTTGGCTGCCACAACCCAGAACCCCCCTCCTCTCTTATATTATCTGACCCCCTTCCCAAACAAACCCTGCTGACAGCACCCCGTAGGATTCTGACAGAAGCATGTACTCAGACCCCTCAGCCTCCCAGCTAGCACTAGGCCTGTAGGCAAGGCTTAAAGCCCAGCCATGGTTAGCATGGTAAGCCGGATACTCTGCACTGGGCTGGGGGATAGGGAGGGGTTGATATTCTGCTCCCTGCTTGAGGCAAATGTTTATTTAACAAACCTTAGCGGCACTTCCAACACTGCTAAAACGCTACACTAAAGAGGCCTAGAGCCACGTATAAAAAGAAATCCTTCAAAATATCTGCGACTTCCATGCAAGTCAGCAGGGAATCTGAGGAATGCATTACAACATATTGTGCTAGTGCTCTTGAATGGCAATGCATTGACAAGCTGAATAGGGACGTCTAGGGTTTCTTACGTGTGTGGCTGCTAAATGAGACAGATGACAGACTTGGTGTCATCGTTGGTTTGCCTGTTACGGAGGCAGAGGTAGAGGCAGCCTTGGCCTGGCGCCCACACAGGTGACAGAGACCTTGACACCCACAGTACCCCATTTGTCACTTGCCAGCCAAACAATTGCAGCATGGCCTTGTGGGCCGGCTGGAGGTGTGGGCCACAGGCTGCTTGTTAGGCGGATGGGGAGCGAGTGGGGGTAATCGGGGGTACGGTAGCAGAGAAGCCGTAGGGGCTTGGGGGTGTAGCACTTGTGATGATTAATGCAGTCAGTGAAAATGTAATTCAGAGCCAGAACGCTATTAGTCTATGACAACAAACATCCCAGTCACCCCTACTCAGATCTGCAGATCTCTTTGTGACTGGGACAGACGACAGATGCGTCACCAGACCCAACGCTGCACCCCTGGGGTCGAACTGGACCTCTCAGTCAGCACCACACTGTCTGTCACAGTGTCACCAAGATGGCTGCCCATCCTTTTCTCTGTCAACCTCTCTAGCTACCATGACCCAGATGAGGCCCCTAGATGAGCCAGTGTATCTTGGCAGAGGAGAGGAGTTGCAAAAAAAATAGAGGAGGGGAGGTGTCCACAGGGCTGGGCTGTAACTCTGACCCTATACTTTAGCATCTGGGCTGGGCTGTAACTCTGACCCTATACTTTAGCATCTGGGCTTTGTGGTGTCAGTCCACAGGGCTGGGCTGTAACTCTGACCCTATACTTTAGCATCTGGGCTTGGTGGTGTCAGTCCACAGGGCTGGGCTGTAACTCTGACCCTATACTTTAGCATCTGGGCTTGGTGGTGTCAGTCCACAGGGCTGGGCTGTAACTCTGACCCTATACTTTAGCATCTGGGCTTGGTGGTGTCAGTCCACAGGGCTGGGCTGTAACTCTGACCCTATACTTTAGCATCTGGGCTTGGTGGTGTCAGTCCACAGGGCTGGGCTGTAACTCTGACCCTATACTTTAGCATCTGGGCTTGGTGGTGTCATTAGTTTCTCTCCTCCTGTTCCACTTAGCCTGGATGGCCGAGACGAGAGATGCTGACGTAATGGGAGGAGCGATACAGAATATAATCTCCTTCAGGCTGGTATTATCTAGCTTTCACCTCTGGCATTCCCAGTTTGGCTGTGTAAATATTTCATTACCACATAATTTGTTGCTGCTTCGGGCTACGCAATAAGGCAGTGAGAGTGTAATGCTATGTTTTTTCTCTCATTGTGTGCGTTTGAAACCTCAATAGGGGAAGTGTTTCCCTCGCTCTGCCTTGCCCTAGCCTGCCCCTCTCCAGTGCCCTACCCTAGCTAACTCTCTACACTGGCGAGCTAATTAAGACACTGACGATGGGACTGAGCCAAAGTCAATATTTAACCCAGTCTTAAGGGGACATCTTTCATTAGCAGCAGCGAGCTGACAAAAGGAGCAACAAGGCCGTCGAGTGGTCCCCTTCCTAAAATGCAAATGAATGAATGGGGGCGGAGTAGTTAGATAAGGTGCTAGTGTAAAGAGGAAGGCTTGGGCTGTGATGTTATGTATAGAGGAGGTACGGGGTTGAAGAACCCTGTTGGTGGAGTGAAACTACTGTTGAGAGTTCTTCTACCAGCTCCGTACACCCACCAACTGGTCCATGGCAACCTTATCTAACTACTTTGAGAGAGAACCTAATAATAGCTAAGATAAGCATACAACACTCAAAAAAGGGTGTTATAGTCTTTTAAAAACTATGTTGTTACCACCTGTACGCGTCTTCATATGATACAAACTCATTATTTTCCTAACCACCTGATACTCATTCAATGTTCATTTGATGAGCCCTGTTCTCTTTTAGTAGATGTAATATCTGTTGAAAAAAGCATGCCCTAAAGCCTCACTTATTTTGCCCCCCAGCTAGACATGAATTTGAAATGAGTTCTTCATAAGACCTCCAGTAGCCTCTAACCCATACCCAACGGGAGTGTGTGCACTTGTGTTGAAAAGTGGTGCTCTGTGAAGGGCTAACAACTCTATCCCATAATATCATTGAATACACTAGGGCCCTGCTAACACAAAAAGCCATTCTGGCTTTATAGGGTCATTCTGCCCAGTCTGCTCATTAGCCATAGAAAACTCACTTTTCATAAAAAGAGAAACAAAGTGCTCATTGATCAGGGTGATCAATGGAGGATCAATAACCTAAACCCTCATCATTCCCAGCGCAGCATAATTACAGCTGAGATATGGTCGTCAAATCCAACACAGCCCGGTCTAATTGGAGGCAGCCTATTGCTTTAGTCACGCTGGCAGAAGCTTTCCCAGAACAGAGGAGACTAGTGCTGAAAGACCTCTGCCGGCCTGGCTGGGCATTGGAGCTTCCCAAAATAAACACAGCGAGCTCACGCCATTAGCCCCAGTGTCATCATGGAGGTCGTTGGAGCTGGCTGCCCATTAAATGTTGGGGATATTTAATACAGGCCACAGCAACCTCCTTCTCCTCCCCACCGCACAGGCTAGCTTTGTATCCCTTTTAATGTAAATTCTGCACGTAGGTTGTAAGATCGCATTAAGCCCCTTTTTATAGGACAACTTTTTATAGGACAACTTTTTATAGGACAACTTGTGATTTTAATTTATTGATGTTTTGGAGGAGTGCCCTTATTATGCGATTTGTTGCTGACCTCCCTTGTTGTTGACCTCCCTTGTTGTTGACCTCCCATGCTGTTTTCCAGTCCAGTGACTGTGGCGAGGAGAGAGACGTTAGAGGAGCTGGCACAGCTAGGCGGTGAGCTCAACGTACCGCCCAGGCATTGTGCAGGCTGGCATCACAGTCACACTGCCCTGTCCGTATATACACCCTGCTTACTGGTGCACAAAGTCACAAACTATACCTCAAATATTACCACTTTTTCCCCTTCCTGTTTATTGATTAGGTAAACCTCTTGTTCAGTTATTGTGCAGTAAATCAAGCATGGTGAGCACTAATCTCAACCCCGGGAGGAAAGTGTTAAAGGTAAAACCTGCTGAAAAGCGCATAATTAAGGAGCCGTGTTCAGCCATGAGTGAGGACATACTCCTCCTCCCTCTCAGGTTTCTGCCTTATTCCTGCTTTACTTCATTCCTGCCTGCCTGCCTGCCTGCCTGCCTGCCTGCCTGCCTGCCTGCCTGCCTGCCTGCCTGCCTGCCTGCCTGCCTGCCTGCCTGCCTGCCTGCCTGCCTGCCTGACTGCCTGCCTGCCTGACTGCCTGACTGCCTGACTGCCTGACTGCCTGACTGTGCAACCAGAGGCTGGAGGGAGTGGGCTTGGCAGAGGAGCAACGGGAAGTATATACAGTTTCTAACCACCTCTCCCTATCCCTTTCTCTGTCTCTCCCTCCCACTATTCTCCACCAAAGCGCCGGGGGCGCCATACTTGTAAAGTAACCACAGCCCTTTGAGCGCCTCTTGTATTTACAAACAGAGGTATGTTGGAATCAAAGGAATTACCACATGACATAACACAAACAGTCGGCGGATTGAGAATTTATAGAGTGCATATGGCGTGGGTGGGGCTGCACCCAGCAATTCTGCCATTGTTGGATTAAGCTACACTCAGTAAGAGAACTGAATTTACCTAGAGGAGAGAGCAGGGCAAGAGTCCACTGCAGCAGCACTCCGCCCTTTTCCCAGACAGACAGTCTGCTCCAGGTGGAGAGAGCTATCACTTTCCCATCAACTTCCTGGTCTTGTTGTTTCTCCTCCCTTTCTCTCTCTCTCCTGCCTCGCTCACTCGCTCTTTTTAAAAATGAAAGCTTATCTTTGGGTCTATGCCTCCATGAGGTCTCTACAGTACGTTTCTGCCGTAGTTCAATCTGGCGTTTTTTCTCTCCTGGTTAGATCTAAAAGCCCCTGTTCCCTTTCTCCCTTTCTCCCTATCCCTCTCTCTTTCCCCTCCCCCTCTTCCTCCAGCACTTCCCCTCTGTTGCTGTTCTGCCCAATCTCACCTCAGTTTTTATTTCTCCCTCATCAGCAGGGGACTAAAAATAAATGATAAATGGAACATGATATTTTAAAGTCTTATCTCTTATCTGTTCTTACAAAGGAATAATGGGGTAGTTAATCCTGCAGATCTCCCTCAAATTGATTAATCAGCACATGCAGACAATCAAATAAATGATTAATATTCGCCAGACCTGCGGTCGGACAGTTACCCTGAAACCATCAGTAATAATTCAGTAACCCTTCCCAGACCACGGGCTGGCTCGTCTGACTCACTCTGCCTCACTCAGCTTCAGCCCTGTGATGTTCCAGCAGGGCTTTGAACTCAACTCTCACCATACTGGAGTCAGACACACTGGGGAGAAGCTGTCTGCTTTCCATTCTCTCTCTCACACACACACACACACACACACACACACACACACACACACACACACACACACACACACACACACACACACACACACACACACACACACACACACACACACACACACACACACACACACACATACTGTTCACACACGCACACACCCCTACGCAGAACAGAGTACACCGGCCTACCTGGGCAGACTCACCCAGTAATACCTTCAAACATCTGCATAAATACAAGGCGTTACAATAATAGAATATTCACTCACAGGCTCTGTCCTCCATGTCCACGACAGCTCTGCTGTGGTTTTCCTATCAAACATGTCCTCACTTGGAGGTTTCCACTCAAATAAATGGTTATTCCAGTTCGAACCATTGGTAGTAAACAGTTATACAACCAAACACACACATTCAGTATACAACCCCTCTTCCGTCATAGTAGCTGGGTATATAATACACAGACAAAGCCCACAGGCTAAAGGACATGGGCAGAGCTATTCTGTCTGTTCACATGTGAGAGACAGATTTTTTTTATTTAACCTTTATTTAACTAGGCAAGTCAGTTAAGAACAAATTCTTATTTACAATGACGGCCTACACCGGC
Organism: Thymallus thymallus; assembly: GCA_023634145.1. Classification (NCBI taxonomy): domain Eukaryota; kingdom Metazoa; phylum Chordata; class Actinopteri; order Salmoniformes; family Salmonidae; genus Thymallus; species Thymallus thymallus. Next base: position 20,166,565 of record CM042380.1, on the reverse strand, counting down.
CAAACTCGGACGACGCTGGGCCAATTGTGCGCCGCCCTTTGGGACTCCCAATCACAGCCAGTTGTGATACAGTCTGGATTCAAACCAGGTTGTCTGTAGTGACGCCTCTAGCACTGAGATGCAGTGTCTTAGACCACTGCGCCACTTGATAGAGATAGAGAGGCTAGCTGGCTGGCTGGCTATGTGTTATGTAAGGGATAAGGTGAAGTGTGCAGTGAAAATAGTGTCACCATGTTCCCTGTGAGCCAGATGTCCTCAGACAGACAGGCTGTTTAACGAATCCCTCCCCATGAAGCCTAGCCCAATCACCACCACTCTGGCTGCCTGGGCACACCCTGTCCTGGTGATGGATCCGTTGAGAAAGGGGGGAATCTCAGTTGAGAAAGGCTTTCTTTCTCTCCCATTACCCACCCTGCTCTCCCTCCCAAAGAGGTCAACTAGCAGGCGTCCTCACGGCCCTCCCTGCATCTGCCAGCCTCTGCTGTTATTAATCTGGGAGAGGGCCGGGGTCAGCAGAGAGAGAGAGCAGTGCCTCTCGTCTCACACCCCCACACTCCCTCACGCCCAGGGGGGCTGAGTCAGGCCAGGGCCAGGGGCCTAGGGGGTGCTGCTGTGTATGATACTGCGGATCTCAGTCTCTCTCTATCTCTGTCCAGGCTTGGACCCATAAAGCTGTCCCACGACAGAGCTGACCCTGAACCCCAAACCCCCTCCCCTTTCCCCCCACCCCTCCTCCTGGCCTTTGTGTTGGCTGACCGGCTGGCTGCCTGAACCAGCCTGTGCAGCTGTCTACTCCCCTCTTATGTAGGACACACTGACTCCTCTTGTTAAACTAGCGTATTACACGGCAGCATATCATTTAATGGCTACAGACATTTACAAAATATCAAACTTCCCACTGAGCTCAGACAGAGTTTACAGGCTGAGTACAGGAGAGTGCTAGCAATAGCACATACCTATAGACTTTTAGTAAGGTGAGCAAGTCGTAGTCTAGCGCTGTGAGACCTAGAGTCATAGCAGGGGCAACACCAAGGTTTAAAACGCACAGGGCCACTCAATACTTTTGCCAATATGGGGTGTGATATATGGCTTTGTCTTTAATAGGTATAAGCATGGTGTGTTGTAGGGCAGTGTCGTGAAAATCCCTGGTTTTTATATAACCGTTACAGTTCACTTTGATCTCTCGCTCCTCTGTTTATAAATCAGCCACACAAATATTTATGAGCAGGACGAGGAAAATGGCTAGTCTGGTTTGTATCTCGCCCTCCGTCCCTCTTTCCCTCCCTCCCTCTCATTCTCTCTCTCTCTCCCTCCCAGGCTGATGTGTCGATGAGGCCACCACAGAGGCAGAGCGAGTGCATAGGCCCCGGGCCACATTCATCAAGCCTGATGCCTCCCCTGGATTTGGCTATTGTGTGGCCAGAGGGAAGACTACTTAAATGGGAGCGAGAAAGAGATACAAGGCAATAAATAAGAAAGAACATTGCTTAGATATTAGGGCTACTTTGAAATCTTAAGAGTACTGACGTAGGTAAGCAAAAATAACAATGACAGTGCAAAACACTGAACGAGTGCATTATGGGTACTCACATTAAACATAGTGCGCGCATGCAGATGTGCCTATTTGAGCTCCAGTTGATTTGTAGCATGGCTCGATACATTTATAAAGCCATGTTCAATATGTATTGCCTTTCTCTTGCTTTTAGCTCACCTATCAGTTGGTGCCTGCAGCACACACAATGGGCCGGGCCCTGGGCTCCTGGATCCATACACTTTAATTGCTCCCACCAGCCCTGACCTCTGCTCCCGATCACTCCCTGATACACAGCATCTCTATTAAGCTGGGAAGTAGGTAAATATTCCTCTAATGACCCTTAGTTCTAACGACACCATTGGAAATGGAGGAGAAAATCAATCCCCTCCTTTTTTTCTCTTTTGTCCTTGGCTGACTATTAGTTTTCCCTTTTCATCTGATGTCGGACTCCAAAAATGTGAGGGGAAATGGACGAGTGGTGGAGCGTCTGCGCTCACTTAGACATGGCGGCAGAGTTCATTTGGGGTGGGATTTTTAGATAGAGAGATGGCAGGGTTGTGTTTTAAATTGAAAATATCTTAAGCAGCGTGACTGTCCTTCAGAAAACAGAGCCGAGGTAAAGAGACAGAGACAACCTTCGTCTTATGAGGAAGGTAGCAGCAAGACGATCTTTAGATACTTCAAAAGGTAACGCTTAGACAGAGAGCAAGGGAGAGAAGAGAGAGGTGGGGAAAGGCGTGTACTTTCCTCTGATGAGTAGCCTAACCTCCACATTTCAGACTGGTCTAACCAACCAGGCAGTATGAGGGAAGTTTGTTATGTGACTGAGTGTGTGTTTGTGTTTGTATACAGTAAGTGCTTATGTGTGTGAGTCTGTGAGTGGGGAGAGGGGGTGGTGATGGTAGTGGTGGACTGGCTTGTCGATCGATACAGTGATTGGCAGTTAATGGCTTTTCCTGTTCTGCCTTCGTAACCCCAGCCTGAAGGCTGTTGCCTCTGATCAGAGATGGCAGATGGCGTTTGATTTTCGTATATAAACCCCTGACTTTGCGGAGATGGCTTCATCATGTTTAATGATTTAAAAGTTAAGTTGAATACTGGGAATACTCTGTTGCTGGTGCTCTCCTTTGAAAGGCACTAAACGCCCCTCCAGATGTAAGGGTAGGGCAGCTCTCACACCAAACTGCACTACTTACAGGTAGTAATCTACAGTAATCCATCCCTAGAATTTACTGGTATATCTTCCAAATAAACGTCAAAACTCAGACACGCCATATTTACATTGTCATGCACTCTACGTGTGTAATATGATGTGTATATAAGTGGCCTCTAAGGCCATGCAGCTACAGTGTATATTGTATCATCTAATGGTATTACAGCCAACACACATACAATGACCAATCAAAGAATGCCAATGATCAAAGGTGATTCTAGAGGGATGTCACATATTGTTCCAACCTGTTCTTTGTCAGTGAGTCCACCATGATAGAGCAAACCGAAAATTAGGCCAGAAATAGCTGGAAATGGCGGAAAATTGAATGATAAGCCCCATATGGAGTGAAAGAGACGAGGTGTGTTAAAACCCACTCTCTAGCAGGAAATCACAGTACAAACAGCAGGTCCTGAGAACCATTTGATTTTTGGAGGGTTGTTTCATGTACTGGGGATTTGCAATAATTTGTCTCCTCACTCCTATAATCCTGACTGCATCGTTATTCTAAATCATATTCTATTTTGATCCCATAAACTCCCGTCATTTTCACATTTCATATTTTCTAAAGTTCAAAGGTGCCTATTGCAGCACTATGAAATGGAAGAACTGAGAAGAAACCCAGTCAGATTTGTCAAAGAAGAATAAAAAGGGTCTACATTTATTTTTCATAAAGAAGGAAACACATCTAATGTAGAGAGGGGTTCCTGTTCCCAGCCATTCAGGAACAAAGGCCGTTCCTGCAGGGACCATGGAGGAGTAACTGGATCCTGACTCAAAGGAGGGGGATATTAGCTGGCAATATGGAGGGAATCATCTCCAACACAGACCGGTGCTCTCATAACTCATCTGTGAAATTATGTTGGGAAGTGTAGTCTGGAGACACAGGAGGTGCATCAGAAGAACAGTGGAGAGAACAAAAGCAGGGATTGTGTTGGTGGAGATCGGGGCCCATTGGGACCCGCCACTGCAAGAATTAATATACACTACTCTCCCGTGCAACATAAACAAATATTTAATAAAGCCTGGTTCATATAACTCATTAAACTAGACTCTCCGTTCAGTTGCTTAAATTAATATATTGATGATTTCAATAATAATTTGCAAACCAGATTTAGCAATCGACTCTCATGGCGTGTAAATATTCTGGCTCCAAGAGACCTTGTTCATACAGTAGCACAGACAGTCCTTATGGTTCTAATTACTCCAACAAGACCATTCCAACCCTACGAGCATAAATTAAGGACATTCCTAAGTAGTGACAGAGATAGGCCATTTGAAAGAAGGATCCACGTTTGAATCATTCAGCGGGCCCTAATTTTAGGTCTGGTGTTGATTGAATGTGGTGGTGTTAAAAAGTGGGGTTTATGGGCCTGGCGTGGTGACTGGTGAGGAAGGAGATGAGGAATAGTTCTCAGTGATTTGGAAGCAGTCCTAGGACCTGGGAGGGAGCTGAGAGGAGAGGAGCTGAGAGGCTGTGGTGAAGACTTCCTCTGCTGTCTGTATTTCTGATTAGAGCTCACAGGGAACAGAGAGAGAGAGAGAGAGAGGCCCTCCAACAGGACAGCACAGCTTTGTAAATCACCCAGCGATTGAAAAGTGCTTTATAAAAAACAAATGTGTGAAACCGCTTATTTTGATCAAAGGCCCAAACCCCCCTCTATCGCGCTTTCACCAGCTGTGACTTGTAAAAAAAACACTCACCTCAGAAAGTTTGACCCCTAAGTTTGCCACATAAACGAAAAAGGGTGAGGTGGGGGTGACTGGTGATGATGGCAAGGGGGTGGGGCTTATGGGGAGTGAGGGACAATCCTGTTTTTAACCAGCATCTCTGCTCTCTCTCGCTTTCTCTCGACCCCCTCCCTCCCTCCCTCCCTCCCTCCTTCCCTCCCTCTCCCTCTTTCCCTCTCTGTCTCTCTCTTAATTTAATTGTTTCATTTCCTCTTACTCTTTTCTGTCTGAGAAAGTCTCCTCGACTGGCTAAGAGTGCTGTGACCCCCTGTGCTCAGTCATTTCCATACAGGAATTTAAACAGGCGATTATATTTTCTCTCCTTCCCTTTTTAAAAATGTCCTCTCTCCCTTTTATCCCTTGTTTTATACAAGAATAAAGGGCATGATGAGAAAACAAGGTGCAAAATTATTTTTCCCAGAGTGCCCCAATAAAAAAACATATGACACCCTGGGCTGCACTGCTTAATTACAAAGGGATGAAATCTTTCGTCTACATCTGGAGAAAACATTGCCCCCATAACACTGATAGATTTACAGCTCCCAGTCCCAACACTGGACTCCAGCACACGGCAATTAGGCCAAACATACGCCACTTGGATGGACAACCATCGCCATGGGGGAGGGTGGGGTTGACTGTTTTATCCCCACACTACGGAACTAAGGCCTTAAGGATCTCCAGGTTAGGAGTTCAAATCTTGGCTCGTGAGTTACCATCTTTAAAGAAAAAATGCCCATAGAGAGAATTGTCTAATGTTAGACTAGTTTTAAATATTAAAGGGATACTTCATGATTTTGGCAATAAGCCCTTTATCTACTGCCCCAGAGTAAGATGAACTAATGGATAAAATGTTTATGTCTCTGCATCCAGCATGAAGGAAGTTAGAGGTAGTTTCGAGAGCCAATACTAACTAGCGTTAGCGCAATGACTGGAAGTCTTTGGTATATACTAGCATGCTAGCAGTTACCAAAGTCTATGGCATCTACTAGAATGCTAGCAGTTACTATTTAGCATTTGTGCTAACACTAGTTAGCAACTTCCTTCAAACTGCATACTGAGAAATAAAAATGATATCCACAAGTTCATCTGACTCCGGGGAAGTAGATAAGGGGCTTCATTGCCAAAATCCTGAAGTATCCCTTTAATATAGCAAATAAAATGCATTAGACTTAACCCATCAAAAACCCATTTAAACTCACTAGTGGGGCGTTACAAGGTAATGGGAGTAAAATTCAAACAGCTAGGTCCACATTTCAATTGCACTCCTGTTATTTATCTGTCCCCAGACTCTCCTCGGCAGCCTAAACCTAAACAGACTGGGGTCCCTGTGTGCTCATCCTGATGCCTGAGATCCCCCCTCTCCCAACTCCCCCTCACCGCCTCACAGCCCCACTGAATAGAGAGGCGAGTGGAGCAGTTTTGTGGCCCTGACCACTCGCAGGCCGTTAATCTGGTCGCTAAGCCACTGATGTATTGATGGCGGTGAGCCGGTAAGCCAGCCTGCCTCTCTCTCCATCCCTTCAGCTTATGAGCCACACAGATCCAGAGGAGCTCCGGTCCAGGCCTCATTAAAGCAGCGTTTACCTGCCCATCGACTGCACTTACTCTTCTTGTCGACCTGGCTACGGGCTGGCCAGCCAGATGGCCCAAGGAGAGACTGGAGAGGAAAGTCCATGATAGACAGAGAGACACCAGCCACCTGGCCTGTCATTTCACTGCACTTTGACTAGCAAATACATGAAAAGTTAACACCAAATTATAGAGCCTGCTGATTAAATGTGTCTCTTATCTGGTATTTTTGAAGACAAGGAAGGGGATGCAATCTCCCTGTTATCTCTGGGATGGGAAATGGTGTGGGGAGGGGGGGGGGCAGAGATAGGACTATGGCTGATACGTCTGTAATATCATCTTTACAAGATTGAGGCTGGCAGTGGCTGGGTAAAACACTGATTAGATGATAGAGAAAGAGACCCTCTGGTCAGGCTCGGCACAGGAAGTTGATTCTGTAAGATGTAATTGCGCTCTCAATAATTCCTCCTCTCATCAAGTTAAAAAGTACAGCTCTCAGTCTTACGATTGGTCCGTCATGACTATTTTGTTTGCTCTTTTTTATGGTGTGATCCTGTGTTTATCCTTTATAAGGTGTTTTATGAAACCCTGTTGAGTGAATAAATTAACCTGAGCAGAAACAACAAATGTCTTGCCCCAAAGTGAAGAGCGAGCAACTATAAAGAGAGAGAAGACTAAGGGGAGAACAGAGATAGAGAGGAGGGATGAGTATGAGGAGGGGTGGGGGTGGGGTTGTTGGGGGGGGTGTAGAAAGAGGATTTGGCTAGGGAGAATATTTAGTTTTCCAGCCTGGTTGGATTAAAGATATTTAACCTTAAGCAGAGCCCTATACAAGACCACCCACTGGCCTACAATCCGAACTGTTTTTTTTTGTGGGTGATGGGTATTTGTCTTGTTTATAAATTTTCAGGAGACAAAGAATAGAGAGGAATGGAAGGGGAAAGGAGAGAAAGAGACTGAAAAAAAGGAAAAAGATTGAGACGGGGGAGAGTGAAAGAGAGACGGATGCGGGTGTGTGATAGGGGTGTCAGTAGGCCCTGTTTGTAGGTGGAAGGGGGGGGTTAGACCTAGGTCCTACACTGAGCACCCAACAAACCTACTAAAACTCTACTAACTCCCCCCTCTAGTATACACTAAGCTGCTCTAGTCCTCCTCTCCCTGAGTCCTCCCCTTACCCTCCCCTTTAGCCGCCAATCCTTTTCTGCTGATCAGGCAACAGATAATAGGATCAACGACTTCCTTGCACACCGGCAGGAGCGTGCTCAGTTGCTCTTGTCCGGCTGCCCAAAGAGAAAAACTAAAGTCAAAACAAACAACCATTAACACAATAACCAAGGAACTCCAACTCCCGACTGAACCAGAAACATAACATCCCACTCCTCCCCCCTCTGGCCCTCCCTCGGTGGGCCTGCAGAGATATGACACAATGCTGGGCACGTCGCTATCTCTAACCAGACACACAGTGAGGAGGGAGGGAGGACAGGCCAGTGCCCAGCTCTCCCTTCTTCCACAGCCATTCTATTAGTCAATATAGGTAAACAGCTTGTGAAAAAGGCTCAAATAAAGCTGGGCCTACCCTGCTTGGGCGCCTCTCTCCCTCCCTCTCTCTCTCTCTGTGCTGGCCCTCGAAACACCCACGGAGGGGCAGATGCACTCCCAATCAGCAGCAGCAGTGCAGCAGCTGGGCCACGGGTCAGCGCCTGGCCTTCTCCGAGGTGGGAGCTGGAGGACTTGTGAAATTCCAACACACTGCCAAACACTGAGTCCTGAACCCTCCCTCTCTGCTCTGATACCACACCCTTCACAACCTGACTGACTGCCACTCCAGCCAATCGTAGACTGATCCTCTGAGCTCTATTCCTCAGAGAGAGCCCTATGGTCCTACCCACCATCTGGAGTGATTGGGTTCTGTTTAGGCAATGCAGCCCAGAGTTCACCACCCTGCAGGCAGGCTATAGACAGAGGGAGGTAGGAGGGGGAAGGGGGTTCTGGATCATTGCTGTGTTGACTGAGGGAGTGTAAGGAGGCCCCACACACTATTTAAACACTTCCTCAGCTTTACATTACGGCAGCTACCACCCACTTGCACCAAGCTACACAATATCATATGACCTGCACTATGTACTAACGAATGTGACCTGTACATCCGCATGTAGCTATTCACCATAGCCTCTGTAAAGGTGATTGCTGTAAAGGGGGAGTGTGTGGGTGTGTGGGTGTGTGGGTGTGTGGGTGTGTGTATAGGGGAATGGGCTGTCTCCCAGGATGTGCAGCGAGCGCTTTATTAGAGCGGTAGTACCAGTAAATCCGAGCTCTTCCTGGAACCGCTGCAACCTTTCCCATTGAGCACTATTACTGAACAATCACAGGCCAGCCATGATAATTAGCAGAGTATCTCTGTCTAAACGAGCCTCTCTCCGTCTCCCTCCCCCATCACCCCCTCGCTCTTGCTCTCTCTCTCTGTCTGTCGGTCTTACCCTCCTCTCCTCTAACTGCTGTCTGGTGGTGGGTGAGTGTCTGTCTGTCTCCTGACGGCGCTGAGGTTGGGCTGATCGTCTGGCAGATGAAAGGGCCATGACGGATCGGATCCCAACAGCGATGAAATGCTCCCCTGTGACATTAACTCCAAATTACTCTCTCCACTTTTATTTGATAATAAAAAACAATCCTTTCTGGAGCCGACGAAACCATCACTTATTTGTTATGATGATGATGGTTTCCCCTCTCCTCTGATGGTCAGGAGGATTTGGAATCAATCCTGATAATTATGATCATTAATGGGGAGGTCAGAGTGTAGTCTGGGGCAGGGAGCAGGATAAGTAGGATCATCACTGAAACACCTTCATGCATTTCCATGTAGCAGCTAATCCCTTCATTTAAATTACACACAATTTACTCTGATTATTTGATCTCTGCAGAGCACACATTTTCTTTCCTAAAACCTCAGTGGTCCAGTTGGATCGCACTGGAGGGGAAAATAAGGAGAGGAGAAGCGTCCAAGACACAGATGCTTTGCGCTAGTTAGTGGGCCAGGCTTGGGTCCCAGTCAGCACCACGTTAGTCTAAGCTGATCTGTTCTGAAGGCCTGTTTTCAGGAGCAAGGGAGACAGTTACCATGCACAGTCTGTGCGTGTGTGTCTATGGGAGAGTTTGTACAGTTGTGTGTGTGTTTAATAGAGCGGGACCAGGACAGAGAGAGGGGTGTCGGGGGTTTCTTGGTTAGAGATTCCTCCTGTGATAGTGAGGGCACTTTCTTCCTCTCTTTCCGCGGCCAAGCGGCATCTGGAGTGGATTTTGTGCGAGCAGACACCGAGGAACATGATTACATTCAGCTAACTGCGCTCTAAACTGATTATGCATGTGCCAAGCTAATGGACTACATTTGCAAGGGGAAAAATAACATCCAATCAATCTCAATTACCGCAGATCGCACCGGCCCCCGAGACAAGGAAGGTAGCCAGCTAGCCACCCATGCTCCTCCCCTTTCCCCAAACTCCTGCCTGGAAGCAGAGGCCTGGGCGGCCCAGGCTCCACCCATCCTGGATGGGCAGAAGTAGAGACTGAGTACAGCAGCTCAGGCCTGGGACTGGGAGGGAGCTGGCCGGCTACCAGACTCCTTTCCCCTCCACTCTTACACATCCTACAGACAAGCACCTGAGGCATGCTGGGAACCTTTAATAAACTTGTGTGAGTCTCTATCAGAGACCTTTGGAAGGATGTGTTACTACTACTACCGTAAGGTAACTGTGAGTAACTGTAAATCAGGAGAAGAAGTTGGGTATCTCCTGGTGTCCCTAGGGAGAGTGGGAAAGCTGAAGCTTTCAATAAAAGAGAGCTTAACTTTGGGGTGACCTGCATATTGTAGTGTAGGGCCATCTGTTTGCACTTATGGGTGACCATCATGACATCACTATCACCACTACAAAGCCAGTGAGTAGGGAGATGTGAAGGGAAGGTGAAAGTTCATTTAAGAGCAGAGGGGTATGTCAAGTGCAGCCAAAGTGGGGCTCCAGAATGAGTGTCTCCAAACCCGGTACAAGGGAGTCAGGAAGAAGCTGCACCATCACCCCCACTGCGTGGTGGTCCGTGCGGTGAGGACGACTCGCTCAAGCTTTCTGTGGGCTTTCGGAACATTCCAATACGTGGGGTGGTGGGGGGGATATTTTTAGAAAGCCCTAATATGGGCCGCATACCACAGACTCTCAAATTATCCCATCCAGCTTAGCCCTCAGTTTAAACCTTCCTTTTTAATTCCAGTAATTACAGGCTCCAATTTATACGGAGCCGTGCACACAAAGGGCCTGTTTAATGCAAACCAGTTTGATTTGGGTGAAGTGTCCCAAGGATCTCCCACATCTTACAGCCTGTTTATGCTGACTTGATGATTTATTTTCTCCTCAAAAAGGTTAAGAATGCTGCTATTCGCATCAAATTTCTTTTGGGAGGAATAAATGATGTGATTTTCCTTTCTTCATCCTTGCATAACCTGCCAGGATGAGCCTGAGGCTGAGGCTGTGGCTGAGCTCAAGGGCCCGCTGTGCTGTGGGGTTCTGCCTGTTTGGCTGGCTGGCTGTCATTCGCTCTGCTCTATGGGGAGCCAACCCGTGCTGCAGTGAGCTTGGCCTCAGAACCATGTACTTATCATCCACTAATCACATTTGTGGGTTGTGAAATGCAGTAATAATTCTTGTCAAGTTGTGAACATCTTTTTTCGCAACTACACATGTCTGGAGTGATGGGAGCTGCCTGCTAGTTAGGGCCAGCAGGGCTCTGTGTTCCGGGGGTGAGAGCACAGGTCATTCCTGGGCAGATATTTCCCTTACTCTGGAGATCAATTGGCTTTAAGAAGTATGGAGCAATCTTAAGAGGCGTGGTGGAAAACGATCATGCTAGGATGTGGTGTACATATTTAATCCTCCACAGTTGTATTACCACATACAGTATGTCAACTTTATACAGTAAACTAAAGGAAAAAACTGTCTGTTCCTTTCACCGTTTTGGCACATGGTAAACTGTCTGTTCCTTTCACCGTTTTGGCACATGGTAAACTGTCTGTTCCTTTCACTGTTTTGGCACATGGTAAAATGTCTGTTCCTTTCACCGTTTTGGCACATGGTAAACTGTCTATTCCTTTCACCATTTGGCACATGGTAAACTGTCTGTTCCTTTCACCGTTTTGGCACATGGTAAAATGGACAGACAGACAATGTAATATAAACTCTTCACTCTCCTTTCAGGCAAAACAGTATTGTCCACCTTAGGTGTGAGGAGGATATGCAGGATGCCAGGGCCCTCTATTTCGGTCAAGTGTGAGACAGTGCCACTGGCATGTGGGCCGAGTGCCCGGTCTGTCTCAGTGGCACAGAGAACACCCAGGGTAACCCCAGCCCTGCCCAGTGAGGATGAACCCAGCCTGGGGCACCTGGAGGCCCCTCTCAGCCTCTCTGCCTCCACAGGCCAGGCCCAACGTGTCCTACAGATTGTGTTACATATTTTAATCAGTGTGGTATTTGTAAATATCCTGGTTACGTGTCTGGGCATGAACGGTGGAGACACTGCTCCAGTCCTACTCCACTCTAACCCTGCTCTCTGTCTCTCTCCAGGCCCAGAGGCTGCTGGAATGGCGGCCGGGCTCCTACCCCACTTTGGCCGAGCGTCAACACGGCCTGCTCCCACCGGCCCTCCTAATGGTCGACCTGGGAGCAGAGCCTCACACCTCCCCTTAAGTGTTGAAAAAACATTTATCTCAGTTACTGTAAGTTCTCTCACTACAAAGGCCTTGCAGACAGGAAACCTGCAATAAAAACATCAGCGGATCCCAGGAGCCATTCATAAAGCAGGGGTCTTTCAATACAGCGAGAGAGACAGGCTTTTGAAGAGGGTTTTCAATTGGTGTATTCTAGCCTAGCTTTTTAATGTGATTAAAAACACAATAATGTCTCCTCATTTTTCACTCTGTCCTATATTACACTATTTGCCAAGAGCAGTTATAGTGCAAAAAGACTGAAAATAAGAGTTATGCTCGTATAAAACCAGTAGAATATATTGTTTGTTTTGTCCATTTACTTTCCAATAGCCTAACACTTGAGAATGGAGTGAACTCTTTGTGTAAATAAAGGCACAGTGTGTTTGGGGGCAGAGCAGTGTGATGAGCTACAGTTGTGTGGGTGTGTGAATGCGTGGGCGAACGGTATGTGTTTGTTTACATCTTAGTGTGTGTATGTGAGTGTTAGCTGTCTATGTAGCCATGCCAGGTTGAGTTAAACACAGAGTGGTCCTAGCCTAGCCGCAGACACACAGGATAGGTGCCTAAGTGGAATCAGGCCTGTTAGATTTATGGCCATTTGTTCAGAGAGTGTTCATCCATTGGCTATTATGGAATGATTAGAGGAGAAGGTGAAGCTCCAAGTCCAGCGAAAATCAATATGGCTGTCGAGAACCATTCTGCCTTTCCCGCTCCGAGGAGTATTAACACCAAACCTCTGTCTCCTCACACTTCTTCATCCCTCTCCTAGTGATTTCACCCCTTATCCTCCTGCCATGTTCTAGCCCCCCCCCCACACCTCTCTATGGGCGCTGTGAACAGAAGGGTTAGACAAGAGGGCCATCATTCATGACTGGTGGAAGAGGCTAGTAGTGAAGCAGAATCCTGGGATCTGCAGTGGAGTACTGTGGAGGAATGTAACGTTAGGAAGGAAGAAGAGGGGAGGGTGGAAGGGGAGAATGGTAAGGTGGAAGGAGGGCTGAGAGGGGAGGGTGGAAGGGGAGAATGGTAGGGTGGAAGGAGGGCTGAGAGGGGAGGGTGGAAGGGGAGAATGGTAGGGTGGAAGGAGGGCTGAGAGGGGAGGGTGGAAGGGGAGAATGGTAGGGTGGAAGGAGGGCTGAGAGGGGAGGGTGGAAGGGGAGAACGGTAGGGTGGAAGGGGGGCTGAGAGGGGAGGTTGAGGCACGTACCTTGTACAGCTTGAGGCTGGCCTCGTGGCGGGAGTTGATGGTGTGCATGCGCAGCTTCTCCAGGCTGTTGGTGTAGTAGTCGCAGGCGTTGCACTTCAAGTGCACCGGGTTGCCGATGGCCACACACTTCAGGCGCCACTCGTTGCCCTTGCCCCCCTCCTTGATGTGGGCCACCAGCTGGTACTTCTGCACATGCTTGTCGGTCTTGCAGTGAAGCTGGAAGTTAGCTTTGAGCTGGGTGGTGTAGCGACACAGCTTGCACTGGTGCGAGTCTCCCACCACGGCACGCCACTCTTCCTCGGGCAGGCTGCGCTCAGCACCCATGTGCATGCCCAGCATGTCCAGGTTGTCGGTGGTGAAGCGGTTGCACACGGCACACTGGAACAGCTTGAGGGAGGGGTCACTGGTCTGCGACAAGCTCTCCCCCAGGGTCATCAGTTCCTCGGACACCAACTGACCACCAACGCCGCCCAGCCGCACGTCCATGGGGATCTCCCCACCTACTGAGCACCAGGGACAGAGAGAGAAAGAGGGAGAGGGGGGAAGAGAGAGAGAAAGAGAGAAAATGTTGAGAGAGAAAGAGAGAGAGAGAGAGAGAGAGAGAGAGAGAGAGAGAGAGAGAGAGAGAGAGAGAGAGAGAGAGAGAGAGAGAGAGAGAAAGAGGAGAAAGTGCTTAGTTGGTTACACGCACATGGTCAGTTGGTTATTTTCAAATTTCACAAGGTCTGAATTCTAAGTACAGCTTTCAGGGATTATTCCTATCTAGCCATCAATCTATTTTACTTTGTGTTACATGTACTTTTCTGGACATAAGGAGTTATTTAGAGTTTCTTAGAGGGGGTGGAGGCATGGGGTTTTCCAAAAGGCCTCTCAGTTCTTTGAGCCTCCCTCAGCATGGAAAATGTCCTAGGAAAAGTGAAAGGTGTACGGTTAAACTTTCAACAAAGAGACATGTTTGTCTCTGCAGTCAAAGTGGATTTGCTCTCTAGTTCCAATACCCCTCGGAGGATAATGTCCATGTGTGTATTTATGTACCTAATTTTATTAAATCAAGATTATCCTTCCTTTGAGCCGAGAGAACGAAAGCCTGGACTTTTTCGCAGGGAGCAGAAACGTTGCACCGTCAGAGTAAGGATTTACACGTAGTCCTGTTTGGACTGGTGCACTTTCACGGCCCGGCACTAAATCAACTCCAGAGGCTGTGAGCTACGCAGAAAAATAAAGTTATTCTATCATTACAAGAGAACTAAAGAGTTCCCAAGCATACATTACTGTAAATCAAATCCAATGCCCCAGAATAATAATAAAACAATGTTTTGGGATTCTCCTGCTTCTTTCGACTCCGCATAGCGGCTAAATCGATACAGACACCTACCAGATGAATCCTACTCGGTACTGAGCAGAGAGGGTGAAGTAAAAAACAACACACGCATCCAGAAACAATCATATCTACAGTCTGAGGAGGAGGAGGAGGAGTAGGAGTAGGAGGAGGAGGAGCAGGAGCAGGAGCAGGAGGAGGTGTTGGGAAAAAACAAAAGGGCGGTAAAAATGAGGTAAGAGTGGCTGGGGAGTTTTTGCTCGCTGATCTTTAATCTATCACTGCCCAGACTGAGCACACTGGCTGACCCCGCCTGGCTTTACACTAAATTAATTCCAGCAGCCCCTTTTTATTTATTGCTGCAGTATGCAGCCTGCTCTTGGACTTTTCTCCATTACCTGAAATTTTATAGCCGGGAGAGGGAGACCTCTGTGAAGCCCTCTGAAATCACTCACATATGCACCTCTCCAGCCAGGCCCCCCCGTCTCTCTTTCTCTCTCCCAGTCCCATCACTAGTTACTACCCCTATCTCTTTCTCTCTCCCAGTCCCATCACTAGTTACTACCCCTATCTCTATCTATCTCCCAGTCCCATCACTAGTTACTACCCCTATCTCTATCTATCTCCCAGTCCCATCACTAGTTACTACCCCTATCTCTTTCTATCTCCCAGTCCCATCACTAGTTACTACCCCTATCTCTATCTATCTCCCAGTCCCATCACTAGTTACTACCCCTATCTCTATCTATCTCCCAGTACCCTCACTAGTTACTACCCCTCTCTCTTTCTCTCTCCCAGTACCCTCACTAGTTACTACCCCTATCTCTATCTCTTTCTCTCCTTTCCTCATCTATATTCTCTCATTCCTGTGTGGCTCTCACACTCTTTTTCACTGTAGACTCCATGGTCCGACACAGACACAGTGATTATCTCTGCCTTCACGGCTGTGTGAGAATAGGTTCAGTCTGCGGTCCCTACATGTGTTTTAGATGTAAGCAGGCCTCTGTTAAATATAACCTATAATATTTTGACTGAGACGTTGTCAGTCCGTATCAATGTTTAGGGAAAGGGAGACAGGACGTTGTGGAAATATTTTCACTTTCAAATAACATTAAAAAGGCTTGAGATAAACACACATCATTGGGAAATCTTGGAACCTCTCTTCTTTGACATAAGCAGAGTCCAAGTCCAGGCTGTAACTATATTAACGAATCTCTACAGGGCTTGATGGAACTTCCAAAAGATTAGTGGTGGACTGGCTTTGCTGGATTTTCAGAGAGCTCTACCTAGATGCTGCAGCATTCAGGCAGTATATTGGACAACAAAGTAGAGCACACAATAGCTAAGGCCCAAGGGCACTCCCCCTCTCTCTCTGTATCTGCAGCAGCTCTGTCCTGGGGATAAGGATTACCAAGAGGGTGAGATCATGTGAGGTCAGGATTTGGCATCTCCCTCTCTGTCTGACAATGTCCTCAAAAGTCAGAAATACACAGTGGAAAAGATGACAAAAGGGAGGGAGGTACAGACAGATACTTTCTGTCCTTGAGCTGCACAGCTGCACAGAGTGTGTGAGTGTGATGGAGTGTATCAGTGTGTACAGTCAATCAAAACGTGTGTGGCTGGGGATGACACTGTGGTCGTTTTAGGGCTGAGAGTAATGCCTCGTCATTGCCTCTCTGTAACAGACTTATTAAACATTCCCTCACTGGAAAATGAACCAGATGGCAAGAGAGGGGATAAAAAATTAGTCACAGTAATCAATTCTTGTTCGTGTCTTTGAACTGGCGACAGTTGGAGACAAGTCTGTACAAACTGTGGGGTTGTAACTGGCATGCCAAACACTCAGCTATGCCGCTGAATTACCCATGTTGGGCCCTCTACTCCTCCCTTCTTTGACCAAGATAAAATTTATAGCGGCAATTACAACGTTGGGGGAAAAAAGAGAGCTCCAGTGGCGGAGTTCAGTGGCAGTTTGGAAATAATGACATGAAAACGCTGATGTTCAGAGGAGTGGAGGCCTGGAGGACATGGGCGAACAAGAGGAAGTCTCTCTCTCTCTCTCTCTCTCCCTCTCTCTCTCTCTCTCTGTGTCTCTCTCTGTGCTTTCAGAGAAGTTCTACCTACACAGATAAATATCTGACGCAGACAAAAAAGCTCTCATAACTCTACTGGATAGGGTAGTTTTTTTAACCTACCTGTAACAGGGTCGGCTTTCTCTAAAATCAACACAAGATGTCCCTAACTGAACCTCCACCAATGGCTCCACTAGCCTGGGGTCTAAAGGTCCACTCTTCTCAGCTGAACTGGAGTGAAACACTGTCATAATACCAAGGCCACCGTCTGGAGAGTATCCTTTATCTCTTTCACTGGGAAGATATCGATTCAGCTCCAACTAGACAAAACATGGCATGGAAGTCATGGGCCCTGGCACATTGGTGAGAGGGAAACTGTCATATAACAAATAACAAGTAGTCTTTTACACTAATACAGAAAGGGGGGATTGTTGAGGGGTAGGTCCACCCTCTAGAAATCTTGTGTTTTATACATTGCCGTTATTTCACCTCCCCCCTTTTCTATCTCTCAATGGCACTCTTTGCTTGGAAAGAGGGCGAATGATGTTAAGTTCAGTAGGGCAGGTGTACCTTAGGGCAACAGAAACAGAAAGAAAGAGAGAGCTGCCAACATGAAAGATAGGATTGTGTGTATACAGTGTGTGTGAGAGTGAGGAAGGGAGGGCTAATGTGTTCCCTGGTTAACCCCTTGCCTGGATGTTGGCTCAGAGAAAAGGCTGCTGTCTGCTGTTTCTCATGGGGATTTTTTTTATATTCTATATTCATCACTAAAACTATAAAACATTTAATGTAAATGTAAAATTACTTACCATTCATGCATTCATTTACTGGCCACGCTACACACATTCAGTAAATAAATGAACACAATTAGCCTCTGTCTAAATGGGTTAAAAAGTGAAGCATTTATTTTCTTTAAATCAAATCTGCATCTTCCATTTAGTCACATACTGTTTATAACTGTTTGTTTCATGTTTAAAAATAAACAGCTGGGAGCAGTGAGAGCAATCCCACCCCTTGTGAACTCGTACTGAACTGCAGTCTGCCTTCTCTGTGGTGACCTGAGGCAGTACTGAGGGAAGAGCCAGAATGGCTCCCACTGCTCCACTGTTGCAGAGGCGGACTGAGGGAACTCACCTAGTTGGGGGGCCATGGCGGCCATGTTGGGGTCCAGGTGGAAGCCTCCCAGAAGGAACTGGGCCTCAGCTCCAGCCGGGTCCATCTTGAGGCCTGGGGGCAGGCTCATGTTCTGGGTCAGGTAGTACTGGTAGAGCTCAGCCTCGGAGGGAGAGGGCATGGCCCCCAGGCCCAGCCGACCATGCTGCATCTGGGTCACGTTCTGCTGGAGCAGCATCATGTTGTGCATGTGCTTCTCGCTGGTCATGTGGATGCGCAGGTTCCGCGCCACGTTGGTTTCGTAGTCGCACACCTCGCAGCGCCACGTGGGTTTGCTTTTTGGCTTGGTGGGCGAGGGGGAACCGCAGGGCCCCGCCATGTGGGCGGAGGACTGGGTGGGGTGGTGGTGGTGGGGCGGGTGGTGGGTGTTGGCCTGGGTCACAGAGGGCACGGTCACCACTCCTACCCCTCCAGGGTGCTGGCCAAAACCTTGCTGCTCGGCAGAGGGGATGGAGCCTCCGTTCTGCAGGGTCTGCATGTTGTTCAGGTGCTTGTCCGACTGCATGTGGATGCTCAGGTTGCCCTTGGTGGTGGTCGAGTAGTTACACACCTAGAAAATAGAGAGATTGTAAAGTGGAAATCCTGACATGTTGTAAAGTGGAAATCTTTGTTGCCTCTAACCTATAGTCCATGAAATATAAATCATATCATGACATGTTGATTGATATGTAATATCAGTCAACATGTCAACATATCAACATATTTCACATTGTGCTAAAGTTCTATTCCAAGTCCTACCACCTGTCAGTATACTAGTCATTAGGCTGAGGTCAGTACTTCAACTGACTAGGTTGGATCTTCAACTGACTAGGTTGAAGTACTGACCTCGCAGCGGAAGGGCTTGTATCCACAGGTGTAGCTCTCTCCTCGGGCCAGACGCGGGTGGCTCTGGCCACTGCTGCAGTACACACAGGAGCCACCGGAGTCTGGGTGCTTCTCCTTCATGTGGGCCTCCAGGGTCTGCTGGTACTTGTAATGCCAGTTGCACTTGGGACACTTGAGTGTCTTGCACGAGTTGCGCGAGTGCATCATGGTCATGTGTCCGCCCAGGGACCGCGAGGAGCCCAGGACGGTGTCGCATTTGGGGCATTCCACCCCACTTCCTCCAGGCCCGTGGTTCTGAGGGCACTCACCGCCGCCGCCCATGTCACAGGACCCCCCTGGGTGGGGGTGTGGGTGAGAGTGGGCGTGGGCTGAGGTGTGGAGGTGGTGGTGGTGATGGTGCAGGTGGTGATGGTGCAGAAGGGCTCCGCCTTCCTCCTCTCCCTCTGCCGGGCAATCATTTGGTTCAGGAGCTGTGGCACTATCTCGATTGGCACTTTCGTCGGCAGCGGCGTTGGAGGCCAGAGGTGAGGAGGTGCCAGCGGCTGCGTCCTCACTCCCTCTGCTGGCGGCAGCCGCAATCACCATGGGGACAGTGGGCCCCTGGCAGTTAAAGCTCAGAGGGAGCTCCGAGGTCCTCCCCCCACTGTCTGCCGCCGAGCCTTCTTCCTTGACAGAGGAAGAGGAAGTGGAAGCTGGGGCTTTGCTGTTCAGCGTGGGGCTGGCTGCAGAGGGGCAGGCAGAAGGCTGGAGAGCGCTACTAGGCATTAATAAAGGAGATTTGGAAATGCTTTGGTTTGAGACAGCCGGTTCCCCCACTTTTCTGCCGCCACTGCTACTGTTACCAACACAGGCCAGCGCAGTTCCTTCTTCCTCCACCTCGTCTTCCTCTTCCTCTAATAACAGTTCCTCCTCTTCCTCCGAGCCGCCCTCCTGGCTAGCCAAGCATATCTTGCCTTCTCGCCCCTCCTTGTCCCCCTGCTCCCCCCTGCGGATCCCCTCTTTCCCAGCAGGCCCCTCTGTTCTCCCTCCCTGCGTGGGCAGGGTGTTGGAGTCTTTGGCAGGGCCTGGGGTTGAGGTAAGAGCAGGTGCTTTGGGGTTGCCCAGCCCCCCCAGAGAGAGGAGGGAGCCTTGTTGCTGCTGTAGGCCGGAGGAGTCAGAGTCTTTGTTCAGGAGGGCCTCGCTGCCCCCACTGCTGCTCCCTGCCTCCAGGTGGACCCCGCTGAACGTGCCATAGAAGCTCTGGCCAGAATTCATGGGGACCATGGTGGGGGGCGCCGGCACAGGAGAGCTCTTGTTTTTTGGTTCCAGGAAGCTGATGAGGGGCTCTTTATCCTTCCCGATGCCCTGGATGATGGCAGACGCCTTGTTGTCCCCCAGCAGCCGCCTCTCGTCCTCACACAGGGTCATGCGGTGGTCGTGGACGGCATGAGTGGCGAAAGAGCGCGGGTAGCCGAAGGACAGCTTACAGAGAAAACACATGAGGATGGGCTTTCCCTTGCCATAGAGGGCCAGCCCATCAAATTTGGAGAAATCCACGTTGTTGGGAACATCTTTGGATACGCAGGACTTCTTGGCAGACCCGTCGCTGTTCAGGTAATCCTTGTTGCTTTTGTGCCGCACATCGAAGACGCGGAAACTGTGCAGGACAGGACTGAGGCCTGCCAGGGTTGAGGTATTGGGGAAACCTTGGTCTGAGGAACCAAACCACTTCCCAAAGGACGAGGCTATGTGGAACGTGTTGATGATCTGAGGGTACACCGAGGATGAGGTCCCAGCAGGTTCCCCCGGGTTCCCCGCCACGGGGAGAGAGTTTGTGGGGAGCAGGCCGGGCACCGCACCCCCTCCGCTTTGGATCAGCTGGCTGAGGCTCTCAACAATGTAGGCCGAGCCGTCCGGCTGGTAGACTATCTCTCCAGCCAGGTTTTCCACATCACTGCTCTCCTCTTCTTCCTCCTCCTCTCCTTCCTCACTCCCGCTCTCCGTCACACCCCTTCGTCGGTTGGGCTGCTGGCGTAGGAGCGTGGGCATGCCCCCTCCTCCAGGAGCTATGGGCACTCCGGGGAAGGGCTGCAGACTTGGGAAACAGCTGTCAATCTCCATCTCATCCAAGTCCTCCAATTCTTCTTCTTCCTCTCCGCAGCTCACTCCCTCCTGCTCCTCGTTGAGCTCCTCTCTTCTGGGGTGCAGCTGGCCTGAGGCGGAGCTGTCGCTGTGGGCCAGGGGTGGGGTCCGGGTGGGATGCTGCTGCTGCTGAGGCTCTCTCACAGAGGGGTAGGGTGCCGAGAGAGACAGGGGCTCCAGGGAAGAGGGCTGGCTGCTGGGGGGGACCTGCGAGTTAGAGTGATCGTTCCAGGTTCGCAGAGGGTGCTGCTGCTGCTGCTGTTGATGGGAGTTAGTGGAGGAGCCGAGCCCATCGTCTGTCCCAGAAACCACAGGAGACTCACAGCTGTCCATGCTGATGCCTACATGAGGCGTTCATCGCATCCAGGCCTGAAGACACAGAGAAAGAAGAGAGAGAGAGAAGGATTGGTTAGAGACCCTAATGGTAATGCATATATGAAAGGACCATGGTTATCAACATTGACACATACAAATACACTCTCTCTCCCTGAGCTAGTATGAAGTCCTTTCATAAACATAACCCATATCATTGTTCTCATCCTAAGTACTTCCATATTTTCTTCATCAAAGGAACATCTATCTATAGAACCCAGGCAAGAAGAACACATTTAATGTATAGTGCATTGGGTGAGAGCCAAAAGTGTGAGATCTAATTAGGTAAATGACAGAGTGCTCATTATGCTAGATTAGGTACTTAAACACAATACCTGAGACGAGCACTAATAAGTCGTCCCACGATTCATCTTCCTGCCATATCAGGAAGTTACCATCTTTTATCTTCACCTTCCAAACAACACCCCTAATCTTACATTCTCCAAATCCTACATCCGTTTTTAATTAACTTCCAGTCAGAAAGAGGGAGAAACAGGCCTAACTTAATGGATAAAATAGATTCATTGTGCGATAATTAGACACCGACACAGAGAAACCACCCATCAGCACATGAAACATTTACATAACTAGAGAAGAAGTGAAGGGTGCTGCTGATAACTGCACAGCCATTTTACATCCCTCTCCCTTTCTACTGAAATAAGAGAAATCATGCATAGAAAAACACAGCTAGACACATCACCCACTCCTCTCTCGTTGAGTGCACACAATGCAGTATGCAACGCAGGTAATTACTTGTATGCTCGCATACACACACTCTCTGGAAGAGGAGGAGAGGAAAACAGGCAATGTTTTCGGTGAAGCCCAAAATACACCAGCTGGGTTGGGACTGAAATGCAGCTGTGTTTAGATCTGGCATCCACCTCTTCGGTCAGCCTGGCTTCAAACACTCCAGCCATCCTCTGCCTCTGAAATAATAAATGGGAGCTGTGCTTTCAGGAGCTGGCCATGCCCCGAGCACCCGTGGCCCAGCAATACACAGGCCGCAATTTAGAGTGGCGAGGAGATAAAATGATAGCGCGAGATACTGCTGAGCTAATAATTGTATTAAAGGGATGCAGGCAGCATTGATTAAAGCAGGGCGACCGGGCTGAAACCAATAACTCTGGCCTGCCCTTTAACCCAGCTAGTGCTGAATATTACATGAGCAAAGTTTCCTGGCACCATGCTCAGCCCAGCCGCCATGTTCCGGCTGATTAGCACATTCGCTGCCATCCACTTGATTTATTTACTTATTTACTTAGGTATGCAAATTCTAGCTGTGATCAGACAGTGTGTCTCTCCTCCATCCCCTACCATATTAACTAGAGAGGGCTGGCCCACACTGGAGAGATTGATAATATCTGCCTCGCTCTTCATGAATGTCTGATAGAAAATACCCCCACCCCACTCCACCTTATATGCACTTATGCTACTCAAACAATGGGCCGAGTCTTTTAGCATGCACCTTTGCATTTTGACTGCATTTGCTAATTATGACTGTCTGCCCTGACTGGAGGAGTGAATTCTAATCAGGTGTAATTAATGCACATAATTGGTTCGATAAGAAACCCCATATTGTATGTTTAACAGTATTATCGGAGCGTAATGAAGGCAAGGCGGGGAGTAGTAGTTCCAGGATCTTCCACTGAAAACAGTGAAGGTAGGCTACCATTTTGTCAGCCCAAGTCCACCTGCTTTTGTTTGTACTCCACACAGACAGAGCCACCTCGATGACCTCTCTGTTGCTTTGCATACGGAATGAAGGATAGTAGGTTTATTAAGAGGATTACTTGATCCAGACAGACATGATTTGTAGCTGGCTGCCATACTGAGTGAGGGGATAGTAACCAGGCCAGTCTGTATTTACTATCTGCTCCATTAATAAGAGAACGCTAGGTGCTCTGCAGACATTTCACCCAAATGGACTGAGGTAGGCGACACCACAGTGAATTAAAAAAAATATTTTAAAAAATCCATGCCTTGTCTAAGAGACAAATAAAATAACTAATGAATTCATTAAACAAAAGGACACCTGGATCTTATTTTGCAGCTAACTACAAAAAAAGGAACAAACTTTCCAGTGGGTGATTTGTCTAATGAGAAGAAGTAGCAACGAGAAGAGCACCTATCCTGTCTGAACATGGACCTCCTTCACACCTTTCCCTGTAATCTGTTGTTACATCAGCCCCTCCTTCAGATTCCACTGCCTGTCCTGACCATGACCCGAACACTGTGCCCACATCACTGCCTGCTACATGGGGCAGCTAGCTAGCACACAGAGGGGTGGGGTGGAAAAACACACAGTACACCAGATAAACTACTATTTTACATCCTTCATTCACTACATTTCACTACATTTGTCCAATATTCCTCTACGGCTATCTGAGTCTAAACAGAGATGCTAGCATGTAGCTACTGCATAACAGTATGTGTGTGCACTATGCATCTATTAACATCACTGCCTTGTAATGTGTCTAAAGCATTTAGAGTGGGAGAAGAGAGGAGGACGACCCCTGGCCAGTGGTGGAGGCTGACCAGTGGCCTGAGCCAGCTCAGCGTGTCCACTGCTTACTAGAAAACAGGATTGCTCTTTAAAATCAAGATGGTCTAATTCAATAACCTGTGGTGGTTATTGATGAGCAATGGGATTGTCTGGAGTCGGAGAGTCGCAGATGGGCCGGCTGATACAAAGCTATCTCCCTGTTTGAATTTAGGAGGTCTGCTCGCTAAGCGAAACCTGTTTAGAGCAGGAAAAGCTTGAAATGAGGGAGATGGACAGATGGACAGACCTGCTGGAAGGGCGAAGAGGGAAGTATAGGGCAAAGTGTCTCTGTGCTGTAAAAATCATGCCAGTAAAGGTAGTACTGCCTGCACTATGTTAACATTAACGCCCAAGGTTAGGTACTGTACTATGCAAATGACTTGGACTTTTCCTTTGCATATTGGTATTTGAGCTTCTGCTAAAGGAAAACAACAGGATTCCTGCCATTGCCTGTGATTCCAACCCTGCCCTTGTGTGTGTGTGTGTGTGTGTGTGTGTGTGTGTGTGTGTGTGTGTGTCCCTGGCTCTCTCCCTCCCTCCCTGGGGCCACTGGGCTGAGAGACAAACAATAAGCAGCCAAAACAAGCCTAAACTCACAATAAAAGATAATCAGAGGGAAGAAAAGCATGGATTCCTGGACTCTGGGAGAAAGGGAGGGAGCATGCCCATACACACTACACAGGGCCTGGTCATAGGGGGCAGTCCTCCCACCCAGCCTCATACCTCTTCTACAGAATTCAAATGACAGACCATCTTTTCTCCTGTCTCTGACTTAGAGGTATAAAAAGCATTATGTTCTCCTCCCCCACCCTAACAAAGCAGATAAGGTTGAGCCTATTGAAAGGACCCAGGTCCTAATGAACCCTGTCAGAGAGTGGGTCTGGTTGTCATTTTGTAGGGATGGAAAATGAGATAAGTTTTTATTTATGGGCCCTTTCATTATGTGGGATTTACCAGCCAAGCCAGGGAGGAATTAAAGGCTAAGGATCCATCTGATTATAGCATGCACAATCACCTGCCAAGGGTCTAGGCCTCCAGAGGACCAGGGAGAACCAGGGTCTCCTGGGGAATTAACTGTGGCCCAGCCCCAGCTGAGAACACCCCCATCAGGCTTGGACCTGAACCCCACCCTACCCCCATCCACGCCTAGACCCCAGCCTTGCTAGCTGAGCGGAGACCTTTAAAAATACCCCCCCCCCCCACCCCCTTCATTCACCCCATGAACCCCCCAAAAAGCTACTACACCCCCCTTTCATCTCCCATTGTCCTTCAGGAGGGCTGTCTGTGTTTGAGTCTGAGACATCTCACAAAGCCTCGGCCTGGCCAGCCACCGCAGGGTATGGGTGCTTATTGGAAAATCAATGATGTAAATGCTAAGCAAGTTACAGGAAAATATGGGAAGGAAGGCTTCTTATTGATAAAGCAGGGAGGGCCTTTGATGTTGCACAGGGGACGTGCTTATCGATGGGGGAACCATTGTAGTCCTCAGGCAGAATGAACAGGGGCTCTTCTCCAAGGCCTGCCCCAATTAATCAACAATGTATGTATGCATACATCTCACTCTTTACCTTAAGTCCATCGTAATGCCCAACATAAGGCCCCTGTATTGCTCTTATCCCTAAGCCTTGGAAGGTGGTATCTTCCTAAGGGACTACATTGAGGCACAGGCTGCTTCTCTCCTTCTTGCCACCTTACACCGGCTGCCCTTATCACCCCCTAGACTAGTTTTCTCTACTATATACAGTACTAACATCTAGGCCAATTAGTTTTTACACAATTAACAAAATATGTTACAGTGCTAATTAAGTATGATTCCTAACACAGTACATCAAAGTGTTTCAAATCAGGCCAGTGTTTGTCTTTTCTTTGTAAACTTCCTCCCTCTCCTCCTCTTCCTCCTCCTCATCCTCCTCCCTGTGAGTGTATAATGCAGAAACAAGGATGCTCCAGTGCTGCTCCTACTTCAGCAGGCAAAAAGTCACCTCAGGTCGATGGCACTCAGTCTGTAAACAGGGCTTCCCGTAAAATCAATGATCTTCAGTTGGAGCTATCAGTCTGTGGAACAGAAATAGCCGTGGCTATGTCAAGACCGAGGCTGAGGCTGGGGCTCTGGTTGGGGAGGAGAATGGGGAGCATAGTGGTGGTGGGGGGGGGGGGGTTCAGTGTAGTGTGGCTGGGAGTACTGTACTTCAAGGAGCTGATAGCAGGGCTATCTGAGGCATGCTGCCTCTGTCATGCCACAACCACTACACCTTCAGGCCCCAGGCTCTGAGGAAAGGAAGTGGGCAAAATTACAATACCCGGCATTCATCACTGCAGTTACAAAACAGTTCCTGCCAAAATTCAGGAATGAGATGAAGATTGGGCCAAAAATGTCCCTGCTGACTACTATATGGCACAGTAAAGCACCCTGGAGGTGTAGTGGTGTAATACAGGCCATTCTGTATCACAGCATTAATGCCTGTTACCATTCAGCTGTTTTTCTTTGGCCAGAGAAAGTTTCAACAAATTGATTTTGTGGTATCAATTGCCTCCTTTGTTCATGGAATCGAAATAGAACCTTGAAAATGCTGTTATTGTTTACACAACATAATCAGATTCTCTTAATCCATTCCGTGTTGCACAACAGAGGCAAACTGATTTTAACAAAGTGGCAGGGCTGTGATACAGCTCCTGACAGTCTGAACAAGCGCACCAATCAGAGAGCAGGTAGGTTCAAAGCCTTCCAGAAGGGATTGGAACGTGGCGGCAGAGTGTCTCCTCACTTTTGGAGGGTGCGATGGAAACAGCGTGGTGTGTAATTAGAAGTAGTTCATTAGCTGTGGGTTAATTACTCAGTTGTGGGGAAAGAGCTGGTGGGGTGGCAAAGAAGCGAACACACAGCAGGAAGCTCCCAGTCTCCTGCCAATTAGCAGGCAGCATGGGGGGCCGTTGAGCTGTGGCAGACTGGGAGAGAAACCTCACATCATCTCACTCACACCACAGAGAGGGAGAGGGGGAGAGGGAGCAGACTGAATACATTCAGATTAAAAATGCATACTGTTAGACATTGGTTTTCCTCGCTGTGTTGTTTTTGTTAAGCGATCCATTTGCACAAATGGTTTTAACATTGTATGCAATCACAGTCATTTTTAACTGATCTGTGACCTTGGACTCCAGATTCCAGAGGAGCATGCGAGTTTCTGCAAAGTGTCAGGTAAAAAAATTTAACAGAGAAGACACTTTTAATAACTACAAAAATAACTTCTTGTTACAGCAGCCGCAAGCTATCTTTCTTTTAGTGGAAGTCGGCGCTATGTTATTTCCATGCGCTGTCCCCAGTGGTTTGTTTAGATAAAGCTTTGTGTTCAGTAAATGCATAAATTATCTCTGGGATAAAGGCATTGATGTATAATCAGAGATGGGCGATCATGCTCACACCGCAAATACCTACGTTCACCCTCAGGCAACCTGGTGCACAGAGCAGGCACAGCATGCGCCACAACGCAGCAGGGCGGTCCTGAGTTAGCAGAAGCGTGTGTGTGTGTGTGTGTGTGTGTGTGTGTGTGTGTGTGTGTGTGTGTGTGTGTGTGTGTGTGTGTGTGTGTAGGCCCTCCTTTACCTGCTAACAGAGGATCACAAACACCAGGCTGATCAGTTAATACACTTCCACCCTCTCCGCCCAGACAGACAGACAAGCAGGCTAAGTTGATTGTTTAGCGATGGTCTTATATAAAAAGCACTCCTGTTCCATAGCATGCTGTGAACATTTTCTCACAGGGCTGAGTGTGGAATGTACAGGGACACCGGGGGCATTCCAGAGCCTAGTGGAAAGGTTATTCTAGCACAAATCAATCAGACGACATGACTAGCCATTCCTGGGAAGATCAGCTTAGAAGAGACTCTCAGAGAGAGAGAGAGAGAGAGAGAGAGAGAGAGAGAGAGAGAGAGAGAGAGAGAGAGAGAGAGAGAGAGATATAAGACAACTCCCTAGTCCAAGCTTCCTCCACTCCCCACTCAGAGACCCACTCAAATATCCAACCAAAGGTCAGTGGGGAAAGGGGGAGATGTTGCTGATCAAAGTCTACAAGGCCCAAGGCCTTTTATTCATTTTCACTAATTATCAGATCTCCCCGTTTATATATGAGGAAGCAGGCCCTCTCTCCAGAGAGGATGGAAGTTAAATGTGCTAACTACAGGGCTTTTGGAGCCTTCAACATCTCTGTTTTCATTCAGTTCATTTCATTTGGTTGCAGCAGGATGAGGGTGGAAGGGGGGAAAGAGGACTGACCGCGAGAAGCGCAGCACTGTTTTAGTGTTATGGGCGCTTAGACACTTGTAAACGATAGGCAGCCATGTATAGAGCAAAGCTGAATGGAATGAGAGAGGATAGGGTCTCACATAGTTGTTCTATGAGGTGGTACGCTGGTCTGAGGGTGTCTTTACATGCTAAACAGTCATAGGAAAATCTGCAATAAAACTGTATCGTAAAGAAAAACTGCTGCTCAACTAGATCACATTTTGTTGTAGGTCCACACACACACACACACACACACACACACACACACACACACACACACATTTTTCTGCAGGCCTGCAGTAAAGGCAACCCGACCACAAACACGGTTGTTAAGATGATCAATACCATTGAAATATTAAACCTTAAGACGCCACATTATTGATTGGGAGGCCGATGATAAAACTGTTTATTATCATAATCGCAAGGCTCTATGAAAACGTTTTGGAGAGGACTTCAGCTGTACAGCTACTGGAGACTGGGACTAAATTTCTTGACCCCCGCTACCCCCCAGGCCCGACCCCCCTCTACCTCCCACCCAGCTCCCTTGTACTGTCCAGCCCATCCTAAACCCAAGGGACTGAGGGGATAGGGGCGGACAAGGAAAAGTAATTACCACACTACTTCTAGTCCCATTAAGGACGGCTGGGTGAAAGTCTGATCAGCATACCCAGCCTCTGTTGACAGGGAGAGCTCCTGTCCTTCCTCCTCCACCACCCTTACAGCCAACAGTGGCCCAGGCTGGGAGGCCGGTTATTTTGGGCTGTGGCGTGACAGATCCCAAACAGCAGCAGGAGCCAGGCGTAGCCTAACCTAGCCTAGCCTCCAGTGTGACTGGGGCAGGACACAGGCAGCCAGGCCCCACACTGGTGATCAAGGCCTGACAGGCAGAGGGGGACAGGGATAACCCGCCTCTAATCCTGGGCCCTCCATGTAATCTGGAAAACAAATACCTTAGTAATGACCCAGGCCTGCACCTGGCAAAACACAGGGATCGCTGGCACCTGGAATTAGACAAATATTCTCAGAAGAGTTGAGTTCCTTGTATGGATTGTTGAGTGCCTTGTATGGACTGTTGAGGTCCTTGTATGGACTGTTGAGGGGCTTGTATTGACTGTTGAGGTCCTTGAATGGACTGTTGAGGTACTTGTATTGACTGTTGAGGGGCTTGTATGGACTGTTGAGGGGTTTGTATGGACTGTTGAGGTCCTTGTATGGACTGTTGAGGGGCTTGTATTGACTGTTGTGGGGCTTGTATGGACTGTTGAGGTCCTTGTATGGACTGTTGTGGGGCTTGTATGGACTGTTGAGGGGCTTGTATGGACTGTTGAGGGGCTTGTATGGACTGTTGAGGGACTTGTATGGACTGTTGTGGGGCTTGTATGGACTGTTGAGGGGCTTGTATGGACTGTTGAGGGGCTTGTATGGACTGTTGTGGGGCTTGTATGGACTGTTGATGGGCTTTGAGCAAAACTAAGGCCTCATACATTTTAGTCTATTACATAGACACAAGTTGTTAAGCTGTGACAATAAGCCAGCTATATGAAGGCCAGGGAAACCCAGATCTGGTCCACCCACAGGGGTATTTAGGGATATCAGGGGGACAATGAAGGGGGAGGCTGGAGGGTAACATAGAGCTTCCAGGCCTAGCAGACAAAGGCTGAAACAGTGCCACCAGAAAGACTGAGGGTTAGGGTTAGGCCCAGTGTTTTGTTAAGAGTTTAAACCTGAGGAGGGTGATAAGATAACCCTTCAGATGTGAAGGCTAAATGACCAAGAAACCTGAGTGGGTGACAGCTGTCTGGGGATGAGAGCTGAGACCTGAACCTAATGTGTGGAGAATGATTTCTAAGGAATGGACAAGCTACGATCTCTTTCCACAAATCAGAATAAAACATGGGCTGAGGCAAATGGGCTACATACATAGACAAGCAGTCATGCACCCTAGCACTGACACACACACACACACACACACGCACACACACACACACATTTGTGCATGTGCTTACACACACACACACACACACACACACACACACACACACACACACACACACACACACACACACACACACACACACACACACACACACACACACACACACACACACACACACACACACACACACACACACACACACAACACTGAGAAAGCAGAGTAGGGATTAGAGGGTGTCCCAGTGAAACTATTCTGTGGAAATGATTTCTTTGCTGAAAAAAGGAATGAAAGCCAATGGTGACCCAGCCTCTAATTCTAGAGTGGGATATCCTGGATAAATAATTAGAGGGTTCCTTTTAAGACCCTGCACAGCCTCTCCATTCACTCTCCACTACACATTTGCTAAAGTCATTAATGACAAAGATTTGGAAAGAAAAAACGAAAATCTTTCTGGTACACAAATACTTATTTTATGAGGCCAGGCCTGAATTCCTGTCTGCTTAGTTGAAGCTCTTGTGCTGGGAAAGAGCTGTGCTCGTTTTTAACAATAAACCTCGAGGGAGAACTACTTTCTGCGGCTTTACCCCCCTTTAAAGAATTATGGAGCGTTAATAAAGTTAAAGAAATAATGTGTCCTGTGCTTAAATAGAAGGAAGCGAACAAGGAGTGTTGGGACACTCAACGTCCGGGCATTTGGAGAAAACAAAGACGAGAGAACAGACCCAGAGTTAGCCAGAAATGTGAAGGCTGCTCCATTTTGAAAGAATAACTCAGGAGTGGGAGTTGGCTGGGACTGCCAGTGAGAATTAAAGAGATGCACTAGTGATCCCACTGGCGTGTAATGCCTGGCTATTTTCATACAACACTGGACTACAGCTCCAATTAGGTACCCATGCTCACACTTAGTGACAGGCTATTTTTACATGGAGCTATGCAGCTTCCCAGGGTACTGAGGCTACCCAGGCTCATTCTCACTGGAAACATAAATAAAGAGGAGATGACAGCTGAAATTACAGTCGTCATATCCGGATCCCTTTCATTTTCAACTGCGACTTTTGGGCGACCACTATCTGCCATTTTCTTGTCTAGTTACATTTAAATGATGAATGTTAGGGGAGGATACAGCAGTTAGAACTATGAGAAGGTGTATTGGGACTATATGTCTCTGGAGAGTCAAGGCCATTCAGCACCTGTCTACCTACAGATGGTACACTTCATCGTTAACAGTGTGGCAGTTTATACACAGAACACTCATAAATCAAATCTTGATGCAATCATGGTGTTAGAAAAGGTTCAGAACCTGCCTCCCGGTCTACAAGGACAGAAGCCAAGGCAAACTTTGGGAGGTAACGCGCATTCCCTCAGAGCAGAGCTGCGATGAGGAACTGTCAACAGAGGAAGAGGGAAGAAAAGCACAAAGGGAAAACAAGTTGTTAAGTGTGTAACAAGGTGGCCTGGAGGGCGGCGCTGAAAGAAGCCTCAACGCTCTGCATTCAGGAGTGTTAGAACATCAAACAACATTTCCATCTCCGCGGAAAACTGCAGCTATGGAGTAAAGCAGAACTGAACTCATTCACAATCGTTCCTAATGTAACCATACCAAACCATGTAGCTGGGTTGTGTTCAAGATGGCTGAGGAGCTGGGAGATTCCCAGACAGACAGGCCCAGCAGCCCACTGCAGTCCAGGCCAGGCCAGCGCTGAGCCCCAGACCTCCTGAGGGACCTGACTCACTACCCAGGGTGGGAACAACTGACTGCCAACAGCAGAGACAGAATGACCCGCTCATAAAACTAAACACCAAACAATGGGCCAGTCTCATCTGGATAATGTCCTAACGGCCTGGGATGCCTGCTCTGCTCTGCTCTGGTCTGGTCCTGGGGTAATATCCATCTATGTATCAGGACTGGAGGAGAATGGACCCCTGGGACTGCTACTGGAGCTGGGAGGGAGGAAGCGAGGGAGAGAGCGAGGGCATCTCTCAGTAGTGATCCCTCTAGCAGGGAGACAGTGGGGGTGAGAAGGGGTGAGGAGGACACCACAGGGCTCTGATAGGGGCTGGGGGGAAAGCCGACACCGCACTGCAAAACATAAGACGATCAAAGTTGTTGGCATGTCAACTCTCACAGACAAGACGGGCATTGTGATGGCTGCCAGGGCTCAAAGATTGATGCCTGGGCTGGAAATGCACTCACAGTGCCTCAGCGTCTCTGGGTGGGGAGAGAGAGAGAGAGAGTAAAAGAGAGAGTAAGAGAGAGAGAGAGAGAGAGAGAGAGAGAGAGAGAGAGAGAGAGAGAGAGAGAGAGAGAGAGAGCAAGAGAGAGAGAGAGAGAGAGAGAGCAAGAGAGGGGGGGACAGAGAGAGACAGGGGAGGAAACGAGGAGACAGGAAGAAAAACAGCCTGATATTGTAAGAAGCACGACAAGTGTTTGTGAGTCTTCTCTTCCCCCTCTCCCTCTCTTCATCGGGACTAATCTAGGCGGTGGGTGTAGTGACAACTAGCCAGGCAGGCCAAGCTGAGGGGCCGTGGACTGTGGCTGTGTTTGAGAAAGAGCAGAGTCCTGCCCCTAGTCTCCATACACACACTGTAGCCCTTGTTCCCCTTGGCTCTCCTGCCTTAATGAAATGGCCACATGCCGTCCTCTCCTCTCGCTCTCCACCGCTCCTCTCATCCCGCTCCCTACACTGCCTGCCCACTGCAGCACCTGTTAGATATAAATCAGCCCTACTGAGCTGTATTTGGGAAGTGAGGCATTAAGCATGACACGGCCTGTCAAAGTTCAGATCGCACCGACCGCAACATCTAGTTGAACCGCTGCGGAGCAGACTGGAACCAGAGACCGGGACCGGTCCTGCCTCTCTTATCTCCTGCCTCCCAGCACCACATGACATGCCTGCCACATCTGGCTCCCAGCTGGGCGGCCCTCCGAGCGCAGCTAGCCGAGCCGGGGTGAGGAGAGAAACTCTACAGCACCCACGCTTCACAGGGAGAACTACAGCCCCAGCACTAGCCTCCATCTTAGAACAGTCACTGGTCCTCCACCTATAGCCAATTCAATGCTCTTTATTTGTTCATGGTTTGAGTCTTATCTCACTGTTGCGGGCTGTGAGCGCAGCGCAGGATATTACTACTGCTCCCGAGTGACTGGCTTCTATTTCAGACAGGCTAGATAAAAGTGCGTGTGTGTGCATATTGGGTGTGTTTGTGTCTGTGTGTGTGTGTGTGTGTGTGTGTGTGTGTGTGTGTGTGTGTGTGCGTGTCCTGCAGCCCTCTACAGAGCGGAAGAATCTCAGTCACGTGTCAGCCTAGGGTCTGAAGGTCAAAGGCTGGAAGAGAACCCACACATTCCTCAAAGAACAGGCACATATCTTCACTGAGCCGCTGTGTGTGTGTGTTTGTGTGTGTGTGTGTGTGTGTGTCCAACTAGCCTAGTTCTACCCCAGGACCTAGCAGTTAAATATTAACCAAAGATGTGTTCACTCTGAACTTCACATGCGGTGCAGGGGGAAAGCAGCTCAGATGGAGAAAGGGAGAGAGAGAAAGAGAAAGAGAAAGAGAGAGAGAGTAAAGAAAATATAATCTGCTAGGGATTTATTCCTGGGTTCCCTCAGAGAGGGGTGTATGCTAAAATGTGGCTTGTTCTGTATAACTGGGAGCTGCAGGGGAGGGTGGAGGGGTGGGAGGAGGGCAGGGAGGGGAGAAGAGAGGAGAGAGGAGAGAGGAGAGGAAAGAGGAGAGGAGAGAGGAGAGAGGAGAGAGGGGGCGGATGGACAGGGCCAGTTGAGGCCAGGGCTCAGCTCAGCCCTACTGTAATTTACATTGCTGGGTAATTAGCTGTAGGATCAGGGGCTCCAAACCAATGAAAGATGCATCTCTCAGGGAGGGGAAACATGGGGAGAGGCCTGAAGGCTTACTGTGCTTCTCGCTTTCTCTCATACACAGAGACAGAGACAGAGACAGAGACAGAGACACACACATACTGGCCCCATTCACCAGGCTCAGATAAACAGCTGTCCATCAACATAAACCCAGCTGATGGAACAGCCGCCAGGGAAACAGGATCAGGCCGGCGTAATCCTTAGCTAGGCTAGCTGTAGCGCTGCTCTTGCTAGGCTAACTCTAACTGTGGTGGTTGGTGACTGTTTTTACCAAACAGGCCCTGCTCACTCACTCACTCCAGGCGGGGGTGGCTGTTCTGTTTACTTTCAGCCAGTTTGGCTGAAGTTCTTCTTTATTGTGCGGCCAGAGTGAGCAAACTAAGGTGTCTGCAATGTTGACTTATCTCCTATGTACATATGGATACATGCATGCATGCATGCATGCACACGCATACACACACACACACACACACACACACACACACACACACACACACACACACACACACACACACACACACACACACACACACACACACACACACACACACACACACACACACACACACACACACACACACACACACACTATTATGACAGAGGGAGATTGGCATAAGATCAGTGACCAGATACGCCACTCAGATATTTAAGTCCATGATGCCCATGCACACTTACGAGCAGCATTAGGAGGAACAGTTAAAAACTAAACTAAACTAACAAGAATACCACAGAGTACTAACTACAGCTACTCACACAACTCCCCATGTAATAAATGCAGGGCAGAATCTGGGGGGAATGTGGGCGTGGCTCAGAAGCAGTGGAATCCCCACTGCCTAGTGTACCTTGAAAACGGCACATTTAATACACGTTTAATTAATGATGTCATTGTTTTGACATTGAAAGAGCGTGCCGGCTAACAAGATAAACAAGCTCTAGATACTAAAGGAAACACCAGTCAGAGATCACAACCAAAGCACTCTGAATCTTAACCCCGGGCCTTTGGACTGCCCTACTCAATCCCCCATACGATGAGATAATATGTTACACATAGAGCAGAACAGAGCAGAGCACAGCTGCCAGGTCTCCACTACTCACTATGTGTGTGTGTGTGTGGTCAGGGAGAGCAGCCAGATATAGTGCCATATTGTGAATGAAATCCCTCTCTGGAGCTGTGAGTTTCCACTCAGCCGGGAGTGCCAGTACACTGGGTATAGGCAGGAGACGCTACAACTGCCAGCAAGAAATTGGCAAGGGTCCACAAGTATGCACATACTGTACAGTGCTAACACGCACACACAAACACAAAACAGTGACAAATATACACATACATGCACAGACAAATATACTGTACACTGAGTGTACAAAACATTAGGAGCACATATTGAGTTGAACCCCCTTTTGCCCTCAGAACAGCCTCAATTTGTCGGGGCAATGACTCTACAGTGTTGAAAGAGTTCCACAGGGATGCTGGCCCATGTTGACTCCAATGCTTCCCACAGTTGTGTCAAGTTGGCTGGATGTCCTTTCGGTGGTGGACCATTCTTGATACACGAGGGAAATTGTTGAGCAGGAGAAAACCCAGTAGTGTTGCAGTTCTTGACACAAACTGGTGCGCCTGGCTCCTACTACCAGACCCCGTTCAAAGGCACTTCAATCTTTTGTCTTGCCCATTCACCCTCTGAATGGCACACATACGCAATCCATGTCTCAATTGTCTCAAGGCTTAAAAATCCTTCTTTAACTGGTCTCCTCCCCTTCATCTACACTGATTGAAGTGGATTTAATTTAGGTGACATCAATAAGGGATCATAGATTTTATCTGGATTCACCTGGTCAGTCTATGTCAAAGAGCGTGTTCCTAATATTTTGTATACTCAGTGTACACAGTCACATAGGTGAAAAGTACTGCAAGGCCAACTGAACATAGAAGTTCAAGTTAAGTCTCACAAGAAATTACAACTTGACAGCTTAAATTACCCAGAGTACATTTTTTCTTACAATAAATGTGCGTGTTGGGGTTTGTCGATGAGACCTGCAGGGTTATTTATGTTCTGTTTCAGGTATTTACATCTCCACCATTATCTCCACACAATATACACAGGAACATTCTTTCTCCTGGCGTGCTGTTAAGAACATCACCCCCCTCCCCCTCCCCCTCTACCCCCACCCCTGTTCTCTAGTAGGACCTTCAGCTCCATCCCTGACAGATGCCCTAACATTAGAGCTGTGAGGGGGGAGGGGGAGGGGGGCAGTGTAAGATGAGAGGGTGACTAATTGGACCAGGACCTGTAATTGGGGAGTCCTAATTGGACTGGACTCTATAATGCCAGGTGCACCTTTACGGTGGTGGGGCGGCAGTTTGCCCTCTGACTGGCTATATAGGGGTGGAGGGTTGAGGTGGGGTGGGGTCTGCATGTGAGGGGACAAAGAGTACTGCCACACTCAAGGCCCCAGTAGAAAAGAGCTGAGGAGTGGCGTGTGCCTCACACTATTAGCCGCCTGAAACCACATAAAAGCCCCCGTACTGAGCCCTGTCACAACGACACACACACCCACCCACACCCAGTCTGCCATCTACACACACACACGCAATGGCTACCAGCAGCAGCATACACTTTCTCAACACTCCACTGCTAGGAAAGAAAGCTCCAGCTCAACATTTTCCATTTCTCATGGTTCACATGACCGGTCAAAGTGATCAATGTGTTCATGGCTCACCTATCCAATACTACACCCCTCCTAATCAATGTAATGGGGGCTGAGTGTTAATTGGGACAGAGGGAGGGAGAGAGGTGCTTTCTGCAGAGACATCAAAAACGATAGGCTCTTACAGAGAGCAGCTTAATGCCTATTGCGTGTTTCTTTAATACGTTATGATGCTCTGTTCTTGTACTTTGAGAGAAAGAGGTGGTGGGGAGTTGGAGGGTGTTTTGACACTCAGAGCACATAGGTAACACCTGTTTGTCCTGCCACCACTATATGATTATTGGTAATTAGCAGTAGCTAGCGCCTGCAGTGGCGTTGGGTGGGAGTGGCGGCGGTGCATTCCCCTCTATGGGCAGGTATGTGGGGAGTGCCTGTAAAAAAAAAAATAACACCCTACTTCTTGACTCCTGCCTCCTGATTCCTACCTCCTGCCTGCTGTCTCAGGATCCAGGCTTCAGGCTGGCCTCCACACAGACACACCACTCACACACACACTTCCTGGGCACAGCCATTACATTACAGGGAGCTGGGCCTCCAACAACCACTTTCATTAGGAGTCTCTGTCATCATATAACTTCTGTACCATCATCTGGAAACTGATGAAAACAATAGAATATAACAATGTGCTCCTACAGAATGATAGAAAAACCTCCTTAATGATCTAAATATACCAGTCAGTAAATAGGCCTGGTGTCTATATACTGTATAGCCTAAAGTGGGATTAATAAAGGCTGATTATGGACAGTGGTGATTGTTCCAACTCTCTGGGGCCTTCTGAACGTTCCCATTGGGAAAAGCAGCAAAGCTGGATGAAGCACATCAACAAACAGAGGCTTCCAGAACCCGCGCCAAGCTCTGAGGAGATCCCCCCCCCTCTACAGAGGAGATGTGGCCTTCAAATCTGTCTTTGAGGACTATAAGATCCACTTCAAACACCCCCCTTCTGCGCTCGCCATCCCTGCCTCCCGTTTATCAGGGAGAATGAAACAGCTAAACATTGTGATGAGAAATAAATCTGCATTGCAAACAGGGGAGAGAGAAAGAGCCATGTTGCTGTTTGCAGGTACAGTAGAGAAGCTGGGATCGGATGTCTCTCAGAATTTTAAAATAATCCTGCGTTATTCAAACATTTAAGCTAGCATCCTTCTCTCTCGACATCCATTTGATGGAAACCTTGGGAAGCTGCCGCTGAAGAAACTAACAAATAAAACAAAGGTGGTGAATATAGGTAGAGAGAGACAGGGGGGCGGGGACAAAGGTAGTGAATATGTGTAGAGAGAGACATGGGGGCGGGGACAAAGGTAGTGAATATGTGTAGAGAGAGACATGGGGGCGAAACAACCAATCTTGTTTAGTGCATGTTTTATCCTTCTACTGTGCTTGTCTGGAGCCCCTTGATGAGGAGCAGGGTCTGACAGCTAAAAGTATGGAGCTATAGCAGGAGAACCTGTCTGTCTGTCAGATAAGGGGTGAGACAGGGAAGGGGGAAAGGAGGGGGGCTGTATGTAAGCAAGAGGAGCATCCCATGTGCAGCCTCCCCTCTTTCCTTGTATATAGGGGTGAGAGGTTAGCCACTATGGCCTCTACCCCCATAAAACTAGGCCTGCAGTTAATTTGCCTGTGGTTGAATGTAACAGAGAGGGCGTGGGGTTCAGTTCTACTGGGTTTAGTGAAGCCACAGTGGAACTCTGTCTCTATACCCCATCTCGTCCATATTTCATGATAAATGGGCTTTTTAGCACTGTGGCTTGGTGTAAGGACTATAAATCCCCCTCACTAAGAGAGAGCCTCGGCCGTCTGCTTGACCATTAGGGCTGAGGTGAGGACGGGTGATGGAGATGTATTGATTATGCAGCGTATTTGGTGTAATTTGGGGAGATGAATTAGCATGTTGTCCCTTTTCTCCATCCCTCTCCCATTCCGCTGACATGATGAACAGCGCCAGGTCATCTCTGGGGTCTGGAGGGTCTGGATTCAGGGCACATGGTCCGTTCTGTGGCAGGGCGGCTCTGGCCAACCCCCAACCTCTAAATTACCCAGCAGACTGGCCTGACACAGGGAGAAGAGATGAGGAGTAGGCAACATTAGTCGTCCACTCAGGCCAGCGTCTGGCTGGGGAGATCAACCCCTTCCCAATCAGGGATCAGGTCAAAGCCACATAACTCTTTAGCTAAGGTGAGGGTCACTGTGGCTCTGCGGCCAGGCCAGGGTTAACCAGAGGTCTCTGGCCACTGAGGTTCATGGCAATACAATAAAGCAATCAATCCTGCCACTGGACCCTGGTCAATAATATACTCCTGGGCCGCGTGGGGTCACCACCTGTTCTCTGGCCTCTCCTTGGACTGTCCTGGCCTCTGGAGGTGTGCTAGGGTTTCACTGCCACACAGGGGTTGAGGAGGGGTGAGGAGGAGGCTGCGGGGGTGCGTAATCAAACCCTCAATCTGCTTGGACACAGGTGCAATAAAGCATCTGATGCATTACATAGAGGAAGGCTGTCATTGGCTGGAGATGGGGCCAGTTTCTGTTTCATTACTGCGATGCGGGCTGACACAGTCAACCTTGCTGTCTGTCAGACAGAGGATGCCCATCCTGTCACAAATCTGGCCTTTTCTCCGTGTAAATCAGCCTGGTCCACACAGCTCCCATTGACAAACATCTGGTGATATAGCTAGTCTCCGTAACTACAGCAGACTGCTGCTGGCATCAGGCCATGGGCCAGTGGTTTTCTTTCCAGGCATCCTCCAAGAGGACAAAACACCCTTAAATGCCGTTCTGTAACAGAGAGTTTTACATAGATAAAGCGAAAAGAGAGAGCGGTGCTAAAATGTGAAACGTCCTGTAATAGGATACCGCTCCCCAACGCCAGTCCTGCCGCCCCTCTCTCTATGAAGAAGTGCAGACGTGTGTTTTATCTATTTTACTTCAGAACACTGTCTTTATTCCTGGCAGAACCTGACCCTATCCACCCGAGCCCCCAGACCATGATACATTATTCCTCCCTCAACTAATACACCTTTTTTCCTCCTTTTGAGGTTTAGAGGGACTCATCAGCAGCACTGTTTCACCTTTTCTCCAACTTCCATTCCCTCTACCTACCTCCCTCCCTCACTCCCTCCCCTCTCATGCTCACCATGAATGGAGGCAGACAGCATGGTCGTCGGCTGCCAGGATGAAGCAGCAGTTAATTCTTGGTTGCCCTCCCTCTCTGCTAAAGGCAGGTATAGAGTTTCTAACAGCTCTGGCTGGCTGGATACAATGGAGACCTCAGAGGCGCAGGCCGAGCTCCAAACAGGTGAACCAAACCAACCAGCCTCCCCACCCTGGCATTACACCCCCTTACACCCACCTCCACTCCTGTACACCCCAACCCTTCTGTCCCCATCTCCCTTACAACCGTCTTCTATCTCTGTCTCTGGCTGTCTGTCCTGACATTCACTGTGCTTCTCCCCTGTCTATCTGCCAGAGAAATATAAAACTCCAGCCTGATAAGATCTGATCCAGGAACTAACTAGCTAATGAAACACTGTAGGTTCAGAGGCCAAACACCTCTCACATCCATTGCTTCTAGGCAGGTAAACATTCAGCCTAGAATATTGACATTGTTCAAATGGATTTTTATGCATACTCATTCGCATCTCTGGTTTTGGCACCTTGACTTCCCCCTCTCCTCCC
This sequence comes from Thymallus thymallus, assembly GCA_023634145.1. Classification (NCBI taxonomy): domain Eukaryota; kingdom Metazoa; phylum Chordata; class Actinopteri; order Salmoniformes; family Salmonidae; genus Thymallus; species Thymallus thymallus. Next base: position 20,126,674 of record CM042380.1, on the reverse strand, counting down.
AGGTCTCTTCTGCCGGCAACACGAGACGTCATTAGGCAGCATAATCAGCATGCTGTTTGCATACATCTGCCTTATTTTATTGATCCCTCTTCATTCATTAAGATGCAGGGTATATAATTAAGGCCCCCCTGCCTCACCCCAGGGAAGGCTAATTCCACTGCATGCCAGGGGGATTTCAGCAGAGGGCACAAGTGGGCTTGTCACGACGGGCACAGGGCCAGTTCCAGTCCCAGTCCCATCCCTGCCTCCCCTCCGGCTGTCCACAGCCCCAGCCAACTCCCCTAACAAGGACAGCCTTTTCCTGGCCGCGTTAACTAAAAGGACAATTATCTGGAGAACAATGATGCTTTTCACAGGGCCTGTGTTGTCATTAATGCAGTGGATCTGGTTACAGCAGCCAGCTTAAGCTAATTAAGGAATGCTATCTGTGGACTCTCATTGCTTCTTAATTAAGTAGGATTCATTTAAAATTGGGGACAAACAGTCACATTTTTTTATTTGTTTTTCTGCTGTTCTCACCAGTTTTGGATTCAGTTTTTTTTATTTCCTTTTGGCTCTCTCTTTTCACTTGATAAAAACTGACAATTGTTTAAGGGAACCAACAGTACCATTCAACACTGATCAAATTCACCTCAGTAATTATGAACACGCTTTATGCGTATGTATATATTTTTTATAAACACAGGCCCAGCCTCAGGCCTCACTCAGCCCCAACAGGGTAACAGGACACCTGGCCTGTCTGCCTGGCCTTTGTCCCTCTACAGTGGACCGTGTGGAGGGATCCAGACCATTCCACCACCTTTCATCTCCTGACACAGCCTTCTCACTGGCCCGGGTCCCAGCTCCATCCACCTCCACCATCAATAACACATTCCTATTAGGCCTGACTGAGTGCCGGGCAACTCTTTATTTCCTCTAAGACAGCTGACTTCTCAGGAGAGGCCTGTTAGTCACCAGTCACTCGCCACAGACTGACAACGTGGGGAAAAGTGAACGAGTGAGGGAATGTGAGGGAGGTAGAGTTGTGAGAGAGATCTAGCAGGATTCTTCCATGGTCTTGAGCTCTCTCTCTTAAGACGGACTGAGCCCTCTGAAGAGGTTAAGATGACATCCAGGACTTTTCAAAGGCCCAGCACAGCCTCTCTAAAGGGGACTCTTCACTACATACCAGGGTCTAACACTGTGATGAGAGACAGAGGACCTAACATGACGGACAGCTAGTGAGCCAATATTGAGCCACCTTAGGACTATAGGAGTACACAGGGCAGGCTTCAGTGTGTTAGTGCTAGCAGAATGTAAAGAGTGTGTGGTAGCAAACAAACACACACAGACACACTTGAGCAGAGAAATCTGGTTTGGCAAGTATATGTCCGTACTTGCTAGCTAGGCATTGTACAGCAGGCTACAGCTGTTAATTGCCATTAAAATGTAAACAAAAGCAGAGTTCAGTGAGAGGCCGGGTGTGTGTGTATTCTCAGAGCTGGGGTGGATCCGGATGGAGGCAATACAAACACACACACACACACACACACACACACACACACACAAACACACACACACACACACACACACACACACACACACACACACACACACACACACACACACACACACACACACACACACACACACACACACACACACACACACACACACACACACACACACAAAGATACACACACTCACACACCTCCCATATCAGGTTCCAAGAAGGTTAGCTCCAGCCCAGCTCACGCTGTCCTTCAGTGAAAGACTAGATGGATGAAGAGCTTATGACCATGTATATTTATTACTTTTCCCTTTCACCCCCACAGCTCTCCACACCCACTCAAAACACTCCAACCATTCACACATCTTCTCATGGCCTGGCACCACCTTAAACCTGCTGCAAGTACCTGATTTCTTCCTTCACAACTACTAGGATCCCATGTAACTGGACTCCTCTGTGTCAAACCAAAAGTGAGTGTCATTGTGCGTCCTCTAAGTCAAAATTTATCCCATTTTCCCTTTTCCCAGCCCTTAAGTATGCAAAGGTTTTGAGCTCTACAAATCTTCAGATGAGCCGATGTGCAGCCATCTAGACAGTCCACTACCCATGATGCCGCTGGAGTGTTGTCTCCGCCTCGTGGCACCACATGTCTGGGGTCACTGTGACCCCTGGTAGACTGCTCTTCTTATCAACTGAAGCGCCGATCCCTTAGTTTGCCCTGCTTTTAGCTTCTAAACAAGAAAAATGTAGTCTTTTAAGTAATCCTAGTTGGTACAGGCCATAATTGATTGGGTAATCCTGGTTTAACATGCACTAAAGCCAGTGCTTAAGAATCTATTAAGAAAGCTAGCAGCTTAAAGAGGCAGGATCTATCTCATGTTGGCTGGTTGGGATGGATCTCACACAGCATGACAGCCCATGTTACTGCCCCGAGCCCAGAGGCAGCGATGTGTCATTTTCCACCGACCCACAGTTGGTGCCCAGTGGTTTAGTCCCTCTGTCTTGTTTGTTAGCCTACTCACGCCCTCTGCTTGCTCCTTTAATGTGCTAAAGACAATGCCAGGCTTTGCCACCTGATCTTTGGCTGACTACAAATCCCTCCGTAAGATGCCTTGCTGGCGCTCCTCCATTAATCTGGTGGCTCTGTGCCGGCCCTGCCCGGGCGCTGCCCCGTCTCCACAGACGTGACACCAAAAGGGCCCGTCAAGTCGACATGACACAAGCCACGCCGCCCGCTCATCACTGTGACAGCCCTGTCATAATCACCACAAATCTCTCCACATCAGCACGGAGAGGGAGAGGAGGAGGAGGGGAAGAGAGAGCAGATAGAGGGGGAGGAGAAATTGAGAGGGAAGGAAATAAAGAAAGAAGAAGGAGAGAGATGGGGGAGGAAGATAGAGAAGGGAAGAGAACGGAGGAGGAAGGAAGGAGAGAAGAGAGACAGTGGAGTAGCTGGGGCAGTAGTTAGTGGAGTGACTCGGATCAAACTGCCTGAGTGAGCTGGTTCTGTGTCTGTGTGGACACAGGAGGATCAGTCAGGGGGAGGCCCATCTCTTCCTCCTCCTCTGCCTGGCTCTGTGACTGTGTGACGCAGGAAGAGAGGGGCTCCCTGCTGTGCTACACACACATGCTCAGAGCAGAGCTACACAGCCTCGTCATGACCAGGAAGTAAACAGAGTGTATCACTGTGAGTGGAAGCTTGGAGCCTGACCAGCCAGCTAGATAGACACCACAATGACACCACTTACACAAATGAGCCTGCATACACACACACACACACTACACTACACACACTCGCTCTCAAACCCACAAAGACACACACAACGTAAAGAAGAGAAGGAGCGTAATCCCCCCCAAGACCTCTGCCCTAATGGGGCCCACTACTATAATTACAAGGCACAGATTTGGGATCAGGCACTTAAGTAGCCAGCTAAAAGTGCCCAGAAAACAAAAAGCTCTGTAATTATCGTCTGCCTCCTCTCTTCCCTGTGCAACTTCGGTTACCTGTCATGCTGCCGTTTTGTCAGGACCCCGTTGTTTCCCGGATTCTCCCTAATCCGTGGCTGGAAGCGGCCTGGGCAGAGCGCCTGCCTGTGCGAGATGCGGGGGCGAGTGACGACACGGCACACAAAGATAGCAGAAACCTGAGTCCTCGCAGACCCACAAGCACATGAATGCATTTATTTTACAAGAGGGAGGGAAGAAGAGGGAGGGAGGAAGAGGAGGGGGAAGGGGGGGGGTTCAGTTTGCACTACACAAAAGATCCATTGTGCAGTGAAACTTTATATACATATTAGAAACTCGAAACCCATAGCCTCGGCGCGCAGGATTCTTGTAACTGTGAACAAGATAACATTACCTACCATTCTTTGCCTCAGAAAAAGAAAATGGCTTCAATCCTGTTTTTCTACACAGGTCTTATTACTCACGATGGATTCCTCTTTTTCTTGCACTTTTCTTTTCCAGCAGGGTCCTAATATCTAGGATAAGAGATGTGGTCTAATATCTAGGATAAGAGATGTGGTCTAATATCTAGGATAAGATATGTGGTCTAATATCTAGGATAAGAGATGTGGTTTGGTGACCCATTAGGTAACACATTCCCCAGGTGGAAGAGTGCAGCAGGAGACATCACGTCCACACAGATTTGCACTCAACATTCTCTTGGCCTGCAGTCACCATCCGCTTCACCTCTCAGGTGTTGCCTGTATACATTAGTTTCTTAACACTGTTTATTCACTCATTTTAGTCACCCACACCGTCTGCTTCGACGACACAATTCAAACACTTCCACCAACAAGAAGAGATCGACATCTTTCCTCGCCCTTTTATATACATTTAAATCTCAACAGTGTGTAAACTGTAAACATTCTAAACTCAGAGAGGATGCTGGGAAATGATGCGTTTAACAAGACCGAGAGACACACACACTTTTGTCTCCCTCTTTCTTGGCAAAAGTCTATAATTGTCAAAACATTTGTAGAGCTCCTTATCTACTAGTTCAGCAGGGAGGTTAAATAACCACATCCACAGAACACATCATCACATAGGATCCCAGGATCCCACACACTAAACATCAGGGGGGAGAAGGGAGGGAGGGATGAACACTAGGAGAGAGAGGGGGATACCTGGGGTTAGAGAGAATGGGTAGAAGGAATAGAAGCACACCAGTCGTAAGACAATGGGTCTGATACAAGAGGCCCTGTAGGGCAGTTAGAGGAGGGATAAGGGTGAGACAAAAGAGGGAGGAGTCAAGGGTAAACCTACAGAGGCTATGGGAGGGGAGGGAGAGAGACAACGCAGAAAAGCCCTGTCCATGGGCCCGAGAGTGTCAGGAGACGCCACAGCCATGACATCATCATTGTGAGATTTGTAATTAAACACTGAAAGCTGAAGAAGACAGTGTCAGCAGCACAGAGTCAGAGAGACAGGGAGGAGGCTGGACAGCCATGTTCATAATGACAGCTTAGTGTGGACCAGAGAGATGACAGGCCCTTACTGTGGCAAACAATGACTGGTGTGACATAAATATGTATGCATACATAGTACAGACATAGTGTACATAAATACTAGTACACCTTAACACTTAGGTGACAAAACGGACACACTATAATGACTTACTACCTACTATTGTCTAAATCAAGCTATGCTCGAAGCATGTGGTTACTAAAGAGTGGTAGCACAGGAATCAGTTAGTGTCCTAGATTCATGTTGCACGACTCTCCTAAAGCGCACAAGAAGTAGTCTATTCCTATTTATACCAGAATTAAATCTCTGCAAAAATCAGCCCTGATTCAAAGGGTAAGTTTCACATGTCCACAACGGAGTGGGTTTCTACTAATTTGGGTGCAAAATGTATTCATTAAGCAGTTCCACCTCCGCTGTCCCCTGATCTTGTTTTGATACTTATACTTATATCAGCTGCTCGTGTTCTGAGAAGGCCAAGAGGAATGGAGGGGGGTGGGGGGCTTGACAGAAAGAACGTGTTCTCAGTTTAAACTAGCTACAGACAGACTGTGTGCATAATTTTGTTCTCTGTGCTGCTGACTTTTAAGTGTTTTAGTCAGAGTGAAAATGTGCATCCCAGTATGGGCCTCTCTGAGCCCACTGTAGTCGTAGCTCATCTACAGTAAAAGGCTGCAATGTGCGAGTTATAGGCCCCTCTCTCATAGTTTACTTAACTATGTTCCCCATGCGTGATGAAGCCCAGTCTAAGGGAGGGCTCTGATATACACTCTTAGAAAAAAAGGTGCTATGTAGAACCTAAAAGTGTTCTTCGGCTGTCCTCATAGGAGAACCCTTTGAAGAACCCTTGTTGGTTCCAGATAGAACCCTTTTGGTTCCAAGTATAACCGTTTTGGGTTCCCTGTAGAACCCTTTCAACAGAGGTTTCTACATGGAAACCAAAATGGTTCTACCTGTAGCCAAAAAGGGTTTTCCTGGAACCAAAAAGGGTTCTCCAATGGGGACAGCCGTAGAACCCTTTTTGAACCCTTTTTTTCTAGTGTAGCTTGGCATATGTATTAAGTAAGAAAATACCATGCAGTCCACTGGGGCTGCTCTGCTCTCCGAGGGAGAGAAAGAGAGAGGGAGGGGAAAATGGAGGAAGGGAGGAGGATTGAGTAATAATAATGCCATAAAGTTTGTAACTGGACTCATGTCTTTATGTAATGAAGAAGTTGGATGTGTTTGGATAAAATAGGGAACAATTTTTACAGGTTCCAGAAATTTCTGGGTTGAAGGTGATTCAGATGAGATTCAGACCTGGCTGTTTCTGTTCTCAGCAGCTCTACTTTATCTTCCATGGAATCTGCTCCTATCACACATTCATTCATACAGTGCATATTCAACCTCGGTACAGTACATACCGTACACTGAAACACCATGCTTTGATTAAAATGTTACATTAAGCCACCTTCTTCCAAGTGAAATATTTTAAAATGCCTACAAAGGGCTTTACTATGGTGCCAGCAGTGAGCTAATCAGTAGTGTATAATCAGTTATGTGTGAGGCCCCATTTGGAGAGTAGAGCAGTGAAGTGACCTGCTGATGAAACACAACCAGTGGGAGCGAAGGCGTCTCTGAGGTGACCCCTCTGTTAGAGCACTGCACTGTGGGAAAATAACATCCATCAGAGAGAGAGAGAGAGATATAGAGAGAGAGATACTGTATAGAAGGGTCAATGTGAACAGAGAGAGAGAGAGAGATAGAGAGATAGAGAGAGAGATACTGCATAGTAGGGTCAATGTGAACAGAGAGAGAGAGAGATAGAGAGAGAGATACTGTATAGTACGGTCAATGTGAACAGAGAGAGATAGAGAGAGAGATACTGTATAGTAGGGTCAATGTGAACAGAGAGAGATAGAGAGATAGAGAGAGAGATACTGTATAGTAGGGTCAATGTGAACAGAGAGAGATAGAGAGATAGAGATAGAGATACTGTATAGTAGGGTCAATGTGAACAGTATCTTTGTATTTGCTCTCTTTCTTCTGCTAGACAAGGCAGGGCTGAAGGGGAGACATGGCTGCCCTGTCTGTGGTCAGACTAGCTAGGCCCAGAGAGCCACAGGAGTAAAAGGGGCTTTAAGTAAGTTTTAATAGGCACATTATTCACCCCTCCTGACCCCTGTTCAGGCTCCACTCTGAACCAGCGGCCGTTTGAAGTTGGTAACAGCTGTAGTGTTCCAGCCCTTATTTAAAGGTCAGCTCACTGACTTCACTTAAAAGGAGAGGGGGACTAGGGGAGAGAGAGAGAGAGGGAGGGAGAGAGAAGGAGAGGAGGGGACGAATGAGAGAGACTAAAGAACAAGAGAGAGTTGCTAGTGTAGGGAGGGATTAGTTGAGGGAGAGGTTCAAAGTTTATAGAGTTGCATCTGGCCTCCTGCCTACTCCCCTGTTTATTGCCCTAGGCCTGGAGATCTGCTGCCAACGGTAACCACACCTGAAGACGCTCCACGGCACACCGACTGGGAGGACAGAGGAAGGAGTGCACGTGTGATCTATACGCCACAACCCTGCACTGGCATAGCCTGCATGTCTATGTGCCAACCCAGAGGAGGTGGGACTGCATTTTTTTTTCTTTAATGTATTTTATTTAACCAGGCAAGTCAGTTAAGAATAAATTCTTATTTACAATAACGGCCTACACGGCCAAACTCGGTTGACGCTGGGCCAATTTTGCGCCCCCCTATGGGACTCCCAATCACAGCCTGTTGTCATACAGTCTGGATACGAACCAGGTTGTCTGTAGTTACGCCTCTAGCACTGAGATGCAGTGTCTTATCTCTCCCCCTCCCTCTTTCTCTCTTTCTCCCCCTCCCTCCCCCCATCTCTTTCACCCTCTCCCTTTCTCCCTCCATCTTTGTACTCAGTCACTCTTGAAAAGTGCCCTGGCTGCACAGGACTGGCCAATCCCTCTGAGCCAACCCACCAGCAAGTCTCTGGCCAGCCTCTTTTACACGTCCACAACAACAAGGTCCTAATCACAGAACTAGACAACTAGAGGCAGATGGTGTGTCTGCTACATGGAGAAGGCCTGTACACCACACTACACTTCTGTATTGAATACATTACTTTCTAACAGACAGACTAGGCTTAGACTACACACAGCTCTATAGGAGAATGGTGTGATGCCACCCACGGCCACGACAGGACCAGGAGACAGACCATTCTCTGTTCACGTCAGCATCTCTCTTTCACTGAATTCCCCTTAAAACCTGCCAGCTCACATACTGACATACTGTACACACACACACTGATACACACGCTTTCCCATGAGCTGGGACACGGGAGGGTCAGGAGACAGAGGGAGAGGGGAGGGAGACACTTGGGGGGGGGGGGGGGGTACTCCTCTTGCCACAGGCAGTATAGACAAGCCTGCCAGCCAATCAGTGTAAACTGAAGCCACTCCCACCGCCCCTCATCAACCCCTCCTAATATAACTCCATCCACCCCCCTCCCCTCCCCAGCCTGGTCCTAACCCTCTGAACTTGGCATGGCATGGGCTGGAATTCTAAACCTGCTTGTGTTCACATGCACATCAAAAGCGATTAAGCACAAGCCTCCTGGATTAAGATGAGTCTGTGGCCCCTCACATCTTGGGCTAACCGCTAGAAAGCATTTGGCTCCCTCCTGACAAAACAGTATCCAAGTTCAATTTGGCCTGACTCCGGCCTCTGCTTTGCTTGTGGAAGTAATCCCAAATTACAGAGCAACTGTTGTCAAACCTTTATATAATGTGTTTTTCTTGTTCTTTTTCCCCCTCTCTGTGTTTGGACAGCTGTTCTTTAACAGCGGGCCATCTTAAGACGCTGCTCTAGCATTACTTTTTTTGTGCGGAATTAACGTCTCATTTCAACTTAACAAACATAAAATACATTACGGATTTGGCAGGGAGAGGGAACCTCTGCAGCTGACGGGGTGGTGGACGGATGACGGGGGGTAATTCTGTTCCTTGCTCTTTTTTTAATTTTTTATCCTCAGACCGTCATCCTTTCTGCTTCAGCTCTCTGCTATGGGGTTGTCTGCCTGTGTGTCAGGAGGAGTCAGCCTCAGTGTACTGTTGCATGGCAGGGGTTAACTCTCCCCCTGTGACTCAGGTACACAGGACGTGTCCCGACAGGCGACCCAAACCCCACCGCTGATCCACACGGCCCACAAAAGAGGGGGAATTTCACCGGAGCGAGAAGTTCTACGAAAACAAAAGGAGAGGAGGAGAAGAACAACTCCTTGACAACATTCTTTTCTTTGTCCAATCAAAGTAGGGGAGCTTAAAAGAAACACCTAACAAAACACCCATTCATAAAAAGCACCATCTTTAGGTGTCTGGAGGGATAGAAGGGGGAGGGGGGATGGGGGCATAGGGTGCAGCCACAGGCCAACAGACATCAGAATCAATCCCAGGGAGTGAGGAGTACCTAGAGGTGAACTCCAAACTGGAAGCAGTAGTGTGTGTGTAGAGACTGGAAGACCAGCGGGCTGGAAGCTCTCCCAGAGCCCAGATGCTCTCTGTCAACATAGAGATTCCAGAGAGGAAGCAGGGCTTTACAGCAGCAGGCTGGAGACAAAGCCAGGGCCAGGAAAGACCAGGAGCTCTGACTGAGGAGACAACCTGCTTCACACTAACAGACTAACACACAGCACGCCTCCTTCTCTTCCTCTGCTCTGCAGAGATCCTGACCCACTGGTTCTGGTTCCTGGCCTTGAACGGGCCTGTTTCAGAGCAGGCTGCCCCAGCAAAGTGGCCCTGAGAGCAGGGACTGAGCTGCCGAGTTTATCTGTCCGGGCTGGGCCCCTCTCAGCCTGCCTCTGTCAGGAGGTAAATAGCTATTGGCTGCTCAATAAGTGGCTTCAGTGCGTTGGAGTGAGGGGCCTTTTTTCCCTGCGCTCTCCCCAGCCTTGACAAGCATGTATTGACAGAGCAGTTACACACTAACCCATTGGGGGAAATCCTCCACATTGTGCCCCAGGCAGCTGATAAATGGAACTCATACACTACTTGTAAGCATGAACGCATGCACACACACACACCGGATCGGTTCAATACCAGACACACACACGCACTGACACACAGTAAAAGGTGAGGGAGTGTGTGTGAGGAAGGCAATATTATGCTAATGTATCTGCTCGTATATAAATCAAGCAGAGGAGAGGGTCAGAGATGAAGGGTAAAGGGGCTTGGGCCGAGGTCACCAGTCTGTCTGATCATATAGATCCTGTAAATAGATCCTGTAAATAGATCCTGACATCCTACTCCATAACAAAATAAGTTCCATAGTTGTGTTGCCGCCTCAGGTGGAAATGATAGTACAGGGACCTCAGCTCAATATCTACAGCAATGATCAAAATAAGGGCCTTGGAAATAGCTCTTCAAACCCCAAACAGAATGACTTGTATTGACACAGCAGGGGAGGGAGAAATAGAGAGAGAGATAGAGGGAAATCATCTCAGTGCACAGGTTGGCCATGCTGAGGTATCAGAGGAAGCCGTCATGCCAATCCCCCTGGCTCCATCTGGGTCATTCAGCCATCTCTCCCTCTATCCCTCTCACCATCCCTCCATCTCGCCATCTCTCCGTCATCAGGGAGCCACAGCAGCAAGCCACAGATGTGGGAGGAAGCAGGAATGAGGGAGGAGAGGAGCGAAGGGGACTGAGCCCCCAGCGGTGGAGAGTGTTGTCCTGTCTCTACCCCCCTCTCCTACACTTCCACCCTGTCTGATTCGCAGCTGATAAATAGCTGGGGGTGCAGCTCTCGCTTTCACTTTGTGATATGATGTCAGTAACCTTCATTGATCTGCGGGTGGGCAGGCAGGCCTTATCGCTGCCTTTCCCCTGTGATATACTGTGATCTGGGACCCTGACTGCTTTTTAATACACTGCACTTTGGGTAACAGTGTCACGGGTTCACCTCCCTGCCTGCTAATACCTGGGCCCACATTTTACCCTCCCAGTCTGATGGCCATAGAGATTACACTGAAACTAACTCAGAGAGAGTGAGAGAGACAGCATGGCAGAGGGTGATAACACAGCCCTATGGAGGATGGGGAAATGGGAGGTGAGATGATCGGCCATATTGGTTCTGGGAGTGGAGGACTACACTACCCAGTATCTGAGGGCTGAATACTATGCACTCCCCTGGCTTGTAATCCATATGTGTAGTGACTAAGCCCTACTGACCATATGGCAGGTCCTCACCCTGACCCCTCCAACACCCAGGTTCTGAACTGTACCTATCTTCCATCTTAATGTTCTCCTGCCCTACCTGTGTGTGTGTGAGGCTCTGACTGTGCCGATTGTGTGAGAAACCAAACCAAGACCTGTGTCGGGGCACTGACACTGTGTTGACAGAGAGCACAGGGTTCTTACTCGATTGGAAAAAGTGCTGACAGGGACTTCCTCCTCTCAGATTTACACACCCTTCCACCTGACCTGAGAGCTGTTCCCAGCTCCCGCTGCACCCTCCCCAGGGAGGTAGACCCAGCTCATCAAACCCCTTACCCCCCACCTTACCCTCCAACCCCTTACCCCCCACCTTACCCTCCTAGCCTGTGGCTGGTCAGCTGGCACCCCTCCAGAGGCATATGGGAAACAGAGTGCAGAGGAGAGCAGGAGAAACTGGCACACTTTAGTAAGGCCTTAAAACACATAGAAGAGGGAAAAACAGAGATATAGGTCATTTAAAGTCAATGGAACAAGGCCAATATTGGGTGTTAGTGGACTAATAACATCAATGCCACCACCATAACCCACTATAAACGGATAGACACTGGCACACACATACATCCAAGCACACACTAGCTAACCCCTACCCCCCATGTATACAAGTTGAGGAAAGCTGAAGATAAAGGAGACTGGAGACTAGTGGCAGAATTATCCCGCCTATTGATTTTAGCTGTTGGGTATTACAGAGGGAAACAGTGGGTTTATCAGGCCAGGATCCCCTTGCACTTTCACTAACTAAACGAGTATTTTCAGGGCTTATCAGACAAGGAGCCTATTACTGACTCCCTCAGCCTCCCCCTTCACCCATCGAAAGAGAGGAGAGAGAGAGGGTGGCCAGGACACCTCCATCATTATATACCCACAGACTCCATTTTGACATGGCTCTTATAAGATCTCTATTACTAAACCATTCACACCACACTGTCCTGAAGCTCTATCCTTACTGCACTAACAGAACAGATATGTGTAGGTGTGATAGGCACCTGAGACTCTTCCTCACCCTTTTCCTGCTTTTCCTTCATGCCAGGTTCCTTCCTTCTCTTTATTTGTTGGTTACCTGCTGATGGACACCGGTGGCCTTTTAAGCCAGTGGGTCTCTAAATCAGCGCTCTCTCTCTCAGGTTTAATAGCGTTCTACTGGCTGACGTATGTGATTCCCATCATCAGAGAGATAATGGCAGTGCTCTAATCCCAGAGAGGAGGCTCATACTGGAACTAATCACAGAGAAAAATGTATGTTTTAATTAATTAAAAAAAGATCTGTAAAGCTTAATACACGTCTCCTTAGTGAACGTGTCTTATCTGTGATACCTGCTCTGAACACTCACACTCCTCCTTTCTCTGTCCGGGGTCAACAGGACTAGAGTGCTCTCATTCTTTCCCCAGATGAAATTATACCTGGGGAGACATTTTGAATGTATACCCATTTCCCAATATTAATAATGAAGGCAGGTAGAGAGAGACAATTTCCCTCAGCAATTACTCTACAAATCTATAATGTAATCAATGTGCAATCTTAAGGATTGTCTTAATACCTATAAAATATAGACCACACACATCATGTGTATGGGAGGGCTGGTAGCGTGTATGAATGTGCATGAATTTACTGTGCCGTAAAATGACCTCACCAAGACGAGAATATTATTGAAGAAATAAAGCCTGGTTTAATGATTTACATATTTCATCTAAGACAGGAAATGGGTGTTTTAGAGAGGGAATTTGGAAAGAGAAGCAACGACTGCTAACCAGAAAAACATTGATTGTGTTTCTCTAAGTCTATTTCTAACTTCAGAAAGCACTGACAGTGAAGTCTACATCCATTATTCCAGCATGCTAAAGATACCCTGGTGTCTACAGTCATGGGAGGAGGGAGGAGGAAGGGAGAGATGAATGTGACACGGAAGGCGATCGAGAGAAAGACTTGAACTTGGTTCAATAGGCAGCGGGAGGGAGGAGCATCAGAGGGGAGTCTGCAGCCTGGCTGTTTGTCCCCAGCTCTGGCACCCTCTGAGGGGGCAGTGCTCTTTGCCTGACTCCCTGACTCCCTGTCTCCCAGTCAGCCCCGTAATTTGCTTGGGGCGGAGATAAATCTTATCTCAGAGACCTGATTAAGTTTTTAATTTACACTCCAATCAATAGCCCAGGTCTATTGGCAATGTGTCTAAAACTCTATTTACCAAAGGATTCCCTGCTATCAATTGATCAAGGACCCGGCAGCCATAAATTATAGGCACGTGTGTGTGTAAGATAGAGAGAAAGAGAGAGGGAGAGAGCCAGTGTGTGCCTAAAGGATTATTTTAGGTTAGAAAATAGATATGAGGGGCATTTCACTGCAGACATAGTCACTACATCCTAGTGAACATGGACATATTAACTGGATATTCTCACACATTTTCAAAGCAACTGCTCAATCGGTTTTGACAGTATTTCTAGTGGCAGCTGAAAATCCAACTGTTGGCCCTGTTCAGTTCAGCCAATTGTGCAGACTGCTTTCCATTGGCAAGGCTGGGGCTGGAATCCTATTGAACAGTGACATTAAAGCAAAAAACGCCCACTAACTAACTCCCACACAACTTTCCTAAGATTGGCACCCAGAGCGCCCCAGCTAAAGGTCTGGACTAACGAGACCTCCCACTTCCGGTCCATTCTGCTTGAGCACCATTATCTGTTTACAGTCCCTGTTTTCTCAACGGAACTGTTAAAGAGAAATCTGCTGAAGTCGGGGCTCCCCGCGCTGTGAATTCCTAAACGCAGTTCCTACGCCACGCACCATGACATTCCGCCTGGGAAACAGAGGGAAGGATTGTTCAGGCACCAGTTAGCACCACCATGACATCCAGGAAACGGCCCGTCGGCTATTTTCAGCAGTTCAGATGTTTGTTTAGAATTAAGGGTGGGGGGGGGTGGGGGGTATCCGTTCAGCTGGAGATAGTCAGAGTCAGAACTGTAAAGATCTCATTAATCTAAACAGGGAAGAGCTCCACCTGATTTCTGAACCCACCCCTCAGATAGGACTGGGAGAGAGACAGCGGTTAGAGACACTCCTCTCTTCACCATACAGAGCAGCACCTAACCCAAACCCTTACCCTAAACCGGGTTCATATCCTAATCCCAATCCTCCCCTCCCCTCTCCTCCCCATACACTGATACATCACACTATTTCCCAAAAATCACTGAAGCTAGAGGTTCCTATCTCCCTCACTAACTTTAAGCGTCAGCTGTCAAAGCTGCTTATCGATCACTGCACCTGTATATAGCCCTTCTGTAAATAGCCCACACTACTACCTCATCCCCATATTTATTTTTGTTATTTTTCACAAATCTTGCACTCCAGTATCTCTATTTGCACATCATAATTTGCACATCCTTCATTCCTGTGTTAATGATGATAATCTGTAATTTGTCTCACCACTATGGTCTATTTATTGTCCTACCTCTTAACCTTACTGCATTTTGCACTACATTTTGCACTCTGTATATAGACTTTCCATTGTGTTTTTGACCATGTTTGTTTACTGTGTAACTCTGTGTTGTTTTTGTCGCACTGCTTTGCTTTGTCTTGGCCAGGTCGCAGTTGCAAATGAGAACTTGTTCTCAACTGACCTACCTGGTTAAATAAAGGTGAAATAAAAAATAAAAAAAAATCTTTGAGCCCACCCCTCTCTTTATTCATGTTTTTGTTTAGTCTGATGTTTTGTTTTGACAGTTTATTTGGTTTTTCTTTCTACAATTGTAAAGTGACTTTGGGTTGTTGAAAAGCTCTATATAGTTCCCATGTATTGTTATTATTATTATTATTATTAGAGGCCCTAGCCTCTTTTAGCCCTGTGAAAAGGTACAGACACAGAGCAGGCTGAGGCTCTCTCGCTCCCTGTTCCCATGAAAAGGAAGTGGAGGGGGAGGAAGGAGGGCAGGCAGTGTTATCACCGTGGAGAAAGTGTCGTCATGGCGGTTCTGCTCTGACCCTGCTGACTCGCCGATTCCTTAACATGAGATCATTTTGGACAGCTGACCTCAATATCACTGCACTCCTAGGACGAAGGGGATCCAATGGGGCTTCTTCTTATTCCCCACCACACTATATAGCCTACTACTGACATAGCACTGCACGACCATGGCTAGAATACCCTTTTTATTCGCACACCACAATTTAGAGGAATTAACTGTGGTAAAGTAAACAAGTTCTTTTCCACCTCCTTCCTTCATCCACAGAGACAGGAATAAACTAGAGGAAACACAAGCTGGGCTTTATAGACACTGTCTGTTCACAACGTTTATCCTCAAAAGATCCCGTTTCACTCTACTACCCTACCAAATTCCCTCTCTTAGACAGGACATCATTGCGTGTTCATCTAACCACCTAACTGCCAATCTCACATAAATACCATTGTTTTCCAATCAAATGTTTCAGACGCTGACCTACAAATATAAAAAAAGTCTAAAAAAATAATGCGGTGATAAATGTTTAGGAGGAATGTTAAGTGCTACTTGGTCATTAGGAGAGAAGTTCACTGCCTGGGCCCAGCATAAACATGCGTCAGAATTACATGTAATTACAGCTGAAAAACTTCCGCCTGCGAGTATGAATCAGCTCAGCAGCTGGCTGGCGTGCCAGCAGAGATTATAGTGCCATGCTCGTCTCAACGTCAATACCTGGAGGGTGGGAGTGCAGGAGGGACTGACACTGGGCTAGCATGGGAGACATTTCAGGACTAAAACCACAACACTGAGTCATGGGGTGGGGCACTAAAAAGGTCATGACATAGCCAATTGAAAGGTGTGCTCACTGAAACAAATAGCTTTGGGTCACGCTCTGTGCTGGACCATACCAGAGTCCATGAGAGCTTGTCCTTCCTGAGAATCACTCATGGGTCTGTGCATCACGCCATCCTCCCTCTCCATCTCTATCTCTCTCTCAGTACCAGCGTCCTCCTCGCTAGCTAATGTCTCGGTCTGATTCGATTTAGGCAATTAGGCAGTAATCTATAGACCCTGGGAGTGATGGAAACATTTCCCACTGTCCTCCTCGTCTTTCTCCCAGCTGCTATAATTAGCCAACTTTGTTTCTCATTAAACATCAGAGTGTTATTTACATACCCAGATCCAATTTGGCTGCGTCGAGCCCATTCCTTTTAAACCACCTAGAAAACCCTGCCCCATGTCTGTAAACAAAGGGATGAGAGGCTACAAACCTAGTTACTTATTTACATAGGAAATCATACAATCATGTGCTACAGAAAACCATCTGGAAGATGGCGCCGCATAGACATCCAGCTACTAAAACTATCCAGAGGTGGCATCCATGTTGACTGTTCATGATAACAGTATATAACAATGTGTGATGCTGCTGTTGTTGTCGGTGTACAGGAGGCGTCTGGAGGCCTGTCAGGGCATGTGGTCTGATCCTAAAATGGAGGACATTCCTCAGGTCCCTGGTGTGAATGAGCACTGATAGGGGCTGAGGACAGCCTGGTCTGTGCTGGATAGAGAAGAGAGGAAAGCACATACACAATGTATTCAAAGTCCCCAATTGTTTTGTAGGGAGAAAGCAAAGTCCCCATGGCGTTTGAACACCACAAGACTGACTTCTGAATGAATTAACATGCACAAGGCCAGATCTGGGCGAATCACTCATTTGAAAAATACCTTTTGAGAAATGTAAGATCTAAATTAAATGTGCTTTGTAATTCACATCCAAACAACAATCAAAAGACACATCTGATATAAAGGGAAATAAATCAAATGGAAATGGGCCTTCTTAAGTACTGTGAGTACTAACCCGTTCATTACCTGGTTTGTTCTCTCTGCTTTAAACTAGCTGTGGTTATTAGGCACCATCTTGATTATTGGGGGAGAGCTTTGTTTGAAGGCTATTTGTCTGTTTCTGCCCACTAACAGGCCTGTTAAGGAGAGGGGCTGAGAGAAGGGCCTGTTCCATGGAGCTCTCTTTAGAGCCTGGCAGGTTGGTTGCAGTTTAGGCCTCCACCCCGCACTAGGCAACTTTCCTGTTGATATGCAAAGCAGTGCGGATCATTTGGGTCCCCATGGTAACAGCTGCTTTGCACAAATGTAATGATTAATCGTGGCTTTGATAAAAATGGCCAGAATAGTTCCAACATGAACGATGTGTTGGTGTTTGTTCTCACCATAACACCTCCCTGCTATTGGCTGGCCAACTCAAAATGGGGAAGTTGAAATTAAACATAACCTTTCATAACATAACCTAGCTAGTAGTGGAGTGCTGCCTGGACACAGCTGCAGATATTGCATTAAACCCTCACCACATTTCAAATTATTTGAATCAGGCGCAGGACGTCCATATCAGTTAATCACCCATGCTGGCTGGCTGTCTGTCTGTCTGTCTGTCTGTCTGTCTGTCTGTCTGTCTGTCTGTCTGTCTGTCTGTCTGTCTGTCCGTCCACGGGAAAGCCACCATCTCTCCACTCACACTCACTTTCCTTACCTTGTTTCTTTCCTAGCCTTTGTTTATGCTGGGATTCAACGACAGACAGTGTCAGTATTTTGAATGAATTCCTTCTTAATTATCAATGTAATTTCTACACCCTCTGTCTCGTGAGACTCGTTACTAGACGCTGTATTTGCATTTGCTTCCAATCTGGGAGCTCCGCCTCCTGCATGGGTCTGTAGCTCCAAGCTCAGCCCCTGGCCATTAGAGAGGCTGTGGGTTCTAGACATTATCCATACCTGTCTGTGACCCACAGGGAGTCTCCTTAGACAGAGAGCAGGGCCAGGGTCTGACAGGTCACACATCACAGACCTATCAAAGTTATAGAGAGGACATGGATGAGGAGGGAGATGCAGAAAACTATTTCCCTGTCTGTCTGTCTGTCTGTTCATGGCATGGTGCATATGCAGGAATGTGGCCAGGACTGGGACTGACTGGAGAAGTGTAATTCAATCAGCAGCGCTGCAGCTTGACGCAGATTCACAATGTCAGTTGCGCTTTACCAGTAATTAATCTTTCTGAAAACGGAGACAATCCAAACAATAATTTCTTTCAACTCAAATACCTGGCAAAGGGGGCGGGTGAAAATCTAATAACAACGATTTGATAGGCTAACACCCCCACCTCCCATCGCATCTCACCCTATCAAATAAAAGTTTGCCCTGCCTGTCGTACAGATTAGGTCTGTCCATTATGTGACATCCAATAGTGGGACACAGAGGATAAATCCTCCCCAATTACGCCTTAACTCTCCATTAGCTATATGGACAGAGAGCTTACAGTCTGTACACTTAAACAGATTGCCTCAACACACACACACACACACACACACACACACACACACACACACACACACACACACACACACACACACACACACACACACACACACACACACACACACACACACACACACACACACACACACACACACACACACACACACACACTGTGACTGAGTAAGTGAGTAGTGGAATGTGTGTGTGGGTAAACAGTGTGTGTGTGTGTGTGTGTGTGTGTGTGGTGGGTGGGGGGGTGTGGGGGAGGGGGGGGTCCAGATGGGCAGGCGGGGAGCCCTGTCCTGGGAAAGGGTTGTTCCTCCCAGGGCCCTGATTGTACCCCTCCTCAGCACCATTCTGCCTCCTCTGTGAGTAGCAGGACTAGGCTACATGGGACTGGACTGGGCTGTGCAGCAGAGGGTTAACCGCCCTGCACCGCCCAGTCACAGGCGTGAAGTGAAACAATGAAATAATGGCAGCGAGTGAGCGGCTCAAAGGGCCGGGGAGGAGGGGGCCCTCGGCACAGGCTCCTGCAGATGTTGCCGGGCCCGGCGGGTCACACACACACACACATTAGCATTCCTGATGGAGGGAGCCCGGATTAGGGAGCTGAATGCCTTTCTCAAACCTCTCTGTCAGAGCCTGAACACACCGGAGAGAGAGCCAGGGCCAAGGAGAGAAAGCACAGACAGGCCAGGAGAAAAGGGGGGAAGAGAGAGGGGAATAAAACACCTTCAGAGGGAGTTAAGGATAGACTAGTTGAGAGAAAGAGCAGACCGAATTGGAGACGGCTGGGGGAAGAGGTGGAGAGAAAGGCAGATGGAGAGTAAGAGTGACGGGGAAAAGGCCCACAAATAAACAGCAAATGAAAGAGTGGCATTAAATGGACAATAAAGAGATATGAAGCATGTACGAATATAATGGTGTTGTATGTGTGAGAGAGAGAGTATGTAGCCTTATAATGAAACGCCTAAGTCTATTTGTATTGGTGGCCGTGTGAGTGAATGAGCATAGACAAAAGGCTTTCTTAATGTGTGTGTGTGTGTGTGTGCAGAGACAAAAGCTTTTCTGAATGTGTGTGTCAGGCCGTCCTCTTTTCCCAGGCCAGAGGTCCGGAGAGGCCTCATATTTCTAGCTGCTGTCAGGCTGGGGTGAGAGGGAGTGACAGCAAGGAGCAGCTGCTTTCTACGAGGTGCCCTGGCTCCCTCACACACGCCCTTTGATCCAGCCTTGGCCAGCCAACAGTCTCCCCCAGTGTATGTGTGTGTGTGTGTGTGTGTGTGTGTGTGTGTGTGTGTGTGTGTGTGTGTGTGTGTGTGTGTGTGTGTGTGTGTGTGTGTGTGTGTGTGTATGTCCATGGGGGGGTGGGGGGGGGTGTAATTGGCGTGGTGAGGGCCACAGGTGGTAGCTACCCACGCAACATGGCGGCGAAACCCAAGTGGCAGAACGGAGGAAAAAGCAGCACCAAAGTCTAATCTCTCTCTCTCTCTCTCTCTCTCTCGCTTTCCTTCTTTCTTTGTCTTAGCGCAAGCCAAATTATTCCCCAGGAACGCAACAGGGCCGGTCTGAAATGGCTGTTTATTCAGCAGAGATTCAAGAATGTGGTGAGATACACACACACACACACACACACACACACACACACACACAATAGTTTATTTGGAATAACAAAAGAGGCACCACTCGTAATTCGTTTTTTCCCCTGTACATCTGCACAGCAGAGAGAGATAAAACAACAGCGGAGAACTACAGCTCATCCAGCTGCTCCAACTTTGTGGAGGTCATCCTTTGTCTTCAGTACAGGGGGATCTGACCAGGCTCAAACCCACTTCCTCTCATTTCATGACTGGGACTACCTCTCTATTCAAAATGGAAGGTTTCCCTCTCTCCTTCTACCTCGCCCTCTGTAGCCTACGTGCTGTTTCCATCTCTAGCCCCTTTCATAATTCTATCAATGGTAATTACTGACAGCACTGCTGTCATTTCTGAGGGAGGAAAGGCGGGGGAGAGAGAGATACGTCTCCATCAACAAGGCAGCTCATTCTGTGGTTTGGCTGTCACAGTGGAGTCACACGTACCGTAGGACAGCTGGGCGGCTGGGCCTGGTCCTGGGTGTCCGGGGGGCACGCTGCCCCTGGCCTGGCCCTGTCCTGTCCTGGCCCTGCCTCCCCTGGCCTTCCATCAGCCATCCATCCTCTTTATTCCAGAGTGCGTGGGGTCATCAGGGCTTGACAGCTCCCAGTGCTGCTCCACTAAGCCAAGACAGACACCATCAAAAGCACTGTACTGCTGCGGCATTCACAGAGTCTGTAATATACCGTCTTTCACCTCTCCCATCTGACATACTGTGGGATGTAGAGGAGTTCAGGAAAAGGTAACCCAGTGTAATATCTTTACCTGAATCATTTAAAAAAAATAAAAACTACAGTGAATCTGCTAGTTATGTTTTATTACTGAGATTTTAGCAGTAATGCTATAAAGGACAGATAGGCTACGGTAACAGTGTGCATAAGCATTGAGAGTAGGCCCGTGGAAGCCTGGGCCTCTAGTAGGAGCCTCTGCTGCCTGTGTGCTCCCAGCTACCCTGCTGTCCCTAATCCTCCTGCCTACCAGCCGCTGACGACAGCTAGCTCAGGGAGACAACACCGGAGCACAATGAGGAACTCTGGCATTTGTCAGTTAAGATTGGTGTACCTTTGTCCCCAGCCAATGATTGTCAGTGGCTCTACAAGTTAATATTTGCTTCCGTCTGCTCATAAATTTGCATGGCATTAAAAACCTGACCTAAATGCATTTTTAACACCCCCAATAATTAGCAGAGCATTTCGTAGTAGGAGGGAGAGAGATAAGAGGCTGCTGATTCCTCCCTGTCTGACTGTGACCTTACTGGGCTGGGAGAGAAACGAAGAGAGGAGAACATCGAGAGGGATAGGAGCTAAGGATGAAAAGAGGGAATAAACAGTGCTGGTGTACTGCCTCTAATCTAGTACATTAACTCTACACTACACCACGCGGGGAGGAGCTAGCATGAAGGGAAATAGCACATCTAACACAAAGGGGTAGTGTCAATGAGGGGGCAATAAGGAAAGACAATGAGTAAACAAGCTGACGTGTTAGTTAAACTCCCTGCCTCTCCTCTCCTCAACCAAGCTGGCACTGACACAATAGCCCCAGGGTAATTAGCCACCCAATTGGTTGTTTAGCATTTGCATATAAATGCCCTCACAGGCCAGTGCTAAACACGCTGACACAAGCTGTGCCCAAAACAGATGTTCGCCACACCTCTTCCCCTCTAGGGGTTCCCAAGGGGCCCTCTTGTGACAGGGTAGTACCTCCCTCCCTGCGCCTCGTGCCTGCTCTGGCTGCAGGCTGGCACTCATGGCATGGCAGAGAAGTGAATGGAGCGGTGTGGTAAGGGGTAGCCGGGTACTCGATCCACTTGGTTCCTGTTTCTATTGAGGTTGTGAAACAGTGCAGCCAGGCTTCCTGTTGAAGGCCCACACAGCCAGTCGTCATGACAAAGTGCACTTTTTGACACTAGCAACATTACTGGGGGGATAAACAGGGGGGTGCAGGTGGTGTGCACACGCATACACACACGCACCACACATACCACACACACACACACACACACACATACACTTGCACCGGATTGTCCTGAGGAAACCAGAAGTCTGAGGAGTGTGAGAAAGTGTGTTCTCTGCTGTTCAGGGTCAAAACACACAGGCTTGTTTAATGTGACCTGACTTACACAGAATAACAGAGAGAGGAGTGATAGGGGGATTTGGCAGAGCTCAGAGACTAGACTAGTGAGTCAGTCAGACTACTTTTACATTGAAGAGGCGATACACCAGATGCAGTGCTTTAACCGAGTTTCTATACATAATGTTGGAACAATGTCTTTGTATAAGGGCTCTTTTCTTCACCATGTCATGTTCTGTCCACACTGTTGTTATGACAATGGTGATTCATAAAAAAAAGCTAAAGAACGGAAGGAAGTGATGGGAATGGTGTCTGTGCCCCCCCTCCCCTCCCCTCCCCTCGCCAATATAAACAAAGCCTGTGTCACCTACAAACTGGCCCTGCTGCTGAGAGAGGACAAGAGCCAGAGCCTCTCTCCAAGGCCTGCTAATAACTAGTCTGCTCTGGCACAGAAGCGAGGATAGAACCACCACACAGAGGGGACACTTCCTGTTTCATCCCCCAGCACTGAGCAACCCTCCACAGGCCTCTACAGCCCCAGAGTGGGCAGGTAGGAAGAGGGCTGTGTTAGCGTTGGAGGCCTGGTTCTCACCTGCAACAATGCAGCCTGTTTCGCCACACCGGGACAGGACCCAACATGATGCAGCCTGTTTCTCCACACCGGGACAGGACTCAACATGAGGGAACACATGGCTTATAGAGCCCAGAGGAGAAATGAGGTCAAACTTAAACCTGCCACCATGCTCTCTCACTCTGTCCTACACAGCATACCTCACCTGATCTGCACAAACCACAGTGAGCCTCAGCAGAGACGCTACACAAATTAGCAAGCCTAAGCTCTGTGGCAATTTCTACATTTCCAGCAACCACAGGCGATTAACCACCTACTCTTAAACATTGCCCTGAAGTCGTTGACTACCGAGAGAGCCAGAGAGAGGGAGAGAGAGTGATAGAGTGTGTGTGTGTGTGAGGGGGTGGGGGAAGAGAGAGAGTCGCTACAAAGAACACTGGCACCTGACAACTAACTACTGAAAGAAGTCAGGCTTCGAGCTCTCAGCCCAACGCTCACCTCTGGCTGACCTGGTGAATGTGTCCAGGCTGTGTTCAGTTCCTCTGCTGCTTCACACAGCAACGCTTCCCTGCTATTTGTTTATACCTGCATTCAACAAGAAGGCCGGTTTGTCCTATCGGGTATGAAAAAAATGGAGCTGGCTTTTCTTACCCAAGCATGATAAAGACAGAGAGATAAGCTGATACTTAGTCATTCTACCACGAGAGGATTAACTCATTATTAGATGCAGTAGAACGTCAGAGGCTGTGTTTTGTTTTCACAAGCCATCTACAAATAGGCCACTGTTCTCTGTTTCTGTTTGAATCAGAGCGTCACTATGCATCATTATGAATGCTATCACACAGCCGTATAAAGCTAAGATCTGCCATTACAGAGCAGAAGCTGAAGGGAATCCAGCAGCGATCAGGCGGGCTCCGTGACGTCACAAAGCCAGGGTCACCAGTCTGTCAAGGCCATCTACCCTGTTGTCGGTCCCCCGAGGCCTGCCTGGGCCCACAACCCCCCTCTAGACCCACACCCCAACCCCCTCCAGGCCACAGCACAGCCCCGTGCCGGGGTAACTGAACCTCCAAATGAAAACCAAACAGAGATGAGAGTGAGGGATGGTGCGTGGTGAAAATGAAAAGGCTAGGAGGACGCTGTCGTCTGTCACCACCACGCCAGACACCGGCCACAATACAGTGACCAGAGCGTGGCTAGCCCAAACACATGAAAGGGGGTGGGGGAGAGGCAGAAGGTCTACCATTAGCCTCACTAGGGTTTGTGTGTGTGTACACGTCTGCGTCTGCATGCGTCTCCTCCTCCTCAGGCCAAACAAACACACACAGCTCCAGTACTGGGTGCTACTGTGTGGGAGTCTGCAGCTCTCTAATCAATTTATTATGAGGCTCCGAGGTTCTCGTGTTTGTTCATTTAACACAGGGAAAATGAGCAAGTAGCATTTGTTTTAGGTACAGTGAGACAGAGAGAGAGAGAGAGATGGAGTGAGGGATGGTGGGGAGGAGGAGAAGGGGAATGGGGAAGCACATAGGACAGACTGACGCCCTTCATCTGACAGTGGATGTGTAATAATGTGGCTTTTGAGGAAGTGTTGATATAATTGCAGCCCAGTGCAACGCTTAATACAGTCTGTAGGACACCTGGCATAAACAGGTTCCACCCAGGAGAGAGGGGGAAGGACAGGGGCAATTAAACCCCCCAGCCAATCAGATGGCTCCCCTGACATCTCCTGTTTGACATCTAAATGCTCATTTGATGAGAGGAAACAGACAGCGTATTTCTCCTTTTTTAATTATAATGTCTGCAAGATGACAATGTGATATAAACAATCATCAATGCTATTCATAACAATAGCACCAACACCATAATGTAGGTCCCACCCTAAATAATGATATTACTGTGTGTCTCCTTTATACCAGTATCCCCATCGCTATTACCACTACAAAAAAACAGAACATCAAATAAAATAATAAAAAACACTGAAGAAAAAATAATCATGTTGCCTCAATGCGTATAAATATAGTATATCTCATCATAAATGAATAACAAGGTGCTAGAAAAAATAAATAATGCAACAACAGCATTATGAAGAATGTAATTTGAAACTAAAATGGAATAATTTCCTCTCCTCTGTGGTTGTGTTAATAGAGACCTCTAAAAAGACACCAAAATGGCTGCAGCACTCGGGACAGATCTGATGTCTGAACACACATTCAGAGGGGGGCAGACATTGGCCTTGACATTTTAACAGACACACACACACACACACTCACAGTACACAGTACAGCGCTAACCCACAGTAGCTAGCTAGATAGCTTCAACTTAACTCAATGCAATAGCGTTACCTTTATGTTAATGAAATACAAGCAGGGCCATTGCATTGAATTGACTTTAATGATCAATGTAAATATGCAACACCTATGCTGAATGTCTCTAGATAATAAAACAATTATTTCATGACAATAGCTGTAGATGCTTCCCTATTTACATTCATCGAATGTTTCTACTTGCATCAAAATAACACAGCACATATTTATATTAGGTATCTGTATAATGTGTCTCACAATGAGCAGGCTAATGTAATGACTGACAGAACAGGAGAAAAAATATCACAGTCAACTAATGCTTATGAGTATCAGCTACATGCATTTCATCAGTGTGCATTGTGAGACAAAATAAAAAAATAGATCAAAAATATATAATTTGCACGGAACTCGCTAGACTAGAAAACAAAAAGTGCATTAAATAATAAGCTGGTGTGAGAACGCTAGAGAAAAACAGGTAGTTAGCAGCAGTGACACATGCGTCCGTGGGTTTGTGTGAGCGTGAACGCGGCGAAAGCCCGGTGGAGGGCTGCCATCTGAGGGGTAGGGAGGCTGCAGCACTTAGAGGCCATTTTATTGCTTTGCTGTGGTCAAGTGAGGTGCACCGAGCTCAATTCCACCGCAACAATGGCAAAGAGGGCCGCAGAGACAAAGGGCGCTATCCCTGCTTCTTAACCCCTTCTCTGCTGCCCCGACGGCCCCCTCGACAGGGGGATAACAACAGCACACCCCCTCCATGGAACCCGGAGAGAATGACAATATTACAGAAATACTACACCGGCCATAATGGCTGTCAAATGCATGCATACACACACTGACACACACACACGGAGTCTCATCACGTGCGTAGCGTACTCTAAGCCCAGGAGATGAGATGCTAGGGATGTGAACAGCTCGGGAGCAGTCGTCGTTTCCTGAGCGTCAGACAGAAATAGTAGATGCTAGAGTCCCATCAGGCCTACTGTGGTGAGCAGGCCTCACACTCCAGGAGACTGGAGGTTAGGGAGCATAGCTGCTACCACCTCTCTCTCTCTCTCTCTCTCTCCATCCGTCTCTCCCCGTCTGTCCTCTCTTTCTCTATCCGTCTCTCTCTCTCTCCCCCCTCTCTCTCTCTCCCCCACTCTCTCTCTGCCCCATGGGGGACCTGGACAGGCTGCCACACATTTGCAAGTGAATCACGCTTTTTGTTTGAGTTTTTTTTTTTACACAGAAAAAGGGAAAGAGGGTGAGGGAGGGAGAGGGGGGCTCCTCCAATCCCTAGTTTCTTTTGTTCCCTCTCTAATCCTGAGGAGGATAAGCTGTGAGGTACACAGAGAGGAAGTGCAATGGGCCTGCTGGGGTCCAACACATCCCCACGACGCATTCCTGAAGCCCAGCCCAACCTAGAACCGGCCCAGCCCAGTCCAGCCATGAGACTGAGACTGGGATAGCACCACACAGCCACCACTGCTATAGCCACTGAATCATAGCACTAACTTACTGTAAACACACAGCACTGCTAGCCTCTCAAATTAATGCTACCTCCACCTGAAAATAAAATGAATATCCAACCTAGCAGAAATTAATATTGAGTAAAAAATGTCTTTGTTTAAAGAAATCCTACTGACATAACAAATACAGTAAGATAAACAAAACGAGAACGTACATGGATAATACCACCTGAACAAATACACTAACATCTATAGGCAAGTATTAACAAATATATCTGGATTCTTCAAATTGTATCATGTGAGTTAGACATGTGGAGCTATGGGAGCAGTGTAATGGAGGCAGGGAGGGACTGTCTGACCGTCTGTCACTGGCTCTTTCTCTGGCCTCACTCCCTCCCCGGCCAGCCCAGTGACCGACAAATAAGAGGCCATCGCTGCAGCTGAGAGGCTTGCATGCTCACGCTCACACACACACACACACACACACACACACACACACACACACACACACACACACACACACACACACACACACACACACACACACACACACTACTACCTAATAATACACACACACAAGCAGCCAAAGCAAATCCTGTTGCATCATAGCCGTAAAACAGTGAGGGCAAAATGACCTGACTGAACGACAGAAAAAATTACATTCCTACTGGAACCATTTACCATAATATTCATGAATTAATAATTATAATATTCTTTATTTAGGTTGATGGAAAA
The DNA here is from genome assembly GCA_023634145.1 of Thymallus thymallus. Classification (NCBI taxonomy): domain Eukaryota; kingdom Metazoa; phylum Chordata; class Actinopteri; order Salmoniformes; family Salmonidae; genus Thymallus; species Thymallus thymallus. The sequence continues at coordinate 20,099,457 of CM042380.1, read as the reverse complement.
TCATATTTATGCCTTTGTATATGCTGAAAAAAAAGTATATACAGTATATTGTTATGAAATATAAAAATAATCAAATGACTATAACCACATTAGAAAAATGAATATTGTATTAATGCTGCTTGTCTCTTAAAAAAAATACAGAATTATGTAACTAACACAAATATATGTATTGATGAAATGTCATAACACATGGCGTTTCTGGAACCTATTGTACACACACACACGACACACACACACACACACACAACACACACACACACACACCAGACACTTTCCTCACTGGGGAGTCTGACTCTGTGCATTTTTAATAGCAGCGTTTCAGTTACATAATGCACATTTGACTAGCACTAACAATAGCATATTAATGACAGACACGGCGTAACTAACAAAACAATATGTGGACAGGGATCGCTGCATGGAGCACAAGTATACTCAGAGGAAGGATGAAAAGAGGGTGAGCATGTCATCAGAGTCACAGGCCAGAAGGCCCCATGCATTGTTCAATGGTTCAGTGTGGGGAGAGAAAGGCGACCTCTGTATGTGTGTCCACCATGTTTTATGCATTCTGTCCTTTGTGAAGATAAGCGCCAGTGCCCAGGGTGGAATGCTGGTCTCCGGGGTCCAGGAGAGGGGGGTGCTGCAGAGATCAATTGAGCAGCCCCTGGAGTGCTCCCTGTCGCCCGGGTATGTAGCTACGTTGGCTACATATGCACGCTGCGCAGCGGGGAGCTACAGTCGCTGCTGTCCTGAACATGAGACACGGCCATAGCTGCTATGCTACTGCTGTCCTAGCCTCCAATAGCTGCTAACCTGCTATGCTACTGCTATCCTAGCCTCAGTTAACCACTAATCTGCTATGCTACTGCTGTCCTAGCCTCCGCTAACCGCTAACCTGCTAGGCAACTACTGTCCTAGCCTCCACTAGCCGCTAAGCTGCTATGCTACTACTGTCCTAGACTCCACTAACCGCTAACCTGCTATGCTACTACTTCTCCGGCACTCGTCTGCATCACATCACCCAGCACTCTTGGACCAGTCCCTGCCAGAATACAACACCCTAGCAACATGTCATGCCTTAACACTGCTATATAACCATCACTACACACTGATGGGAGAAATGACAGGAGCTACCAGTGCTTCTGTTTATCAGTGTGTGTTTTTGTAATAAAAATGTTATAATCAGAAATGATTTATATAAATCATATCCCTAACATGAACATTAGAGTGTACATAGTAAACAGATAATGAGCAACGCCAATGGTATTTTCTAACGATTAGATTGCTAATTATGCTGATTGAGAAGTGTGTCTCATTATAAACATACACACTTATACTTCCACTTGTGTATGGCATAAAACATCTGTATTTGTTTTCAGAAAAGTATAAATCACTCTCAATTAACATATTTGCATTTGGATGCAAATACGCGTGTAGCTATATGCATTCTAATAGGAGCTCTAGGCCTAACTCTCAAGCCGAGTATACCAGCTAGTATTTTTTATGTAGTGCTATATAAATTACAAAGGAGGCCGGGTGGCCAACGTGGAAGGCCCTCTATAGCTGCTTAAACATGACCTGATGGGAGGAAAACATAGCGAAAAAGCGTATAGGAATTCTTACCTATAAATCTCTATCCAACCCCCTTCTCTCTCTACCACATTAATCAGGTGAGGTGTGAGGTTTTCTTCCTCAAGTACAGGCATATTACCAAATAAAACACGTCTGCTTTGTTTTGTATTTTGAAGATATGTCAGCGATAATACCCAACAGCTCATGTGGTGTATATGCACAGACAGCAGTAATATTCACAATGGGGGTCATTGGCATTTTATAAAGATTAGTCTGAAATTCTCTCAAATTGACGACGTGGCATTGCACACCTCCACCTAAAAAGGAATAATGACAAAAAACAGAGCAGACACACACATACAGTACACATACATACAGTACACATACAGTACACATACATACAGTACACACATACAGTACACACACATACAGTACACACCTTCCCAGCTGTCAATCTACCCCACAATGATTTAGAGAATGTTAACACGATAACATATTGTGAAACAGCAAACCACAGAAATTTCTGCCAACTTCACTTCAAGAAGATAAAAGAACGACAGCAAGAACAAGAGCTCAAAAGAGGACAGGGAACAGTAAGGGGAAATGGACTGAAAATTGGTTCGCTGCTGGCATAGAGGAGCTCTCGTGGAGATTCGAGGCTTCTGGGAGCAGAAACCAGGTAGAGCGTGCACACACACACACACCTAAGAATCTCTGCCATCTCCTGGCCCCCTCCCCTTGCTCCCCACACCCCATGTCCCGCCCCCAGCCCACTCCTTAATGACATGGCTGACACGTATGCCACTGGCCTGGGCTACGGGACAACTGGAAGAACCGGTTCCGGCTGCACAAGCTTGCATATTCAAAACCATAATCTGTAATCAGAGCCACTGCTCCTGCTAAACTCATTTACACACAGCCCTGCAGCAAACGGAGGAGAGAGACGCTTTAGTCTCCTTCTCTCCAGTGCTATCAATGGAAAACTAATCTACACAAACATATTCACATTTATACTATCCTCACCCTTACAGCAAGTCAACCCACTGTAAAAGTAATTTCTCATAACTACAATCAAAACAAAATCTAAGATTGTGAAGAAAAACATTCACAATAATCTAAAATAATTAATTGGTTTAAATGAATGTAATAATAATACCAAAAATATTATTATGAATAATAATAATAATAATAACAATAACAATAATTATGCTATAATTACTATAATTAATAAGACATCATTACTGATTATTATTTAAAAATCTATTAATGTATTAGGCATCATCGCTGGTAAAAAATATTTTTGGGAGAAAAAAATAAACCTTGTTTGGATTTGATTTGGCAATGTGACCAACAGTTGGTGAATATATTGCGCTAGTCCATGCGTTGCCTGCCCCTTAGCGGCCTGGCGCTGGCCCAAAGTGGGCTCTCTCTGACAAGGGACATGGCAAAGAGCTTCCATAGGGGTGCTGCCAGCCCCTGAGAGCAAGGGAGAGAGGGAGGGAGCGAGAGAGCGACATAGGGAGGAGGGAGGGGGCAGTAGACGACCAGGGGCACTGTCTCTACCCCTCACGTTACCCTGTAACCATGTCACTGCTCTACTCTTTATTTCATCACTATTTCACCCCTTATTTCCATTCCCTTCCAATCACACACCCAAATAGGACCTGCCCACTCAGTCTCAGACACAGCAGTAATCAAACATGCTCATGGAACCGGACACAGGGAGATAACATAGGATAGACGAACAGACTATCACTGAAACAGGAACCTCAATCAAATCCCTAACGTCACTACGTTACTGACTATTCACTACTTATGATATTATAAACAAAGATCATGGTAAGGAAGAACATAACTATGTCCTAGTTTATTACTACTTGTAATAATAGTAATAATATTGATAATAAACATCATACTAATGATGATGATGATATTAACAATTATGGAAAATGTTACATTTTATCAAACACCATCAGTTAAAATGTCCATATCATACTTCCCGGCAGGATACATATCCTATTCTACACATAGGGATATAGAACATTCTGCCAGATGTGCTGGCATTCATATACTGTAGGCTACGCGTTCTGTCCTATTACATGTATCCTATGGTTTAACACCATTATCTAACATTACATGGTGATAGTAAATAGTAAAGTACAAGTGTACAAATTAACACAAAATATGTTTTTATGTAAATATATCTTTAAAATAAATATTGTTATATGTCCATATAAACAAACTGTGACTGATTATGGAAGACCTTAAAACAAAATATAGTCTTGAGATAAATGCAATAAAGTCCTTATCAATAAACGTAATAAAAATTATAATATGCAAATTGAGGATCATGCTTTAGGTCCCCCTCCTTCCGTCTGTCAAGGATTCATTGAACTTAATACTATACAAAAACACAACCCTGGTCATTACTAACGAATTGGAAATCAAAGTTGAGTATTTACAATGATTTTCAGTGTGCTGCAGCTACCTATGCTAAAAACATAGTACACTGTGACATCTACCCAACCCACAGTCCCCTTAAGCAAAATACACAGCATGGTCAGACAGATACAGTGGTTCACCAAATGCACATCCTACACCTAGCCATAATGTCTGCTATGTGATTCTAACAGAGTACAACACACGGAAATCAAGAACCATCTAGAAAAACCCATTAAACCATACCTGAGCTGGTAAATGCAGCTGACATAAATATTATACATTGGATAATTACTTTTCAAAAATATCAAAAGGCATCAAAATCCTCCTAATCTGTAGTATACATATTGTAGTTGCTTTTCAAATGCTTCTACCAAAGGTTTTGATATCAAATCCAGGAGTCTTCTAAGAGCAAGTGAGACGACACCGAGTAGCGTTGCTACTTGTTTTGTAAAGGAGGAGGACAGAGAGATCGAGAGAGGAGGGAGAGGGGCGAGGGAAAGAGAGATGGCGAGAGGAGAGGGAGTCCTGGCACAGCACATGTACTATGCTATATTTCCTTTCCTATGTCACGCCTGTAATTATTGCCCAACCTATACCTACGGAGCAGAGATACACAAAAACAGACTTCTAGGCCCAAAATCTACCGCTCCAAGTGTTCCCTCCTGAAATACATAAATAATAATATAAGCAAAAAATAAAGAGGCAGGGGGTATTATATTCTCTCTTGCAGTAAAACAAAATGTATCCACTGCTCATGCTAGTATATTTGTTTTCCCTCTCTCCCACTACTATCCTCTGAGTCCTGGACATACTTCTGGTCTGAGTGATCTATGCGGGAGCTACTGGCCCCTCTAGTTGGGGCAAGTCTGAAAGGTGTTAGGATCTGTTTTCCTGACCTCTTCCCTGATTCCTTCTCCACGGCCCATGGCTATCTGACCCCTTCTATCCCTCTCCTCCTAACCCCTCCCTCGCTCCCTCTGTCTTTCCCCTGCTCTCTGTCTGAGTATCCAAACCCCATTATTATACTCCATCCTTTTAGAAACCCATAGAAACATTTGTATAGTGTTTCTCTCCTGTTTACCAAACTGGAGGCATATTTTTTATCTTGCACTTGCTGACCCCCACAATCTCAGTGTTATGCTTTGTGTGACCCCTCAACATAACCCCCCCACCCCTCTCCTCTCCCCCAGTCTCACTCTTCCACTGCCTTCCCTCGGCTGTTTGTGTAGGGTTTTTCCTACTTTCTTTTTTTTATCTCTCTTGCACTCACTCGGTGACCCCTGCTCCCCTGTTTCTTGCCGTCTGACCCCCAGCCTTTCAACCTCCCCCTCTCTTTCTCCCCCAAACCAGCACATCCCTGCCTTGCCTTAGCTCGCAAAACGCTTTTCTTTTCCATCCCTCTGTCGTGAAAACTCGTCGGGCTGCTTCATTCTTTCACTCTTTCTTCGAGAGTCCTACATTTCGTCCATGTGTTCTATGTTTTCTGTACTTTTTGGGCATCTTGGCACTACTATCTGGGTCTTAAACGTCGGGAGGTCAATAGCATTTCCGCTTTTTCCTGTCTATCTGTCCGTTTCTCGGAGCGACTAGTTATATTCTCACTGAAGCCTAATCGGTCCCAGCGTCGTGTTACTAGTCTATCTATTGCTTATCAATTCATATCTGGCCTATGTGTAGATATTTTTTGTTAAATTCTCAAGTCATATTTTTTTCCAAACAATCCGTCGTGTATGATTACACAATTTATTCTGACAGTAATGCATCCAAAGTTGATATAGTTTAGTTTCTGGTTGTTTTAGGAATAAATTGTTAGGTTTACTTTAGAAATCAGTATTAAGGTTATTATTACGCAGTGAAGCATGTTAGGTAATATAATAACGTTATACAATAGCTATTGAGTTTTCTTTGATAATGTTTCCTTTTGTGGGCCTATCTAGTATAATGTTTGTTATTTGTTATGAAGGTAAACTATATCCAGTGTGAAGGAAATGTTATATTATTGTTCATACTTATTCCATAAAAATCCATACGAGCTGTCATCTGTCTCGTCGGACAGCCAACCTATTCTGTAAATCCCTTTCTCTGCTCGCATCACCATTCTATTCTTTCCATGCAACCCGCAGCTCAACTCTCTGCCTCGGCAATGGGCTCTCCCGTACCCGAGGTCTTACTGATCCGCTCTTGTCATGAAACACACCAGACTTACAAAATACATACACACACATAGGCCTACCGATCGATTTGCATGTGACTCCGTCAGGGAATCAGCAAGAATCGACTTTAACATCGCTTAAAGAAGCAAACAGGAATGAAAAATAAAAGAAAATGATGGACAAAGTGGGGAGAGAGAAAAGTAGAGGATCTGAGATGTAAAGCGGGGCGGAGGGAAATACACATGTAAGAAAAGAATCGGAAAGTGAAAATTGTGCTTAACATAAAGGATTGTATCAACCCGTGATGGTACTGAAAACAGCGGACCGATCAAGTGGCATATCTGTCAAAATAACAACACGAGCGGTGTTTCTCTTTCGCGGGACGTACACGGACCCACAAGCTGGACTAATGTGCTCCTTTCCTGGCTACGCTCATGTGCAGTTCCCGCTACCCTCCGTAGGCTGAATGTAACCCTTTCACATCGCAATGGTCCTCAAAATGTGTTTCTTGACACCAATAAGACTTCTCTATCTTTCCTGATTCCATCGAAAAGCACAAATGTGTTTTTAAATCAATGTTTTTTGTGGTCTACTGTTTGGAGAGGAATCGCTGTCTTGACCATTTATTTTCTTCCAGTCATGAGGAGAATGAGGACGAACGCAGATGTAAACACAGGTAATGATACGAATAAAACCGAGAATAAACAAAACTACTTGCATGAATATAACTTGTGATCGCCTGTCATTTCTCAGAATATGATAATAGTAAAGATCGGTGCGTATCTGGATAATATGAGAAACCTTCGGTTACGCACTACTAAAAGTGAAAAGAATCGGATCGTAGAAACATCGAGAGAGGAAAAGAGAGAAACGCAAAGTTGTAACTTACAATTTTTCGCTGCCGCTTTGTGATCCTTGCTTTTTAATCCAGTATTGAGACGATTCGGCTAAAGATCCCATCAAGGCAGTCCCTTTTGGTCAGTTTGCGTTTAGGATGGCAAAAGAAACATCATTGTTGTTGCGGAGTGTAAAAAAACGAAGTATTAGTTGTATAGGGGCAATATAAAAATAATTTGGATGCAAAGCAGGCGATGAGTCTTGTGTTAGAGGGAGCGAGGAAGAGGTGAAAGTGAGATCTGATGATTGAAAAGAAAAAAAACTCTTTGGATCTTTATTCCTGCTAATTAGTTTCCTGCAAAAAATGGCTGTGATTAATTCAGTGCGCATGTGCTTCATTACACAGGCACGACGGGAAGGGCTAATTAGCCACCTTCTGGATCAATAAGATTCAGCAAAGGAGAGAGCTAGGGAGAGAGAGAGGGAGGGAGGGAGAAAGAGGAGGGAGGGAGGGATGGATGGAAGAAGAAAAAGAGGAAAGTAATGATCAGGAATTGAAAATATGGAATTAAGTACAGCGGAAAGTAAGAGTTTGATTAGAAGGAAGACAGTGAAAGTTAATACTGGAGTAGACGCCACCGCCGCAGCAAGGCACGCAATACCCCTCACTTCGCTGCATTTTGTCCGTTCTTTTTAGTTTTTCAACATTCGGCTATAACGCATTTATATTTCGTATTATTAACATATTTATATTAAAACACAGTAATAGCCTATATTAATTATTACATTTTCCGATATTGTCACTTGTGTTAGTAGTGAGACTATATGTACTCTGAGACAGCAGTGCTGACTGATGGAGTTTGAGATACTTTTGAAATGTATTTATACAACTTATAGACACAAGTCAATATTTTTATGATAGGCTACAGTTGGACAGTACGGGAAAACAAGTAACCAAGAAATTAAGCATTAGGCATAAGGAAACGTTGACAAGATACGCACATATTTGCTATATACAACTAAATAGCTTGTTGTTTTTTTTTGTTTTGTAAATTAATGCCTAGTCTCCTGATAATACATGTCTGACGTGTGGTATAAGACAGAATGCCACTTAAACTACAATGCACATTCCAAGCGACTGAATAATACCTAATAGTAATTAACCATGTATTTACATATTTGCAAACGTAATAAAACTATTTAAACATGATCCGTGCATTTTAAGCACAAAACGAGACGCAATAGCTCTCTTTGGATGCCTTAGAGTTGCAAAAGCTTACAACAAGCGGGTGTAACACTACTTCTAATGTTGTGCAAACTTTAAAAAGCCTTATTCCACACTATCAAGTTTAAAAAGTATTATTACACACTATCAAGTGTTTGGGATCACTACTTTTATATGTCTACACATAGATAATTTGAGCTAAGATGCATCTGATACGTCTGCTTTAGCCTCACTGTAACAGACCGATAACTTCTGTAACTGTAGTTGCATGCATGTATAATAACCTACTTCTGGATACAAACATAAATCCTTTTCGTGAGAATGTGGAATCCTTTAATGAAATATGTGTTTCGATAAAATATGCTTTGTCCAAGGATAGCAGTGTTAGGGAGATGGGGAGATGAGATACCTGAGGGGATTGGAGACTATACAGTCTACTGTCAGCGTAAAACAATAGTTTACAAATGACACTTGATAACACCATTGTAATACAAAGCTAAATCAATGTGGGAATATGTTACAATACCTCGACAGCATGTCGGCGATGTATTTAAAATAGTTATAGTATTTAAGTTACATTTGTTTGCGAAAAACATAGACTACATCTTACTGTGTGTATATATGGTATGGATATAGCCCACGTCCAGCCCTCTAGTTTTGAGTAGCTAGCCTCTTTGGGTGATAGTGGCCACGAAGCTAAAGCATTACATTCCTCATTTTATGATGTTCATATGTGTTTGAGTACGCCTATGTATAGAAGATGCATACAACAAACACTTAAGCAGCAGATTAGCCTACTGATAGTAAGAAATGCGTTTGGGGAGTTTGCATTGCATGATTCTCATATCGCCTATGCCTGTGCAGGTCAATACAGGTAGAATATATAGGTTGAATTCAGTCATAATCAATAAACGTTATCTAAGTGTCCTAATCCTATACTAGGCCTTATGATTTTCACCTGTTATTACAAATTATATCAATTTATCTAATCATCTCATTGCGCTTGATATTTCACTTCACGTTGTTTTTGTGAATTACTTTCTCGTAGTGGTTAAATGTTTGACTATGAGTATATGATTTCAATCAAACAGTTATCTGAAAACAAGCATAATTGCCATTACTCAAGTCATATCCGTGCATTTAGAAATTATTCCAGATAAATGGAGAAACTTCCAAACGCCTGCGTTCAAAGAGGTGACATTTGATCAATACTAACAACTGTAGTATAGATCGGTGAGGTTCTCCACAGGTTTGCCTTTTTCTCCTTCACTTTCCCCCAAAACATTTCGCCTCTTAGAGAGATGGTCACATACTAGGTTTGATTTCCCCCGAATATTGTATTCTAGAAATCAACCTTTAAGCTTTAAATCCCACTGCCTTTTGTCATGATAATTCTATTGTTGATTCTCTTTAAAGAAATTGACAATCGCTCACTTTCAATATGCACACTTTCTGTTCTAACAGCTACGAGGGGCCCTGATCCGCACACATATAACCCACTGGATTTCATTGATTAGGCTACATGTTTATTGGATTAACATGAATCTGAATCACATAGTCTATTCGATTTTTTATTTGATGTATAAGTGTATGTTTAAATTGATATGATATGTAGATTATACAAAACACATAGGACTATCTTATTGTTCTCCTTGACGTAATTTGTGAGATTCGAAACGCAGGTGTAATTCTAGTTTTAGGTGACTTTGATGATTTTATACGAGAATAAAACCACTTAAATATAACATTTAATGAGATTAATCTTGATAAAAATGTAATGTGTATATTATAGCTTTTTTTCTGCATGATATTAAGCTAACATATAGCCTATACTTAAACGGCCACAAATATTTAAGTTATTTTATAATGAACAGACAATACTATTTAGATTAAGACAAGGCATGTCAAAAATATACATTTTTAGTCTAAAAATATTAATTTGTGTCTTGCTCTGATGTACGGTGAACGTTTGGGATAACAATCAAAATGGGGAGCCCCACGTTCAATGTGAGCTCCTGCAGGTATGTCAGATCTCAAAGACGTCTACATATTACGGGAAAATCCTTACTTTACACTCCACAGCTATGCACTTGCTTAACTATTAGGACCAAAAGGCGACAACGCCTGATGCAAACAATAGAGTGTGTGTGTGTGTGTGTGTGTGTGTGCGTGCGTGCATGCGTGTGCCAAAGCCAAATGTGCAATGTTACAAGATGTTGCACACATATAAAAGCACATTTGAGGCCACATATTTGATAGACCAATCGGGACTGTATCGATAAAGAATCTTAGCACGGAGGCCTGCTTTGCATGTTACCTGTACCAAAACCATAATGACCAAGTGTGCCAAACTGAGATGCTGATTTAGCTGTGTGAGAGGCAGACTGAAAGGATTTGCGATGTGTCTACTCTCTCGGGAAAGGGAGATTGTAAAATGAATGGGTAGAAAATAGAGCGCGAGAGGAGTTCGAGGGCCAGTGAGATAATAAAGAGTCTGGTGTGATTGGGGCTGGTGAGAGACATAGCCTATCGGAGCCAGTCTATCGCTTTAGCAAGCCGAACAATGCCAATCTTAGTTTACCGTCTATGTTTAACTAACGAGCATTAATACTGTATAGACTCAGGAAGATTACTCACGTTTATGAATACACAGACCAATTAGATGTACCAGTCCCCGAAAAAAATGTGACAGGCTCCCGAGCCTTTTGTTACGTGATTTGAAATGCATCCCTCTGTGGGAACTATAACTGTCCACGTGCCAACCTCAATAGGCCTACATCGATAAGTGGCATAGCAAATTCAACACAACCTGTATGACAGCCCGTGGATATAACAAAGAAAAGCTGAAGTAGCTTAATATGCTCACTCCATTATTTGGGTCGCATGAAAACACTTGACCATCACAGAGCTGCAGGAAACAAAACAGTATATTTAAACACGAATGTATGGACCCTTAACCTTGTGTAACATGCTTGTAGTTTGGAATAATAGTTCTATATTCTACATTTACTGACGTTAAGTGATTGTATTCATTTCTATTTCAGAATATGCATGGGTAGGCCTACTGTATGTGTGTGTGTTACTTTATCTTAACCTCATGCACCGCGCGTGCCATCCCAGGATAACAAAGCACAAAAGGGAGCACAGAGGAAATGAGAGCGGGGTGAAAGCATTTACAGATAAAAGCTGCTGTCTGGAATAGCTCTGTAACTTTATAAAGGGATAATGAACATTTTAGTCCTGAGGATTTGGGGATTTGGGCTCTTATATTAACATATGAGGCACGCAAGTCCAGGTTCCCTATATTTAGGTAAATAGAAAAGAAGAGGGCATAGCACATTCAGCAACACTAAAACAGTTTCCCAAGAAAACGTTCAACTTAATGCCTAATAAACAAGTATGATTAACAGGTTAAAGAATTAGTCAAATGAAGTCACCTCTGGATACATTTGCCTTTGAAAATATGGATAGGCGCAAAGTTAAATGCTGTTGCATATGTTCTTTCTAAAACAAACGGAGTATTCTTCAAGGGTTTAGTCAGTCAGCAGCAACGTGCTTTTGTCCGGCCCTGCTGCGCCTGGGGTGGATGGGGCATTACATGCTACCAGGTGCAATGGGAGCGCCCTCTTATGTTCACTCTGACCACGGGGATCAAGGAGCACATGAACCTGCTTCACAAGAGTCATGTGCCTCTCAGAAAGATAATCATCCCCGGTGCACACCTGTGCGCAACCGCGCTAGCCCTTGCCATCAGACTGCGATAGTGTCTTTAGCTATTTACATATGGCCAATATGCAAATCACCAGATACAGTCCACGGCCCAAAGGAGATGTGCAAGGGACAAGACCCATACAGGCTACTCTAGAGATTTTAGTTTAAATAAGCAATATATCTCATTCATCAGTTTTTACTGGTATCTAAAGCCACCTCTGCAGTGTATTTGCATACGAGTATTCAGTGGGGGGAAAAAATATTTTTGAGAAAAAATAAATAAATCAACCCATCATATAAGAATAGGCTCTAGTCTTGCTTTACAGCAGTTTTATATTGTATATATGTTTCTTTAAGCTACATATTTAACTAGTGAACTCAATGTGATGACATTTTACTTCCTAGTTAGTGATGCCATGCAATGTTAATAAAATATTAATATTACAATTTCACAAATAAAATAAGTATAATTTTATTTTAGGTTATATCGTAATAAGACCTAATTCGTGACCTTATTCAGATGTTGGAATGATGTATTTTTTTAAAGATAAGAGTCAAGGGTTCCCCTATCCCATAATGTGTCTTACACTCAAGTGAAGATGAATATATTATATTTTAGTCATTATTTAAACATGTGTTCCTCATGAAGCGTTTCTACGGAGGCCTAGAGGTTATTTTTCATTGAACTGTTAACCCTGGAGTAAGAAGATCCGCCGTAGCCTGATGTTTGCTAAACTGTGATGCATGATGAATATTGCATCCGTTAGTTCACAATCCCTCTTCTTCTCTCCAAAGACTATTCTCTTTGTCACACGCAGCATATACATTTAAGACACACAAAATGCATCTTTTGCATTATATTTTCCATGCTCTGTGTACCGTTTTGTATCAAAAGGCGTCCTGTTCTAAATAATCTTATTGCAAACACACTTAATCTATTTATTGTGAGTATCGTAGCTGTGTTTGGACAAAATGCTTTTGAGAACAGTGTTTAAAAAAATAAAAAATCTATGCAGGGCATAGTAAGGAGAATAAAAAATATATATGAACAACAATTTAACAACATCCGGTGACCAACCTTGACCTATTGTTGTTCATTTTCTGTCTACCCACGTGTCATCATACGGTCTCTGTAAGGGCATTTAATTTCTACATGTTTGCATATAGGCCTATGTAATTTTACTGTTTTCAAATTAATATTATTTCCCTGTTTGAGCTACTTAGACAAGTACCAGACTAATATATGTTTATAACATGTCAATTACAAAACTTTACATTAAATTATTTAATTAGAACTTAATTTGTTTGAAAAGTTGCGAAACCTGTTTGTTTGTATATTATGTGCATACTCCACTCACATTTCCATTGCTGATTAATTATTCGAAATTGCTATTCAAATCGTTAATTGTTTGCAGAGAAAACCCCTTTATGGTTTGATTGAAATTAAGGATTGTAATATTCACCACATATTCACAAACGAGAAGATTTCGATCTCAAACACATCCATTCTATGCATTTGTAATAGTTTTCGTCTGTTACATGAATGTATTGTGTAAACGAAAATGAAACGCAATTAAACAAATATATTTTTGTCTCTAGTATTAACTTTTGTTTGAGTAAATGAAAACAATACACCAGCAATGTCAGAAAGTGGGGACAACACTGCCATCAGTTGTGCGGATGCAAACTGAACTAGGAGCAGGACGACTTGTTTATTGTCATGACCGTGATTTAGACATAGTGAAGTTGGAGGGTAAATATGACCACCGTCCATCTGGTCACTCTGTCTCATTTACATTAAATATAAGGAATATTAATTAATCTGTCTCTATTCTGTTTACTTGTGTCCTCCTGCTACCAACCCACTATACCTCTTCAGAATGTGTATTATTATTTTAATTCAAATGTTGTATTCGTTGTTGGTGAGTGGATTTAGGAAGCTACATGTTTTATTGCTAATGTCGATTTTAGAAAGGTGAATTTCAGAAAACGAAGGTCAGCAAAGGGGTTTTCTTATGTAAATACTGTAGACTTATGCAACATGCAACTTGTGTGTGTGTGTGTGTGTGTGCTGGCGCGCGCACGCGCGTGAGTGTGCCCCCTTATCCGGTAGGTTTGCTACTACCGTATAATCCTGTTTTTTTGTAATCAACTAATAATGTCCATTACAATATGAAACATCAAAGCTTGATTTCCTTCGTTTATTATTAAAGTTGGTTCTATTCTGCATTTTGTTTTGTCTGTACACGCACATGATCCTCTGTTCCAACGTCAAAATAATTGACAAAGTATAAGTGATATATGTTGAGAAACTATAAGTGATGCAAGGGGACAATATTCGTCTATGTACAGTAAAGTAGTACAGATGTTTTCCCATCACCCGTACAAAAACAAGACAAAAATGTATTTCAACCTGCCTGGAGCAAGCCTCAGTCCATCCAAGCAGCCTCATCATCCCTTATCACTGTCTGTGCTTCAACCATTTCATCTCTCTTCAGGTATGAAAATTATTTTCAAAAACGATATTTTAAACCAATTCATTTCCATAGACACTGTGATGAATATACTGGTGAGGCAAACCAATTCAACAGAGAAACCGGCGTACAGTTAAAAATTACGCACTTTTCTATCAAAATCAAATTAACGCTCTAACAACAATTAGATTGTCTACGTTGCATTGCAGTGTCCATATACAAAGTTGGCCAATGCTACAAAATCAAGTCAATAATTGTATAAATGCGCAGAGTACAACCAAGATTACAGTGATGGGAGAATTCACAGGCCTGCACATCTCCATAGTTCTGGTTACGCGTAGGCTAAAACAGGCCTAGTGCATACATTTCAAGTCTACGAGGACATATAGAATAATCGACAAATCATGAGAGCTGCTGTCAAGTGCTCATGGTAACAGATAGAGCCATGACACATGGGCTTTGCGCGCTCTCGAGAAGAGAGGGGAGAGAACACCGGGCGTCTCCAAAGGCCAGGGCAGAGGGCTCTCAAATCAGAGCCAAATGACCACTATACTGCACTGTGGATGAGAGGGAATATAACTCCTGCAGAATATAATAACGCATGTCCACCCTTAAATTATCAACCTAAAAGGAAACATTACATTGATGCAGAATATTTTGCGCAAGCACATTCTAGGCCTAAATAGAGTCATTTTCTCCGAGATGCTGCCATTGAAAGACCCCAAATCGCACGCGATGAGATATGACAGGTGGAAGCGGACACAGAAGGGCAACCGAGATCTAGGATATCGCCAAGGGTCACCATCCAAATCCTTTGCCTCTGGATGACTCTCTATCAGATGACATATATGGCTGGCTTATGTGCCAAGCTATGGTTATGAAATCATTTAATCCACAGATGAACGCTTTCTTGAATTTGCCGTCAGGAAATCCTGCCTTTTCTACAACCCAAAATACCAACAAAATAACCACAAATATTTGAGCTGAAATTAC
Organism: Thymallus thymallus; assembly: GCA_023634145.1. Taxonomy (NCBI): domain Eukaryota; kingdom Metazoa; phylum Chordata; class Actinopteri; order Salmoniformes; family Salmonidae; genus Thymallus; species Thymallus thymallus. The sequence continues at coordinate 20,084,053 of CM042380.1, read as the reverse complement.
AAAAACACAAATGTATGACTGATATGTTGATAAACATTCGATATGGAAATTAATGCTTATTTACTGATTATATTGTACATTCTCTTCTGATATCACAATATCAAGGTAGAAAAAGGAATCTCATTACACAATCCTATTATAACTCCAAGACCTATAGCCTATTGACTATTGAGCATCAACATTTGTCTTTGACTGATAACAAACTAACACTTTCAACAGGCTACCATAATCTGCCAGCCATCGATAAGAATTTTAAATCACCAAGTGTGTATCCTACAGGTATACCTACTTCATTCCATGTAATAGTAATTATGCATGGTAATACCGCCCTAATAGGGAAACATACAGTGACGATTGAGTCAGGTGCATCAAAGGGCACATGTTGAGAATTTGATTTCCTTATTAAGTTAGAGGTCATCAAATTAATGTTAATCTGATTTAAATCAGAAGGACTATGGGGAGATAATGATGATGGTCGTAATGCAAATTACAACATTGATGATGATGATGATGATGTTGATAATAATTATACTGATAATGATGATGATTTTCATTGTAAAAAAAAAAGTGTGGTCAGTGAAAGGATAGCAGTTAAGGGAAGTGGAATGATCATTCAATCTGAGCCTACTGTACAATTGATATTGACATGCAATACATAACAACACACACGCAGTGGGCTGGCCATGATCTGTGTGAACCAATGGGGAAACAACTGAAACACAAACTCCTCTCTTTCTGCCCCTCTAAAAGCATGTTAGCTATAGCCGGTGCACAGTGGAGGCATGTGGGAGTAATTGCAGGTGACCACAGTGGCTATCTGTGAATTATGGGACACTTAACCCCCGCCAGCCCCCCTTGCCCTCAGCATCATGGCAGGTGATCCCACCCATATTTGAAGTGGAGGTGGGGACCGAACGCTGAGCATCCCTTGTCAGCATGCCACCTGTGACCCTAAAGAGGCAGGAAGAGGTGGGGCCTAGCTTGGCCTTTGAGGTCCCAGGGCCAATAAAAGCAGGTGATTAGTGAGGCCTTTCCCTGGCTAAGTGTGAACTTGTTAAGGCAATTAACAGCAGAGGTGTTTACCTTGGCACTACATTAACACAATGGGAGAGGTGGGTTCATACCATACCAGGGACAACACACAAGCCCACCTAACAAGTACGTTTTAGCAGACACTCTTATCAAAAGTGACTTACAGTAGTGAATGGAAATGTTTTCATACTTTATTAAAGTACTGGTCCCCAGTGGGAGTCAAACCCACAACCATGCTCTACCAACTGAGCCACAAGGGACCCCATACCCTCAATGGCTGTCTCTCTCTCTGTCTGTGTGTTTGTGTGTGTGTGTGTGTGTGTGTGTGTGTGTGTGTGCGTGCGTGTGTGTGTGTGTGTGTGTGTGTGTGTGTGTGTGTGTGCGCGCGTGTGTGTGTGTGTGTGTGTGTGTGTGTGTGACTGAAGACAGGTAATAGAACATTTCTACAGCTTATTCAGTCAGCATTTGAAAAGATACTCAAGGCATGGGCCTGAATCTGGTGTCTGTATGTGACCTGTCCAATTTATTAGTTACATTTGAATGTGATTAAATCCACATTATTTTGATGCCTATCTATACAGTAAAAATAGAAACATTAACAACAAACAACGACGTATGTCATGTAAAAGATCTTCCCCTCCCTGTGATCAACTGACAGACAGCTTTGTGACATTCCCCTCATTGCTGAGAGCATGAAACATGTGCATTTGTTTAACTCCAATGATCACAGGATGATTACTGGCCTGTCTTGAACTTTTGTTAAAAACTTGAACTTGAAATCATTAGATTTATACTATTTAAATGGTTTAATTCTGTGTCCTGAAATGTAATAATACTATTAGGTTAGGATCTTGGTATAATAGTGTCCACTATGTTCTCCTCTAAAGCTACATATACCCCAGCAGTCTGAACCATGCTGGGATCAACTGGAACATACAGATAGACTGGCTCCCTCTGTTCTCTTTCAACATCCACATGTAATATCATGCATGCAAATAAATGTGTGATAATCTGTGTTCCGTAGCTTTTTTGTATTTTGTGTGCAAATACATTAAAAAAAAAAAAGGAGCAACGGAGATAGAGGGGAATTGCTTTTAACATTTTCTGTTTATAATTGTAAATGTGTTGTGTAGGCCCTGCTGCCCAATTACATATATCTTTCATGTATGAAATCATGCATGTCTTTTTTTTACCGGGAGGCCAAAGAGGGCCAGCACAAAGGGAGCGATCCTGACTGCAGAGCAGAGAAGTGTAGAGCAGCAGCCCACATGCAGAACAGAGCAGGGCCTGGTGTGGTGGGAGCTCGGAGCCCTGGGCTAGGAGCACAGCTCCATCAGCAGAACACAGGCCGGGGAGGAGGGGTGGTGGAGGAGGGCGAGGGGGGGGGAGTTATCCTCCTGACTGGAGCCCTCTCCGCCTCTGACTCCTGCTGCATTATCTTTGTACTATTGTGAGCCAGCTGACCCTTCAGGCCCCGCAACGCAACGGGCTACTCACAAAATACATTTCAGATCACGTCCTTAATTAGCTCCACAAAGGTGGATATTGTCTTTCCTAATGCTTAGAAGTGTTTAATTTTCCACACGCTCACAAAAATAAAAAAACATCTAACCCTTAAAGACGCATAAGAAAGCTCAAATTGAGGTCTGTTAGGTTACTTATCTTTCCCTCTTTAGTTTTATCTCTCTTTCTTTCACAAATGATGGCTCGCTGCAGTGTACTTATAATTTGCGGTGACCTAAATTTTGGGAAATGATTTTGAACTTTTCAAACAAAGGCCCTCAGCTTTGCAGAGCCTGGCTGATAGTGATCCTCTCCTGCATCCTGCACGCCGCTTTTGTCTGCCATGTTCTCTTTTTATTTACTTAATTCTATAAACACCATTTACTTTCAATCAGGATTATTTAGAGAGCAGAAAAGAACCTCATTCACAGTAGCTGAAGAGCTACTATGTGTCTATTGTGTTGAAGAAACCCTTCCAGCTTTGCCATACAGGTATACAGTGTGTGTGCTTCAGTACTTGCAATGTGCCTCAGTGGCTCTGATTCCATGACATAATAACAAAAGGGTGAATGCAAAATACCAAATATTCTCTTAAATCATGCAGATTTCCTAATCATAATCCAGGTAATATGGGATTTAGTGTTTAACACTGACTAGAAATGGTTGCACGGTGCCATATGGAGCACATATTATGTGTAACTAATATGCAATTTTAAAATAGCCTTGTGAAATAGATGAGTACAAAATAGTATTTATGACAGGTAAGGTGATAATTAGGTTATGAATCAAAAGAGTAAAAGTGAAATACCTCCAATAGTCTGACCATGTTAATATGGTATCAGATCCCAGTAAAGCATCAGTGTATCTCCAGCCCTTCATCTCTGCAGCTAGCTAGCTGTGCCAGTGGCAGATTGAAACCCAGCCCAGATCTATCTCTCCCAGAGTCACTCTGTATGGAAATACTGACCTCTGAACCTATGCGCCTCACAGCGCAAACATGCATGTCCACATTCCCTACACACATACATTCATACATACTGAAAAGCTTGCACACACATGCATGTGAACACCCACCCACTCACCCTTGGCTTTACTAATGACCAGAGATGACATTTTATCTGCTGGAAAACACTTTTTCCCCTTAATGAACCGAAAAGCACCCGTGTCTTGGCGCTGTCAACCTTCCCTTTACTTAAAACACCAGAAAAAAGCCTCACCCTATAACATGAATGTGTGTGTATATGTGTGCCTTCAAAATAATATGTGTGTGTGTATGTTCAAACAAACGTTTATGTGTGCACATAGGTACAAGACTGTGTGTGTGTGTGTGTGTGATGAGCTTCTCCCACTCTCCCCTGTTACCCAGGCAGAGCGGCCACACATTTCCCACCACATGTGCAGCAGCTCTGCTCTCTGTGGTCAGTGCCAGAGCCTACAGGGGGTCAGTAAAGAGCCCAAGGTGAGCATCTATCAACCAAACAACCTCCACATATTCAGAGCCTCTAATCCGAGGGGAACAAATAGGAGAGCAGAGCATGAAAGCAGGCCGTTTATCAGCAGCCTTTCCTACATGCTGCCTCCTAGGGGGAGCTGGCTATGTGAGGGGACACAGGCTGGGGGCTTCTGGGAGGCAGCTGGGGGACTGGCCAGCTTCAAAGCCCAGAAGGAGTTAAAGGGCTTAGGGCCAGGCCAGCAGGAGCAGGGGGACTTCACAGCCTTACCTGATGGGGTGTTTGGTTGGAGACGCCGCAGCACGGAAACCTCTCTGACTGCGTCCCGCTTTTCAAATGTCTGTTTGAAGCCGGCTGGCAGAAAGGTCACGCCCTCTCGGTCACAGCAGGTTGGTTGGTGGTGCGCTGGTGGATGGATGGCCACAGGCTATTGCTAACGTTCAGACTTTGTACTCTTTCTTGGTATATTCAAACATAATAAATCTATGATGTAAAGCGATAGGATCTGGTGCCTGGGCACCTTGATACGTTTGGTGATTTACTCCTAAAAAGTATTTTCCAAAGCTATTGGGTTGGGAATACGAGATTCCCGGATCACAAGAGATACAGACTGCCTATCAAGTTGACAGTGATACAGACTGCCTTTCAGGATGACAGTGATACAGACTGCCTTTCAGGATGTGATACAGACTGCCTTTCAGGATGTGATACAGACTGCCTTTCAGGATGACAGTGCCACCTGGAAACAGAAGAAGAAGAAAAAGAAGCACCATGAGAAAAATGAACCAAAACATTTGAGGCCAAAGCTATAATACAGTAATGTATTGTAGTGTATGTTCTTTAAGTGCAGTAACTGCAGTAAATGTGTGTTCCCTCCCTCTGACTCATGGCACAAAATAATAATTTTTCATAAAGGGCAAAACAGGACAATATGGCTACTATCAAGCCCTAGAAATCTTTAATAAGCTGTTTTAGAGCAAACTAAATTAATATATAATTGTTTGTATTACTGCAGGACAGAATCGTATGATTTCCAGATTGTATTAAGTAATAAACGTATTGCTCTGTGTAATTTATCCTCTTGTACCACTGTAGGCTTTCGAAATCAGAAATGAAAAAGATTTCCGGAGAAACTTAATTTCCCTGTAACCAGAACAAGACATATTCCTGTAATAAAGCTCATAATTGTGTGTTCTGCAGAGGATCTGTCATACACAACAACAAAGTCACTTAGACAACACATATGTATTCAACTGTCAATTCCTTGGAAATTCAAATACGTACACAAGATATTTGAATTCCACATGGGCCTGGTGTGTGCGAGGCTAAGTAAATACGCTTGTCATAGGCTAGGGTGACAGAGCGTTAGTTATGGAATAAAGGACAGACAGTCTGTGATATCTGAATGGTCCCTTTGGAGCCCCCTCTATTTGGCAACATTTTTACGATTATTTTTACCTCTGTGGTTAGACCTGAGTTAATGCCCGTGTTTAATTGTTCCCAAGAGCTCTTATTATGTTGTTGATGAGGAGCTCTGGGGAGCAGAGTTTAAAACTGCAACAAAAACAACCAGGCCTCAGCTCATTGGCCACAGCAATGAGAGGGTGGGGTAACACCTGAGAGGCTCCTCCCATCAGAGAGAGAGAGAAAGAGCAGAAAGGGGGTGGGTGGTGGGGATGCGTGGGGGCTGTGTACTTTCAGGATCACCTAACATCTGGTGAACTCATAGCTCACAATACTGAGTTAATGAAGTTAGGCCCAGCTTTACAATGTATGGTGCTATAGCATTTCATTACATTCACACCAGAAGGAATCTTTGTGTCTTTTCTTAAGCGTAACCCTTTTGTCTTTTGCACCCTAAACAACTATGAAATGAGCATTACTTTTATTTTTGACCTTCACTTAATTTTTATTTGAAAAAAAGCACATTGCATTTAAATCCATTTTCTAAACCCGCCCTATCTATTTGTCATACAGGTCTGAAGTACTCTCAGAGAATATGCTCTTATTACCTTATCGTTTATTTAATAAATTGGACCATTTGTTTTCAAAGTCGTATGAGACCAATAAGAGCAAAACTGGTGAGCTTTGCTCTAGTTGAGTGGCTAAGATGTGAAAGTGAAAGGGTTTTCTATGTAGGCTACATGTATAGAGAAAGGTTAAGTGTAATACACAGTGGCCATGTGTATTCATCTTGCAGGCTCCTCCTCCTCTCTCTCTCTCTCTCTCTCTCTCTCTCTCTCTCTCTCTCTCTCTCTCTCTCTCTCTCTCTCTCTCTCTCTCTCTCTCTCTCTCTCTCTCTCTCTCTCTCTCTCTCTCCCTCTCTCTCTCTGGCCATGACTCCATGGTGAGGCAGGCAGGGCGACCTGTGGGAGTGTGTGAGGGATCAATACGTCCCACCCTGGAGCACAGCAGGGCCGCGGGCCATCCCTGACCTGGCTATTGATCAGGCCTGGCTCAGCTGCCAATAGCAATGTGCTGGATGTGACACCAGGCTAAGACAAGACATGGGCTGGGGAAGGGGGAATGTGTATCGCCGGTGGCAGCCCCACAGCACTCTGCAGATAAAAGTCAATTCCACTTAACCAAATCACTGATAACTAAATAGTTAGTGGACAGAGGAATTTGGAGGGTCTCAGATGGTGGCAGCTGAGCTGGGATGACTAGGGGGATTCCCCAGCCCCTGACCTGACCTGCTCAGTGGAGACACAGGCCGTGGGAGGGAGCAGCACTATGACGTCTACAGGCCCTGGGTGGCCCAGTGACTGGGAACACCAGCCAGGTAGTTATAGTTAACAGTATCCTCTGCCAAAAACACACAGGACCTACTACAGATAGTGGGTAATATTGGTGTGACTAACTTGTTGAGCACTTCATTAGTGTTCAGTTTGAGGAAACAAAGCGGAGTGTTGAAATAAATAATTTGACTTGACAGTCAACAACTTTTCCTGAAGTAGAATAAAGAGAAAGAGTCATGCTGTCTGGAGATGGTTTGTTATGTACCTCTTGATACAAAATATATTCATCTGTGTATCAAATAAATATTTTTTGCCATGTTGAAGTTAAAAACACTCTGATTTGCCTGTGTCTGAAAGTGTCTGTATGTGTGGCCTATGCCTATGAACTTGACCAGTCCCCCTCGATCCATCTTGCTCCCAGTCATTACCAGTCCATATGAGAGTAGTTTACATGTCACTTTACAGGTCCCCTGCCTGCTCAATGCAATTCTCTGGAATCTATCTCATTGCCTTGCTCTGCATTTAGCACCTATCTATGGCTCCATATCTCTCCCTCTAATTGCTGAGTGACAGAAAGGCAATAGTGACTACTTCATCATGGGACAGGCCCACTGACCTGCCCCCGAGCTCCTAGGCCACTCCGGCCAGACTGACCTTATCTGCCCAGGGTCACCAGAGGTCAATCAGCCAGAATTGATCAGACAGGAATTGACTGGTCGTACCGGAGTGGTGGTACAGAGGGGTCAGCTGACCCTGGCAGACTCCTTACAGCAGGTTTGTCTACTTCATTTAACGCGAGACTAATCCACCAATACCAGGGTCTCTGGGGTAAAGACTTCAGTGGGAAGTTAAGTATGGGAAGTAATGGAGTCAAGGTGGAGAGGTTGGACACTAGAGTGAACATGAGACGGTTAGGAGATGGAGAGCTGAGGATGACCACTTGTTCTGCTGATAGGGAGTGTGAGAGAATGCAAGGGTTTTGAACAGAGAAAAGCGATGGGCTTTCCGACAGATGTTATAAATTCTCAAGCTGGAGGACTTGAATCAGTGTAACAATCATGTAAATTAAATATGTATAGATTCATGATGTCAATGAATAGACCATTTACTACTATGGAGAACATCATCACTTGAACATCCAGATATCTATGCTACTTCAGTCCCTCAGTGGGAATCCATCCCCTCTTGTTTAACTCTACCAAGCAGACACAGACAGCGACCTCACTGGGGAGCACAGATGCTCCTGTGGGTAAAAAACTAGACATGTTTTCACGTTTCCACTTCTGTTTGCATTGATGTCCCTCACTCCTCAGCCAGTCAAGTTAAAGGGACATGGCACTGATCAATATTTGAACAAATCAGTATTAGTTACTCACTGGGTCCCATATGGTTAATCCATTTGCTAAATCAAGAAGCTGTCACTCTGTGGTTACCCATGACATATGGTGGGGAACATGCATGTGTGTGTGTGTGCACACGCATGTGTTTGTGTGAGATGTGTGTGTGTGTGTGTGTGTGTTGTAGTTAGTGTAGTGGGTTGTGTTTGTGCACTACCCTGTACTGCATGTACATACTAAAACATCAGTGACACTCGTCAGATCTCGTCTGGCGGCTGGTGGTTGGTGCTTGGCACCGCTCACGTTAAATGACAATAAAGGCAGCCGAGCCGCAGCACTGGAGAGACGTGCAGCCATTTGAAACCATGCTTTATTACGCTTTGTTCCTTTTAATAAAAAAAAACTATGGCAAAAAGATAACCCGGTTTAAAAACTCCCTGATAAACAGCGACGATTGCGTCTTTAAATAATAAATGATCCCCAGCTCCATACAGAGAGAATATAACGGAAAATAATTGAAGACAACAATGTCCTATAAGAGCCCCAGTGTAGCAGTGCTGATTCAGAATCCCTCCAAACTTCAAACGCTCCGTCAGAAAGTATGGATAATCCCCTAAAAATTGTTTTTGAGAGCCATGCGTCTGTTTACAATTTCCTTCTAATTAAGGCTACAGGATAGGGTCTACCTTTCTTAAAGTTGTTGTGCGTTTGTTAGACTTCCACAGAAAACTGTACCACTGGCAAATTAGGGATAGAATACAAAACGAAACGAACAATAACACTCTAAAATGATCTGCAGTCAAGGAATAAATATTTCACCATCTGTCTACATATGACACGCTTTGACACGAGAACAAAGGATTCCTAAATAACAAATTAGCCAATCTTAGTTTTTATTGAATAACCTTTGTGACTTGCATTAATAAACAAAGTTTCCACCTCAGATTTTGTGCTGCTCGTAATGTGTCCTCAATTTGTTTAGAAATCACTCATAAACGTGGACACTATCTCTTCTCTTTTCTTCTACGTCAACTGGAACTTTTTTTGTTGCCAGTTCTGGAACAAATCAAAACAGATCAAGAAGAGAACAAACAAAAGCCAAATGAAGAAAGAATGACACAATTAGAGACAGACTCAATGACTGCAGGAGCTCAGCACTCTCTTTCATAGCCGTATCTACTGGGATCGCTAGACTTCTCTAATATTTCAAAGCAATATTAGAGTAGGGAACAAAAAGTTTCAAACAGCAGTTAGAAAAGTGACTATGAGCAGAGCTCAATGAAGAGTCAACGCCTGTTGTTTAAAGCCATAACCACCCTACACATTATGATGATGATGTTAATACCAATACTGTTACGTAGGAGAAGGAGGAGGGTGTTGATTATGATAATGATTATGATACTGTCCTACTGAGTGTGAACGAACATAGCGGTAGGAGGCCTGTGTGGCGGTGTGGCGAAGAGGGATAAGGCAGTGCTGCATGATTAATCACTGGTCATAATAAACCATAGTTAAGCTGATACCCTGATATGATTGGAGCCGATTAGAAAAGAGAAGTACATTCAAAACAGCCTATAATAATATCTGCTGATTGGAAGCTAGCGGAGAAGATAATAGGGGTTCTTCTTCAGAATGTACTGCTAGATTACTCCTTGAAGTTCATGAAACAGGGGGCCACACGCCTGTAGTCCTGAGATTTGAGGATTAAGATAAGCTGACCTTTCATATTCTGTTGCCATGTATAAAAGATGAAGTTTACTGGCCCATGATCACATTAGACCTTATCAATGGACAGAGTCTCTGTGAGGCCGCTTTGAACACCACAATGGACTTTCAGGGCAGCACACAAGAGGCCCCTACCCCCTACTGCAGGATTAGTGTGTGTGTGTGTGTTGTTGAGTTGTTTAATAGTGTGTATGTGTTTGTGTGTGTGTGGAGGGGCAGGGGAATAGGCCAGTGGTCCAGAATAGGCAGTTTGTGAAAGCAGTTTGTGAAAGCAGGTTGACAAATGTGATATCCATTGAATTAAGCTATGAGCCACCCAGTACGAAGGCCTGTGTGGGTTAGGCCCTGCGTATCAGGCTGGTACCTCATACAAATTGTAGGCAACAGTAGTCACCTCCTCCATCCCTCCACTACAGCCCTGGCCCATTACACGAAACAGGTGAGTGTGGCTATATTACATGCTGCCTATCAAACTATCACTGCATATCAAACCCTTCATCTGTCACAGAACAACACTGTCCATAGCAGGCCTTGTAGGCCCATCCTGACATGTGTATAGAAAAGTCTCCATGACTGAGACCAGTGTGGTCATAGACCAGGTCAGCTCTGGGGCCAGTGGGCAGGGCAGTTCTGGGGCCAGTGGGCATGGCAGGTCTGGGGTCAGTTGCCAGGGTGTCTCTGGGATCAGGGCCCATATTCACAAAGTGTCTCAGAGAAGGTGCTGTTCTAGGATCAGTTTGTCATCTTAGATCATTATATGAAGAGGGGAGAAATTATTCTAGACCAGCTATACTACTCTGAGATATTTTAGAATATGGGTCCAGGTCTCTGACTGATCCTAATGTAGGACAGGAAGACATGGACAACAACCGTTCCTCTGACGATGGAATGAGTCCAAACTCTCTCCTGTCAGTGGTCATGTCCTGCAGCACCACAGCCATACATGCATCAGATTACTGACCAACATCTCCAGGACCCTTTGATGTGGGGAGGCAGTGAGTGTTTACCCCTTCCCTATAAGTTACATCTGAGCACTGGTGGGACTTCGTTTTATAACCTCCATTATTTTCTATTGTAAATATTTAAATCCAGATCTTAAATCCTCGGCTTAGTGAGGAGAATAGCCAAAAACAACATACGGCTATCTTCAGCTATACCCCCACTCTCAACCCCTTGATAAAGAAAGCATTATGAAAATTAATACAGGAATCATATAGAATGATGAGACGAGTCTGTACAACACTGTTGAAAATAACGTACTCATAGAAAAGAGCACTGAAATGTACATTTGGTCAGGGGTTCTTGGCCTTTTTTTGTTTTCTTTATTTGTTTGAGTGTTTTGACACATTCTGCATTTCCTCCTTTTGGCTGGAATTAATATTTGGAAGTTTGAATATTAATCCTGAATCAGGGCTGGATTAGTTTGCTATTGTCCCCTCTGAACTGAGCTCCAAATAAAGGAGCTGACACGGAGAGGAAATCTATACGTCTCTGCCCTGCAAACAAAGCCCCCTGCACCCAGAGATAACACACACACACGGCCCTCAAACACAGACCCCCTACTCCATCAGTCCACACACAGACACAGACACACAGACACACACACACACACACACACACACACACACACACACACACACACACACACACACACACACACACACACACACACACACACACACACACACACACACACACACACACACACACACACACACACACACACACACACACACACACACACACACACACACACACAGGATGCACCCTCTCGCTCTCCTCTACCCCCTCCCCCTCACCACTCTCTTCCTCCCTGTCTCTCTTTCTCAAATAAAACTTTGCCATGGTAGATTTGCAAGGCAATTGTGCCCTTAAACCGTGCCTCTTCCCCAGCTTAGACCATGCATTTTCCAGAGTTTATCAAAGAATACAATGGGGTTATGCTTGAACCATTATTCTCCAGGCAAGAACAGTAATTTAAATGCAGTAGTACTACTGAGGAAGGGAGCTGTTGGCCCGTCTCGCCGTGGAACAGAGAGAGATGAAAATGAGTTACAAAAACGCACGGCATTACTGTGTTGACCTTTCCTGTTCCCATAGTTTACAAACAGCTGTGAAGCTCCTTCCTCTGGGCTCTTCGTACATCAGAGACTAGGACTGATGGAGGCACGCCATGCTTAAATAGAAAGGCTTCTTCTAACTTGCCTCGATAACAATTCACAAACACATCTTCACAAACACAAATTCTCACTGCCGCAAAGCAGCTACTCAGTGTGGACATAAACACTGAAACAGATTTGCTAGAATCGCTCTCACACAAACACACACACAACATTTGGACACACTCTTCAGCAAAGACTTAACAAAACACACACACACACCACCACCCACACACAGACGCATGTCTAATTTTCTACTCCACTGACATATAATGGCATGGGAAAGTAATTTGTCAAGTGATGCTATTTTCTACATCCTGGAACCTAAACAATACAGAGCCCTTTGAGATGCTATTTTAATCCAACCTAAATTATAGAATGTATTTACATTTTGATCCCCGTTACAAATAAACTACATTCTGCTCTCCACAATGACAGTAATCAGAACATTCCTGCAAGCTACACACACACACACACACACACACACACACACACACACACACACACACACACACACACACACACACACACACACACACACACACACACACACACACACACACACACACACACACACACACACACACACACACACACACACACACACACACACACACACACACACACACACACACACAGACACTGCGATACAGAAGTTTTATCATGGCATTGTAAAACCAGATGGGAACAGAGAGTGCCTGGGTTTTAATGCTTGTCTACATGTGTGACCTAGAGGCACTGTGCTACGTGTGTTATAGCAGGGAACTGAGAGGAGGAGGAGACAGAGGAGGAGAGGGAGGCTGACGACTGGGAGGAAGAAAGGAGGGAGATGATGAGTGGAGGAGAAGACGAGGAAGAGAGTGATGGGAGGAAGAAGAAAGAGGAATAACATTGTAGAGCTCTGGGTCTGCTCTGGGTGACGTGACTGTCCAGCCGTGGTTTACTGACATCAGTTAATCAATCACATGGGTGTCTGTGTGTCTGGGTGGGCGGACACTCCCAGTCTGGAAGGGGTTAATGGGAAATCAATAAGAAAGGGATGCGTCTATGAGCGGGATAGGGAAAAGAGAGGATCGAGGGAGAGAGAGAGGGAGGGACGGAGAGAGGGCTAGATAAGGACCTTGTTTCCTGTGATAGTAACAGACTTCCCAGATGTTATCTGTCATTCAGAAGACCACTGGTGGCCAGATGTTTAGTCTCAGTGTGTCTGGAGTGGGTATACATCGTACACAGGAATCAATAGAGGTCAAGTGCATGGAAATATTTATCTCTGCGCTGCACACACTGACACTCTTGCACTCTGTCTGCACCATACACATCCTGAGGAGGAAGGAAGAATCACACCTTTGTGATATTCTCCTCTATTTCAGGACGAGAGATCTGGCATGATGGTGCATTCTCATTAACATGGAGTGTGTTGGTTTGGCCTGGATCAACAGCACTATCTATACCTCCTTCCATTAAGGAAACAAAGGGGACATTTGGAAGGAAAAGTAAAATAAATGCATGGAAATGCGGCCAGAGTACTTTTCCAAAGGCCTAAGGGGGTTGGAGGGAGTTGGGGAGGGTTTGATGGGGGGAGCCAAGAGCAGGCCCCAGTGCACTGAGGCTTTTTTGTAGTTTGTATTTTGTGAACTAGCCAGGGGCTCACTTCAATAACCTCTAACTCTCAGGAAGGCTGTTTTGGGAAATGACACTGTGGTGTAATTAATATAGTAAATGCAGCGCTGCTTTGATTTGGATTACATTATCATCAAAGATGTATTAATCAAATTCAAATAAATACTTCTCCAGATTAGCTTATTTAGGTACAGTATATTTCTACCCTGGCTGAGAAAGGTTTGATCTTGTATTCGAGAAGTAGGAGTGGGCAGGTAGAATTGCACTGAAAGCAGTACAGTTTTGCAGCAGTTTGAAACAATATCTCTATGCTCTTATCTACTCGGATTCATTAACCCCTTTTTTCATCACTTACAGCTATTTATAGGGCTTCGACCAAGACGCCGAAAATTATAAATTCATATATTTACATTTAACAATAGCACAGTGCACACACAATAAATAAACACAGCCATGATATAGCACTGAGAACACAATGCACATCATTTGTGCAAAGCTACGTTGGGCTTGATTTCCCCAACAAGCTAAGTGGATTGTGAAAAGAGTTAGCTACTTTTATCATCAGTAGAGGAGACGAATCAGCTTTGCCTTTGTATTTCCCCTTAAATGCATGTTCTGTTTTTCTCAGATAAGTTGTGTTGTTTAAAAGCATCCGTTCTCTCCTAACGCTTTGTTCATCGGGAGAACTTCATGCCCAGGGATTTTCTAAACACAATTCATCAAAGTGGAACGGCAGTCTTTTTCCTCCATTCCTAATCCTTTTTGCTGCAGATGAGAGATTTGCTGTTCAGACTCATTAAGATTAGAGCGTTTTGCCAGAGTTATTTAAGAATGCAAAGTTCCATGTGAGACCTCTCAGAGTTCACAACAGAGGAAAATCTCAGAGACACGCTCAGTGCACTGGGGGCTGATCTTAACCCATATTTCTATATTTGGTGTCAGTGATTGAGTGATAGCATGTGAAATGGCTTTCCCTGCATTATTCTCCTTTAGAGAGGCCAGAAACACACTGTTTGCCACTGCTCTTAATATCCTTACTTTCACAACGAGGCATTGGCTGTGGTGAGGTTTTTCACTTGGGAGAATACAGTACTTTGGCTCTGTAATATTACTTTGAGTTGGTTGTTGATAGTATTTTGGCTGAAAAGTTAGCAGTATTTGGTTGGAAGTAGTAGTCTTTAGGATGGAAAGGCAGTAGTATTTTGGCTGGGGAGTTAGTAATAGTTTGGCCAGGAATTTAGCAGTGTTTGGCAGGGGACGTGTAGTCTTTTGGCCAGAGAGCTAATAGTCTTTTGGATGGGTACTTGGTAGCCTTTTAGCCAGTGAGTTAGTATTGTTTTGGCTGGGGTGTTAGTAGTGTTTTGGCTAGTGAGTTAATAGTTGTCTGTTGGCAGGGGAGTTAGTTGTCGTTTGGCTGCTCCCAGGCTTCAGTGGGACTCAGTTGTTGTTTGAACACACAGCTCCAGTCTAGGCACCTTTCCCAAACTTTCCAGCTCCAAGTGGTTCCAATCTGGTTCCATTTTACAGCTGGCCTTGAGATTGTAACAGAGCTCCTTTCTCCCCCTCCCAAACCGCATATTTAATCCCTGTGCTTATGTCAAACTTAATTACGGGACCTTGTACGAAGAAATAACAAGTGTGCCTTGTAAGAGAAGGAGAGAGGAAGGAAGAGAGGGAGAGAGAAGAAAAGACAGGAGAAAGAAAGCTAAAAGGTGCGAGGAAAAAGAGTAGGAGGAGTAGAGAGACATAAAATCTGTAAATTCAGGGGAAAGTGCATTGAAAGAGAGAAAATGTGTTGGTGGATATGTCTAACAAAACCTTTGTCCTTTTAAAGACCTGGAGTCTCCTACCTCTATAAAAAATATTAGGTATAGTACTATGAACCGAAAAATATATATTCTAATTGTTAGAGATCCTGTTTGAACAGGAGTGGGCACTCATAAACAGTATGTTGTTGGTGTCAGGCATTGTCACAGCTGATACAAATAGAGCAGATGGAGAGTCAATAGAGCAGATGACAGTTTGTTTCAATGTTTTGAATTCCCTGTGTAGTATAGCGTTGCTGTCTGACGAAAAACCTCTTATCTCCAAAACAGAAACTTTTCAGGAAATTGAAAAAATAATCTCATTAATGAACATTAAATTCTGAAACTTTAGGAGCTGTTTTAAATACATTCTCTTGGTCTTACAGTCATTACATTTTCAGAGTACATTGAGGGAAGCTACTGCTTTCAATAAATGTAAAAAAAGGAACATTTTGTTACAAGGTTTTCATCAGACAACGATGATAGGTAAACCAAAATGTCTGATTCCAGAAAGAAATAGAGCGAGAGAAAGAGAGAACTTGCGCAAACCCTCTACCCGTATTTCTAAAACTGACAACACCACAAGCTCTCTATACCCCCTACAAACCGTGAAGAAATAATCATTAGACTAAGCCAGTCACCCATGGTGTGTATGTGTTTGTTTATACGTGTGTGTGTGTATGTGTGCGTTTATACGTCTGTTTGTATGTGTATGTGTGTTTAAACGTGTGTGTACGTCTGCGTGTGAGAGTTAAACTATTTACTCTGCAGAAGTGGAACAGCCAAGGAGAGAGATGTTTAGTCTGTCAGTTTAAAACTATTACCTCAAACTCTGAAAATATGAGCCAAACCTGTCTCGCACCGACACTAGGAGACAGCACTGTGAAGAACAAATCTTTGAAAAGTCTAAATCAATTCTTTGGGGGAGTAACAAAACAAACGCCTCACCGAAGTGAAGAAAAGGGGATTTCTTTTTTTAACACTTTGAAAAGCACATATTCATACAATCTTCATAAGGCAAAACAGCTTAAATGCACAATACATGAAGTCTTTTGAACAGAGAGACGAACCACAGAGCTGAGGCGATGGATGAAAAACAGGGATGCTCCTCAGAAAGACACAAGAAACAGCAACATAATTAAGAAGTGGAAGACCTTCCACTCTACCTCACTCTGTCCTGCTCTGCCCCCCTCCCATGGATACCCAGACTGGACCCCGGTGGCCCTAGCGCTGGGCCGGAGGAGGGAGAGAGGTTCCCATGCCACTGGCGGTGGGACCGGCGCGCCACCCTGAGGTATTTATAGCAGGCCAGCTCCAAAGGGCCGGGAGAGAGGGCACGCTTGTTTTCCTTTCCATTCCCCAGGCGCTCTCGCCAGGCCTCACACAGGGGTGTTAAATATATACCCAAATACTGGGAGCAGTGCCGCAGGGAGAGAGAAGGAGAGAGGAGGAGAGAATAGGAGAGAGGAGGAGAGAGGAGGAGAGAGGAAGAGAGAGGAGGCAGCAGCAGACCCCACAGATTATATACCTCTACTCAGACAGACAGAGAGAGAGAGAGAGAGAGAGAGAGAGAGAGAGAGAGAGAGAGAGAGAGAGAGAATGAGTAGGATATTTTCAAAAAGAAAAGGGAAAAATTAGAAATTACAAAAAGAGAAAGAAAGAAAGAAAGAAAGAAAGCAAAATCTAGTGAGACAGACAGTGAGACAGTACAGACAGTACAGTACAGTGTCTGGGGATGCTGAAACAGGCTCAGTGCCAGAAGGCCCACGCCCCAGTCCAAGCCCAGGCCCAAGCTCAGCCCAGTACAGCCCATTAACCAGGGCCAAGCTTAGCCAGACACCAGCTCCACATGGGGGACTGGAGATGCGGGGGCATCCCTGGAGATGAACAGGGTCACTCACAGGCAAGCAGTAGACCAGCCCTGTTGGTGTGGCCTCTGCCCCAACATCAAATGATGTCTGAGAGAGTGAGACTGGATCCAAGAACCAGCTCTCCCATTCTCCCTCCTCCCTCTTTGTCTCTCTCTGCTCGGTCTCTCTGTCTTGCTCTCTCTTTCTACGCATGAGAATTCCAGAGTGACATTATTACTATGATGAAAACAGACCCTATAAATACTGAACACTGTGATGAATATAACAGTGATTACGGAGGCAGAGATAATTAGATCAGCGGAAAAAAGAGAGAAAGACTCATTGAAGTTTGCTCTGTTTTTGTGTTTGGGAATTCCTTTCAAGATGGTGTCTTAATTTATGAGGAATTACAGAGGCAACAGTAGCGTGATAATCATCAGGGTGTTTGGGAGGGCCTCTGGGGGCCTCTCCAGCGATCCTTTCTCCTGTTTTCATCTCTCTGGCTTTCTCTCTCATTTTATCTCAGTAAAAGCCGCACTGCTGTCTGCTTTTTTAATGACGGCTTGGCCAACAAACAATTAATAGGCTGCCCCCGCAGATGCCTGTTAAAAAATGAAACAGCAGGAACCATGGAGCGCTCCCAGAAGGGTTTGATGAACTTTCAGCGGCTCCGTTTGTTCCCTCATCCACCTATCCTCCTTCTCTCCTCCTTTCTTCCCCTCCCTTAACTGTAGTCTCAACAAGTCCTCTCTCACCCATCCAGCCAGGGCTTAGGTTCTAAAGCTGTGGGACTACGTCTTTAACAACACCCCATGTCCAAACCTCGCTAGCCAGCGTCCAGCCCCCTGTCTGATTGCGTCAGAAGGATTCCACAGCCTTGGCCTGTGTTTTTTTATGCTTGTGGGAAAATAGCAGCTCATGTTTCCTAGGATGCTTCATACATTCCTCACCCTGTCTTCACATAGCAGGGCCCCAGAGAGTAGGAGGACCCATAGGGGGAGGGGCTTTACTACGGAGAGGCGGGACCAGATGAAAGAGAAGAAGATAAAGTCTACAAAGTTTATTTAGTAGTGGGTTGCTAGGCAATGGGAAACTCTGAATCTCTATTTGCATTTCCCTTAGTTTGATGAATAAAACAGAGAGCTTGGACAGATCCTTTCCAGCTCATTTCACCTAATCTCAATCCAGCTGGGAATGATAGATAACAGAACATCTGGCCGTCACAAAAATACTTCTCTAGTGTCTGATCCAAAAGGACTTTTTAGTGTCCCCACATCCTGCAATAAACTCCATGTGCAAAGTTAACTTTAACAGCTTCAATATTTCAAGGTTTTTTTATGTACAAAAATTGGTTGAATTCTAGATTATATTCCTGTCCTTTGGGTCCAAGTTTCATACATTTTATATCAGCTGATTTATAGACGCTTGGTGAAATGTTTAATTAGATTGAATTTGGTGGTTAGAAGTATCAGGAGTCGGCTTGTCAATCTCAAAGTCAGAACTGCTGTCTGCAGGGAAGAGGGAGGTCTCAGCGGAGGCTTGACATTTGGCATTGACGTTCAGTAACAATAAATCACCTGTTTAGCTGTTTCATGCTAAATGCCACTCCCACTATTCTCAGTCTGTATGGACACACACACACACACACACGCACGCACGCACGCACGCACGCACGCACGCACGCACGCACGCACGCACGCACGCACGCACGCACGCACGCACGCACACACACACACACACACACACACACACACACACACACACACACACACACACACACACACACAGACACACACACACACACACACACACCCCTTCTCGGTTGCTTTTCATCCTGATAAGACTTCACCCAGGCATCACGCTCTGATATGGTTCAAGTTTTGTCTACATTCCTAGCCTCAATACAATAAGATAAAGATAGTTGGTGTTTAAATATTCAAGCCACGGCTCAAGATTAACAGCAAGTGGATTTCGGAATTGCAAAGCAACACATTTTGATGTTGAAAACTTTATTAATGGTAATGTTAAAAACATCAAAGCTCAGTTCGACATAGACACAGCAGCGCAGTACTGACACAGTGGAACAGATGAGATCAGTGGAGTCAGGCAAGGTGAGGAGCAGAGCAGGGGAAAATACAGTTTGTCTCTCCATTGATTTTCATTGAGATTTCCTGGAGAAGTGGTAAGGTCAGTGTGGGTTAAACTCAGTGTAGAGTCTGTTTGTGTTTGAGTGGGATTGGCCACCTGGTGAAGTGCTTCCCTCACTCTTTGAGAGGCCTGTTAGCTGTTAGCTAGCATAACGTTACCGGTTCCATCCTCTGACCTCAGCAGTGTGAGAAGGAGTGGAGGGGAGGGGAGGGGGTAGGGCTCAGCCAGTCCCCATCATTACAGCCCAGTAAAAACACATCTCCACAGCTAAGCGCTGCAAATTCAGCGTTTTACAAGGCCTGTTCGCTTTCAATTTTTAATGAAAGGAGGTCGGTGAGGGCCAATTACGACCAACAGTCTGCTCTGCTCTGAAGACCAGAGGGTTAAACCTCACTGCTCCGCATCAAGCCCAAGCCTCTGAGCCCCAGTCTGGACACAGGATGTAGAAGAGAGCAAGGCGGAGACTCGTCAAATTAGCGAGTATGAATCTTAAATATGGTAGTGACTGGGAGGCCCATTGGATAGCCTCCATACAGCTAGGTTGACTCTGAGTTAGCCTTGGGCAAAGTGATAACCCCCCACTCCCACAAATTAATTTACCCCCCGTCACCACACCAATTCAAACAGGGGGTCCGGGGGGAGCCGTATTGAGATTCACATCACATCTCCATCCTCACTGGAAACATTATTTCACTACATATATTATGCATTCAGCATAAGGGAGTGGGTGAATGTGCAGTGTGTGAATAGTTGTGTAGTTGTGGGAGAGCACAAACATTTCCTTCTATGTATACACGGGCCATGACAAGCATGTGGTGAAAAGCAATTTTTTTTAGGGAGTGTAAAAGCGATATAATGCTTCAGGGGGCTTATTTTAATGGGACTGAGTTTACTCTGAGAATGTGGAGAAAATATTTACTTCAATATGTTTGCATCGAGATTATACAAGTGATTCAGATCTTTTACATGAGGAAGATGGACAAAACTTTTGTGCACACAGGGTGCATCCATTTCCTCAACTTTGGAAGTGTTCCAGCTATGTTAACTTATCTCACTGTGTGAGTACTGTCATAAGCGTGTCCTCATGGGTGAAAGAATTCTGTGTTGGGGGAATCTCTGGCACTTTGATGAGCATGTGAGAGAAAGCCCTTTTATTCAGCCCTTTGCTCTGAAGGCTCTAGCACAGATATCAACAGAACAGTTTTTGTTTGTTCATGTGTCCTGTTTTATGAACCCTCCTCAAAGTGCCTTGCAACCCCCCCCCCCCCCCCCCCCCCCCCTTAAGTGGCTCAATTAAGACACAAGACAGCTCTTGTCTGATTCAAACTGGAATCAATTTAGAAAAGAAACCATTTCACCTCAGATTAAGCGCTCCTCTGTCTGTTCTGTGGTATGCTGACCTTTAGCAGAGGTCTGTCTTGTGCTGCTGGGAGGGGCCAGCCAGATGATGCACTAGGCTAATTAGCTCTCTTGACGTCAGAGGGCCAGTGTGGGCCTAGGTGAGTGACTTATGGTTGAACCCCTGGCCGTTAGTCAGGACTCACAGTCCCCTCTCTGTCAGGAGCCGAGCTGGTACTGGGGAGGCCGTCGACATCACACTCACACACACTGCCACACTCATCGTCTGTGCAGACATCACTCCGCCATTTCCTGGTTACAAAAATTTGAATAGTTCACCTAATTTTAGTTTATGCAACAAAACAAGCAGTCATTGTGTATGTAATCATTGCACCATCTAAACCCCTGTGAAATATATTTTCCTTAACCCAAAATATTGTGTATTCAGCTGTTTGAAGCTGGTGTACAAAAATGAAACTTCAGAACGGGAAGCATAGAAATAGAACACATCTAACAGATCTACCGCTTATTAGACTTGCTTTCAACGGGAATGAAAGATCTATAACTCAGCAGCCCTGCACTCCAACCAGCCCTCAGCCCTGAGCTCTGAGCTTCAGACGCCCATGGGAATGAAACAGACAGAGGATGCTTGGCGAGGAGAAGAACCTGAGCAGGTCGAGCCCATTCCATTCCTCTGGTCTTTTATACAGGTTTGTTTGGCTGCGGAGGAAATGTGCTCTAGCCTGACCCTGGGGAACTCATCCAATCAGCTCTCTATCTCCTGAAAGGGCCTCCATAATAGTGACATTTTTTCACCTCGTCAATAAAATGTTGAAAGCCACCCTCCACCCGCTACTTGACCGTTTAACTTCTTCCTGAAAAGGCCCTTTCTTTATGCTTGCCTCTGTGTCTGGCTGAAATCAATAAAAGTGGAGCAAGGAATGAGGCCGATCATGAGGGTGCATTACTGGTGTTCTCGGCCGCCTTCACTAAAAGGCCTGGCAGGCAGCAAAAGATGGCTGCAGGGCCGGCGGGCCTGGCCCGGCCCACTCATCCAGCACTGGGTCGGGTGCAGGCTGCTGAATACATACGGGGCCAGCTCTCTCACACAGGCGAGGGCACAGACCTCTACACATGGGCCAGCACAACAAACAACAATGAGCCTACACATTCACAGGCATGCAGACAAAGTTATACATGATTCATATGTACAGTATATGTAGTATTCACATACACATCCACACACACACAAACACATGAAGACAGTCAGTCTTAAAACAAACAGACACAAAGTCTGAAAGATACGCAGACAACCCCAAACAAAATAACTCCACACACACATGCCACGATGATAGATGTATAAGACATATAGCCAAATTATCTCCCTATCCATCCTGACTAGCCAAAGACAAAGCCCCATACACAGAAACACTGAGACTGAGATATA
The DNA here is from genome assembly GCA_023634145.1 of Thymallus thymallus. Taxonomy (NCBI): domain Eukaryota; kingdom Metazoa; phylum Chordata; class Actinopteri; order Salmoniformes; family Salmonidae; genus Thymallus; species Thymallus thymallus. The sequence continues at coordinate 20,061,900 of CM042380.1, read as the reverse complement.
CATTAGTGGGTGGAAACACCCAGCTTTGTCTCTAATGATCATTGCCTGGCATGATCCATTTAGCAGCTGCGTTTCACACATCATCACATGTCTGCAGTGATTGACATAATGGCGGCAGAGTGAGAACAAAATGTCTCCCAATAAAGGAGGGTGGGGGGGGGGGGGTGAGCAAGATAGGTTGCATCTATGCTCCTGCTGAAATTAGCTCAGTGCTTTGTTTGGTTACGCTGCCTGAGCTGAAATTGATTTCGGTGTAACGCACTCTCTTACAGAGAGGGAGAGGAAGAGAGAGAGAGGTAGAGAGAGAGGGATTGGAAGAGAGAGAGGGAGAAGAAGAGAGAGAGAGGTAGAAAGAGAGGGAGAGGAAAAGAGCGAGGAAGAGGAAGAGAGAGAGGGAGAGAGAGAGAGAGAGAGAGATAGAGAGAGGGAGAGGAAGAGAGAGGTAGAGAGAGAGGAAGAGAGAGAGGGAGAGGAAGAGAGAGAGAGAGAGAGGGAGAGGGAGAGGAAGAGAGAGGTAGAGAGAGAGGAAGAGAGAGAGGGAGAGGAAGAGAGAGAGAGAGAGAGAGAGAGAGAGAGAGAGAGAGAGAGAGAGAGAGAGAGAGAGAGAGAGAGAGAGAGAGGGAGAGCAAGAGGGAGAAGGAGAGGAGGAGAGCGAGGGAGAGGGAGAGGGAGAGGAAGAGAGAGAGGTAGAGAGAGAGGGAGAGGAAGAGAGAGAGGCAGAGAGAGAGGTACAGAGAGGGAGAGGTAGAATTAATTTTTATAATCTCCACTCGGCACAGCCAGAAGAGGACTGGCTACCCCTCAGAGCCTGGTTCCTCTCTAGGTTTCTTCCCAGGTTTTCCTAGCCACTGTGCTTCTACATCTGCATTGCTTGCTGTTTGGGGTTTTATGCTGGGTTTCTGTGTAGCACTTTGTGACATCGGCTGATGTAAAAAGGGCTTTAGAAATACATTTGTTTTGATTTGATTTAGAGAGAGAGGGAGAGGAATGGAGGGAGAGAGAGAGGGAGAGGAAGAGAGAGAGGGAGAGAGAGAAGGAGAGAGAGAGGGAGAGGAAGAGAGAGAGGGAGAGAGAGAGGTAGAGAGAGAGGGAGAGGAAGAGAGAGAGGGAGCGAGAGAGGGAGAGAGAGAGGGAGAGGAAGAGAGAGAGGGAGCGAGAGAGGGAGAGGAAGAGAAAGAGGAAAAGAGAGAGGGAGAGAGAGAGAGAGGAAGAGAGAGAGGGAGAGAGAGAGAGAGAGGGAGAGGAAGAGAGAGAGAGAGAGAAAGAGAGAGGGAGAGAGAGAGGTAGAGAGAGAGGAAGAGAGAGAGGGAGAGAGGGAAAAAGGAGGCGAGAAACAAAAAAGGGGGATGTCAAAATGAAATGACAAGGAGAAAGAAAGACGTAGGGAGGATAGAAAGAATGAAGCGAAGAAATGGAGTGAGGATAGAAGGTTACAGCAGTAACGTAGCATAGCATGTACTGTAGTGTGACAGCATAGCATGTACTGTAGTGTGACAGCATAGCATGTACTGTAGTGTGACAGCATAGCATGTACTGTAGTGTGACAGCATAGCATGTACTGTAGTGTGACAGCATAGCATGTACTGTAGTGTGACAGCATAAAAGCCATCTGGCAATGGGCTGCAGAGGATCCGTCGCACACCCCTCAGAGCAGACATCACTCTACCACAGGGAACATGACCAGGGATTACAGTTCATTACATCTAAAAACATGTTCTGGTAATGAATGCCTTGCATGTGTTACAATAATTACTATGTTCCTCTCCAGTGTGTGAGACTCATCGGCCGTATGTGTGTGTCTGAAAGAGAGAGAGAGTGTGAGTGTTTATGAGTCTGTGCGTGTATACATTTATGCATAATGTGTGTGCGTGCCGTGCATATGTGTATATGAGCATGCATATGTGTGTGTGTGTGTGTGTGTGTGTGAGCTGCATGTTTATCCCAGTCCTGATGGTAGGAGCAGAGCAGAGCAGAGCTCAGGGTCAGTGCTGTGGAGGAGGCCCCAGGCTGTATGGTACTCCTCTGTTACTCCTCCCCTCCCTACCACCACCAGTCAGGGGACAAGAAGCTGCTTCCTGCCGCAGTTAATTAAAAACACAGCATTAATTAGACAGACATCTCTCACCACCACCTCCACCCCCTCCATCCACCCAGTCCTCCACGACAAGCCCGGCTGGAGCAGCCTCAAACGGTGCGGTTTGGGCCGGCGTCAGGGTCTGGAGCTAGAGCCAGAGAGGGAGGGGACAGGCCGAGCCACACACCCCAGAGGGAGGAGGTTGACTCTGGGTCACAGAGGCTGAGTTGGCTGGCCCTCATGGCTGACAGCTGGAGTCTGGCTGTGCTCTGGAGATCGTTACACCGCACTCTGCTCATCTCTAACCTCTATGTAAAGCCGATGGATAGATACCCTGACCTATTGACACAGAGGTGGATACCGGCCATAGTAGGCCATTGTGTATTTACAAGTTTCAGAGTAAAGAACATACTGTATGATTCTCTAAACATGCCTGAATAAGCCCTTTAGTAAAAAATCTGAGTCAGCTACATGTATCTGGTCTGTGAGTGACATGGTCCCTCTGTAACATACCCAAACACCTGTACTGTCCCACTGGAGATACAGCAGCCTGCTGGAGTTGCTGCTGCTGATAGTACTGCTCCCCTGTATTCCTCAGACAGTAGCAGTGAGGAGCTGTGTGTGTTCCGTTCCTCAGACAGACTGTAGTGTGTGTGAGTCAGGAGGGAGAGGCAGAGGGAAGCCCAGGCTGTTCCAAGACTGCTCTCTGGTCCCTTATGGCTGTATGACAGGGACCCACAGATCCCCATGGATGGCTGCTGCTCGCCTGCCTGCCTGCGGGTCCCCTCCTGTTTGCTCGTACTGAGGTGGCAGAGGAGAGAAGAGAGGCGGGAGCAGGGGCAGTGGTTCCCCGTGCCGGAGATACCCAAGGGGAGTGTGGGGGTCTGAGGAGTGCTGAGGGGACACGTCAGCCAGGCTGATGCCAGTGTAGTGCCACGTGGGCCAGGAGGCGGGCACGGGGGCGGGTACAGCGGCGTGAGAGCCTCTCCCTGCCAAGCGAAGGAGGGCGGGGGAGGAAATGATTCGACAGAGGATCGTTAAGAGACTGGCATTGCCTGCGGCGTGCTAATTTATGCAAATTAAGGTCTGAGCCCATGGGAGAGACAGGGGTGGGGAGGCGGGTGTTGCTGTTTGGCTGGTAGCCAGCGTCTAGCAGTGAATAGGTTAAACAGCCACGCTGCGCTACATTGGCGGCTAGGAAAGTTCTGCTGTGTGAGCCGGGGAGCGCCATGACACGCTGGGAACAATGATACAGGCAAACGGAGCCCCGTCCACGGCAGCCTTCTCCCTGGCAAGGCGGGCAGACAGGCGACCAATCAGGGGGCACGCTGGCTCTCCCCTGCCTGAATGGCATAGCCCCCCCGGCCGCCCCTCCTCCCCTCCCCACTGCTCCGCAGCTACCCAGGATGATTTTGTAAACATTTTGCCAGCGGATCAATAGCTGTATTGATCAACCATTGTGAGAGTGATCCGTCTAAAACCCAGAGCAGCCTAGAGCTCAGAGATGGGAGGAGCGAGAGAGGCGGCGGAGAGGAGGAAGAAAGATAAAGAGAGAGAGAGAGAGAGAGAGAGAGGGAGAGAGAGAGAGAGGGAGAGAGAGAGAAAGGGAGAGAGAGAGAGAGAGAGAGAGAGAGAGAGGCTGCAGCCACAGAGAGTGGAAGAAGAGGTAGAGGGGAGAGAAGGGGATCTCAGAGAGAGAGGCAGACGGAGAGCTGAAGGTAGGGAGGCACGTTTCGGACGGCGCAAGGCGAGCAAGAGAGGCCATTGGGATTGTGGAGAAATGCGTTGTAATCGTTCTCTTGTTAAGGGAGGGAAGGAGGGAGGAGCGACTAACGAGTGTGGCTCTAAGTATGTGGGGTAAGTGACAGGTGGTGAGACAGTGAGAGAGAGATTCCCACACATGGGGTAACTGGTGCCTGCACTGGTTTGGCCTGGTGTGTGTAAAACCTACTGTGTGTGTGTGAGTGTATGTGTGTGTGTGTGTGTGTGTGTGTGTGTGTGTGTGTGTGTGTGTGTAAGTGTATGCGTGTGTGTGTGTGCATGTGTACATGCATATGCTTGTGTGCATGATTGCGTGAGGTTGCAGGGGTATGGAGGGTGCAGGTGAGTTGTGTCGGCCTCGCCGTGAGAAAGCAATACGGTTTTATTTATTGCTGATTGCTTTTTAATTTTAATTTCTTCTCTCTAGGAAAATAAAACGCCCGAATGAGAGGCACCAATAAACAGATTCACAAATGTCTAAACAATTTACCTGACGACCACTTGGGTCAGAGGAGGCCCAGGACATACAACAGTCATCAGTGACAACCAGGAGGCTTTATATTGGAGTAGAAGGGAATTTGTTGATGAAGATGGTAAAAGGCCAAACTGAAGGCAGATATCCATGGAATTGCATCTTTGGGATACAGACATCAGGTCATGGAATTGAAAGTCCTTACTGGAGACGGTTCACTATGGAATAATGAGCTATTTACCTCCTACATTAGATGGACAGCAATGGGGCTGGCATTCTGCTCTTTTTGAATAAGTTTGTGTATTTTACGGATATATCTATTTTTTGTGGTCAGGCATGACTCCAAAAGGCATGCAGGCGACCAGTCTGATGCAATTTCACAATTTTATGGAGGTACTGGTCTGGACTGGCAACACAATGGATGTACAACACAACGTTCCAAGGCTTAGCACAGAGGAGGACCAGTCACGTGACCCACAGGGATCAGTCCCCAGACTCAAGGGAAATCAAGTTTTTATTGATTGATTTTAAGTGTTTTTTTTTGTCTCATGCATAGGAGGGGTGTTTGGGGACTGATTCACCATAATGTTGCGGACAGACTTTGGATATTGTATGATGCTGCCCTGAGACCTGGCCTACTCTGTGCCAGATAAAGACCAGTGGATATGACATTCACTCTGAATGCTGCCTTCCTGTTTTGCAGAAGCAGACTTGGAAAAAGACTGAACGTTGTGTGCTGCAGCAGCAAGATAAACCTGCATAGAGTTCTGGTTACTTATTTGTAAAGTCAAACAGTCAAAACTATAACAACGAGAAAAAATACTGGAACTGTACACAATACACAGCCTCCACAATAAGAAAACCAATGTCTTTCTCCTATTTGTCCAATAGTTTCAAATCATCTCAAGGACATTTTGTGAATAATATGTCTATCAGTGAAACGTGTGCTAATGTGAGACATTTAGACTTTAACACACCTCAGAGTAAACAGGAGAACTGTACCCACTCCTTAAAGACCCTGTCGTGTTTCTTCAATGCACGCTAAAAGCAGTAGGCATAGAACAATGGTGAAACATTCATTGCCACAAATCGTATTAATTTGTTGACCGTACCATATTCATTTGGTTTATTTGCCCGTGCATTGCATCAAGGACAGAGTTTAACTGTTTAGATGAAGAAACCATGGTGAGGTTTAATGTTGAGAGGGCACTTTCTATTCCCTGCTAGGTTTATTCCAAGGAGCAACAATGGCTGTTCACTATGTGGAAATAATGAAGAACGCACTCAATAATAAAAAAGAAGTCTACAATCAGATAAGGCTGAATAATGCTGATTGTAATGCGGATATTACTGCCTTCATGGTCTCTTTTACATTTTAATGTGAGTACATGTATTTTTATTTGATTTAGGTAATGTTTAATTTCACATAAAAAGCATTTTCTTTCTGTTTTAATCAACTATTTTATTCAAAGGCCTGGACAATCTAGAATGTTTCAAGTCTACAGTACCGTCTTAGGTCTTTGTAGATTTTGTTGTTGTCGTGATTTAGTGTGATGCCTACCCACACAGCGTTTACATCAGATGCTAATCTGCAGGGGAGACATCAAATTTAAATTATTATTCAATTAACAGGTCAGTCAACCCTAGCTAATCAACCAATTAGGATGTTTTGTTGGAACAAAAGGCAACAAGACACAATGGTCCCCTGGGAGAGGAGGAGAAAGTCAGTGCAGAAGAGTGACAGTGTAAAAGAGGAGTTTCTGCCAGTGGAACTGAATAAAGAGTGAAGAAAGGGGTGAAAGAGAGAAAGAGAAGAGAGAGAGGGAGATAGAGGGAGGAGGGAAAATGTCTATAAGAACAGGGGAGCAGGTCTTGTTGTTAGTGTGTAAGGCATGGACATTAGTGATAAGGTGAAACATAAAAGTGTGTGTGTGTGTGTGTGTGATTTGGGGTGGTGAGAGGGTCAATATCAGAGCTTCTGGCAGGGTGTGTGAAGGAGAGATCCAACTGGATCATGTCAGGGATACCCTGGAGCGAGTGTCTCTCCTCTCCCCATTTCACACTCTCTCTCTGGGATCTCCCTCACTGGGAGTGGTGGATGGCTGCCCTCTCCTAGAAGCACCAAAGGCCCAATCAAACCTTCTTAAATACTGTCTCAGACTACACAGCACTCCTGTTGTCCACTTTATACTGTCAGAAATGTAAAAGCTCTCTCCAAGGTCAGAGACTTGAACCTAACCTCAGTTCAAGGACAATACATCAACGTTGTGCTGAAAAGGAGAGTTTGAAGAAGCAGGAGGAAGGAACAGCAAGAGTTTCATTGTGTGTATTCTTGTGTGTTTGAGAGTGTGGAGAGAGCAGTACAATACTCACTTTTATATAAAAACAAGTCAATAAAAACATCTTATCCTGGTAATGGATAAGAAATAACCTTCAAGCGGTAGAATGATGTTCCCCCTCAACTGTATATTGTCAGTCATCTATGGCGTCTACTGTGTAAAGAGTAAAGAGCTGTTTGTAGCCCCATTCAGTCAGTGAGTGTGATGTGTATTGGGAGTGTTGTGTTGAAGTGGAGGAGGCAGTCCACGTACCGTCAGGCCGCAGGAGATCAGAATGTTCAAACGCCTTCCTCCTTACACAGTGGAACTGAACCTGAGACACACACACATGCACACACACAAAGGGAAAAAGAAAGAGAGAGAAAGAGAGCAGAATGTCAGTACTCAGTAGCCTCACTCCAGGAGTCCTCCTCAGTCAGAGCCAGTGCAACCCGACAGCGGGGGGCAGGATGTCAGCTGACGGCAGAGAGTGAAGCATGCTCCAGGATACAGCCAGCAGGAGCAGCCTGTGAGAGAACACTCTGGTTCTTTGTTCCCTTTTTGCTACACTAGCTATCTTCCGTAGCCTCCGTTTCCTCCTCAGCCCCATCCTGAGATCTGACATGGAGATCCAACACTGGCCAGAGGGGAGCAGGGGCCCAGAGAGGAGAGGAGGAGAGAAGAGAGAGAGAGGAGAGAGGAGAGAGAGAGGAGAGGAACACCATTATTGTACCAGTAAACGCCAGAGCAACCCCATCTAATTGTGCCATTACTAATTCATGTTTATTAATGCAGTGATGTATGATGGCGCCTGGTGACAGATTGTGGCTGTCTGGCACTGTTGTGGAGTGTGTGTAGTGTGAGGGAGGGAGGGACATGGGGAGCGGGTGCTGGGGGGTGGAGGGATATGTAGATGTGGCGTGTGTGGTGACAGTGCCAGGTTGTGTGTGACACTGTGTTGATGACGGGGCGGGTGGTGGTAGGGGGTTGAGTGATGATGGTGCTGATGTCTTCCCCTGGCTCTGTGCCAGGCCTCTGGTTCCCCAAAGCCACGGCCCCGGAGCCCCTCAGGGCCCCCGGGCACACACACACACACCACAGATATGGTTTTCACTGCCACACAATTAGCAGCGCTGCCGATTTGTTTTGTCGTGATAATCACCTCCGGGCTCCGACAAGCCCCACCCCCGACCCCATCCCTCCGTCACTCACCCAGTACCAGTGATCATGTAGGAGAGAGTGAGGGAATGTGAGGAGGAGAGGCAGAGAGGAGGAGAGAAAGGGAGGGAGAGAGGTGGAATGCTGGATAGGATTACAGGAGCACTAGCAGGACCCGGCTCTGTGGATCAGCACTTTTTAAGAGATCTTTGGGGGCCTGTTGGCTGAACGGTGCGCGCCTACTGGGAGGAAAGGCCAAACACAGCCCAGTTACACTTTTATAGAATGCTTTGTGGAAAAACACCCCTGACACACACCTCGGCGTGGCAGCTCGGTTTGTCATACGGCCCATGGGGCTCCGCTGCCCCGTCACATGACCAGAGCAACGACCTCAGATGGCAGCCTCCTCAACAAGAACAGGCCACACCTACCAGCTGCACTTCTCTCTGGGAAATGAAATAGTCCTGTGTAGCTCAGTTGGTAGAGCATAACACTTGGCAATGCCAAGGTTGTGGGTTCAATGCCCATGGGGGACCAATACAAAAAAAATATAAAAATGTATTATTGACTACTGTAAGTTACTCTGGATTAGAGCATCTGCTAAATGTAAAAGGAATTTAGTCAGTCACTGTGATGTACTTTGGCATCAAAAAGGTATAAGACAACCACCTTTGAGAAATCTGGCTACAGAGAAGCCGGTGAGAATACTGAAGTGGGATAGCAAAACATGTTAATGTTTCTATCAAGTGTTGTTCCTCTCTCTGAGCAGAGTCCCTGCCTCAGCTCTAATCCTTTATGAAATGTTCATAACGTAACACCTCATATGGATGTGTGAGTAATGTCAAACAATTTTTGTTATATTTCTATTAAAACGGGCTTGTGAACTGAGGAGAATCAACACAAGGTGTGTTTCAGCTTATTTACCCAGACAAGCGGAAAGAACACCACAGGAAACAGAACCTCTTAATATTCCGGAGCAGATTTAAAACAAGATGTTGTGATGTGATGGAGGAGCGCAAAGCCTCTATGTGTTAGCAAATGAAGGTCAAAGGCAAGTTCAAACCAATGTGCATATTTTAAACATATTCATAAATGAGGCCCATCAATCTCTGTAGGCTGCAGGGGCTGCTAGGAAATGTGTAGGCACCAATAATAAAAACGGCATGCGTAAAATCATACGGCCTTTGATCACAATGGAAATGTGCTGATGTAGGACATCAGAGAGGCTTTTTGGGCTGTATGATTTGTCTGATAGACCCTCTCTGATCATTACTGAAACACTATGAACAGTAGCAATGTTACGCAACGACGCGCTAAAACGGAGACACAGTCCACAGGGGCCGTTATAGAGATGAAATATCAGCTTCCATTTGACTATTTAGAGGAAGAGGGGGGATGGGGGTAGAGAGAGATGCACCCAGCCAATCAACCCCCCCCCCCCCCTCAAGCTGACCCCTGACCTTTGTCTTTTCAATATGGGGGGGGGGGGTTATTTCAGAAATAAGGCCTGAGGGGGTGTGGTATATGGCCAATACACTAGAGCTAAGGGCTGTTCTTACATATGATGCAACGCGGAGTACCTGGACACAGCCCTTACCCGTGGTATGTTGGACAGAAATCCCAAACCCCAGAGTTGCCTTATTGCTATTATAAAATGGTTACCAACATAATTAGAGCAGTAAAAATAAATGTTTTGTCATACCCATGGTATATGGTCTGATATACCATGGCTGTCAGCCAATCAGCATTCAGGGCTCAAACCACCCAGTTTATAATTAAAGATAAATGCCCCTATGTCTATGGAGGGGGAGGCTTAATACGCTCCCTGGAGTTAGTGTTGATAACTGGAGTTGATTGGGACTGAGTACTTATAACTCCATTAAGAGTAACCAGAGACAGAGAGTTAAAACTGTGGAGTATCCACATATGTGGGAGGGGCATCATTGTCATATTTCCCAGCATGTGCTGTTTTAGGTAGGTTTTTAGAATTGTTTGTTTCAGTATCTGTACTTTCACATGGATTATTTTTGATCTGATGATACACAATGATATGTAAGATACATTTTCCTCAATTCATCTAATCTTTCATCAGTTGGATTTATTGCAACCATTACTGGTGTTAAAGTATAGATGATGTAGGTAGTCTCTAATAACAGTTATCTCCTCCCTGCTCTGACATGCATTTTCAATGTAAGTTGTGGGTGATGTAAAATTATTGGATACCAATTGAGAATGGATGTCATATTGCATGCCACCATGATATGACACAGTAAGAAATATGTAAATGTGTGTAAGTGTGTGTGTGTGTTTGTTTGTGCATATTGAATGATGTCTCTCTTTTTGACTAGTTGATGGGGTTGGGTAATGGTTATCACTGTATCTGTCAAATGTCTGGAACAGTCAAGTGCATGTGTTTGCCAGTATGGTGCATGTTCCTCAGTGACTTTTTTCTCTCTCCTTATTTTCATTCAATTATGTGGCCACCAGAAATGAGCAGCTTGAATGTTCCCAATGTTAAGCATATATCTTGAAAGAAGACAAAAATAGTCATTATAATTCCTTGCTTTCAGTGGTCTCCACAGGCAACGTAGGCTATGCTGTCTTTCCTGTAAACATTGGGAGGGAGAAGTAGAAGGAGGGAGAAGGAGAGAGGGAGAGAGGGAGAGAGGGAGAAGGAGAAAGGGAGAAGGAGAGAGGGAGAAGGAGAGAGGGAGAAATGGAGAAGGAGAGAGGGAGAAGGAGGAGAAGGAGGAGAAGGAGAGAGGAAGAAAGGAGAGAGGGAGAAGGGAGAAGGAGAGAGGGAGAGAGGGAGAGAGGGAGAAAGGGAGAGGGAGAAGGAGAGCGGGAGAGAGGGAGAAGGAGGAGAAGGGGAGAAGGAGAGAGAGAGAGAGGAAGAAGGGGAGAAGGAGAAGGAGAGAGGGAGAGAAGGAGAAGGAGAGAGGGAGAAGGAGAAAATCCTCCTTGTAACAAAGCCATTATATGTGAATAAGGCTGATGGGGACTGGGCTGACATGACGCCATGCCGCTCTGTGTGATAGCGCTCTGCATGAGAGCATCCAGAACATTACACACCCCTCAGCGCACACATAAATACACAGACACAGAGACACAGACACAGACACAGACACAGACACACACACACACACACACACACACACACACACACACACACACACACACACACACACACACACACACACACACACACACACACACACACACACACCATTAACCTAAAAATGAAACACTTAATGCCCAGCAGAACTATCAGTATCTGTATTAATTTACATCAAATAAAAAAAGGAACTAATAACTTATCATTTCATATTCCCCTCCCCTATTTCTTGTGATAAAAGTCCATCTCCAGTGAAAATGGAACCTCAATAATATGGGGGTACTTCACATACGTATATAGCTTTTTTCAAACACTATGTCCTGCTCTCTGTGCGTCCATACAAGACGGACGGGTTACTGCTTATGGTAATACAGAGGCTCTAATGGACTTGGAAACACTTCGTTTTTTCTGAAACGCCATAAAACAGCAGGAAATTACCAGCTTCCATCCAACATATGTCAACAGCAGGATGTAGTTCTTAAATATATTAATACATGAATATTTCAATTTTTTTCCACCCAAAATATGAGGCCAAAATAATCCATTATGATGCATATAGGTACAGAGAGAGACAGAGAGGTGCATGGGCCGTGGCTGCTTTAAATGTTATATTTCCATGATTGGTTCATTCTTTCCATTTCCTGTCCATTGTGCCAGTGCAAAAGCCATTGTCTGCGCTGTGGCTCTGTTCAGGGCTCTGTTCGGCCCTCAGAAAGGCTGTCCCCTGGGAGCTCTGAATCTTTTATTAATCAGGGCCACTGCGCCACAGACACAGCCTTGCTTATCTAATTTAGCAGCCCAACTGCCTCAGATGGAGAAGGGCTGGCCTGGGTGTGGGGAGAGGGGACTGGGGAGTGTGGTGCCTCTTTCAGCCCCTCTCTACTGCGGGGGAGACAGAGGGGGGTCTTGGGGGGGGGGGGGGGCGACCTATCAGACACCTCGTCACCAAGCTTTCGGACTGAATCACAATACAGCAAATTACCTTCTGCTGACAAGAAGAAATGAATGTGGCGCCCGTATAAAAAAAAAAAAGGATTGTCAGGAAGAGGTGACACATTGATTGCTTAGTATGCGCATCCTGGAGGCTGCTGGCACCAGACATCCTGGAGGCTAGGGTTCAGACCCTCCTCCCTATTTATATGTAGAAGAGGCGCAGCAGCGATGGGGGATGAGAAATTGAAATGCCATGTTAGATTGGGGGGCACCCTCTCGAGCCAAGCTCCCCAGCCCTCTGGTCCAGAGGATGTGTTCTGGAGAACTGCTACGCTCATACTACCACACTACCATTACCACACTACCATTACCACAAATGCAGGACTCCACAGGATCACAATGGAAAAGACTAAAGGTGCTTTACAGCATCACCAGCTACCTGAATGAGCTCTCACACACATACACTACGTTCCAACACAGATATATAAGACTAGTGAGGGCCTGTGTATAGTCACATGACACAACCTGGTCTCTAAGTAATGTTTTATTCCCTCTTTGGTTCCCTGTGTCTGTACCCCCTCTGTCCCCTCACACCCCCCCCCCCCCCCTCATCTGTGTCATGGCTCAGATGAATCAGTGTCACCGGTGTTGAGAGCACTTACTGTCAACCCCAACGCCCCGGGCCACGCCACTGATGGACACAAACTATAAAATATCACCCCCCTGGGGAGGCATTGCTCAGCCACTGCCCCACAGCCCCGAGCTGGAGAGCTACTCTAGGTTTGTGCGTGTTTGTGTGTCAGATAGTTTGTGTATGTGTGTTTTGACCATGTAAGTATGGTTTTGTGTGTGCAGTCCTGTGTACAATAGTGTGTGATGGGGGAGAGGAATGGCTGGGAGTGTATATCAAGCAAGAAAAATATCCGATTGTCATGTCAGAGGATAACACTCTCCCTGGTTTTAAGGCTCCTGTTTAACAGCCCATTTAGAGAGAGATTATAAGAAATAAGAGGAGACTAGCCTCTCTGATCCATGCTGAGACTCCACAGAACCAGCACCGTGCTGACCCTCCTCCCCTGGTCCTTCTCTCCTTCAGGATCCAGGCTCAGCCAGCCAGACATCCAGTCCTGCTAACCCTGCTCTGCTCTGGAACTCAGTGGATGGATGTTGGACACCCTGGCTGAAATACTATGCTTGTCTCCTGGCTGCTGTAGCGCAGCAGGGGGGTTCTTTCCAGCCCCCTGACTTCAAATCCCCAGCCTGCACGGGTCACTGGGCTGCTATCCCTGCTTTCAGATCTGCAAGGTTAAAAACCATGTCTCTCTCTGTCATTGAAGGAGAGTGCATATGAGTGTTGTTTGTATGTATGTTTATGTGTGTGTGTGTGTGTGGGGTATGTGTTTGCATGATCCTACACATTTCATATAGAGGATATATCAAATACACATACAGTAAGTAGATACACACAACCAGTCCCACATTTACTGCTATACATCCTGAGGAGAAATCCCCTATACATACAATCATCCTGTTGGCTAACCAATTCAGCTCGCTGAAACCCCAAATATTGACTATTCATTTGCTCTGTCTGCTTTAGCGGTCTGTCGCTGCTTGACTTATCTAATCAAGGCGCATTACCAGGGCTCCTCCGAGATCCAAGGACGAGTGAATTAAGAGAGGGAAGGAAGGGAGGAGAGGTAGCGCAGTGTAGCGCCACAATGAGCGTCAGGCAGGCTGGGGGAGGGCGTGAGGACCATGGGGCCTAACAACGCAATTCTAATTGTACCTGTTTACTTTGCGGGCGGAGTGAGAGTCCTTGGGCATCTCGAGTGGATTGGAGGAGCACAAGGTTGGAAATGGACAGAGTCAAATGCAGGTCACTGATTACAATGTATCCACCTTTTGTCTTTGTGATGAGGTCAGGTTGACCGCTCGCTCAGACAAACACACAGCTCAACGTGGCTTAGTAGATCAGACGGGATCAGAACAGTTCTTCTAACAAAAGAAAGACGAAAACAACAAATACAGCAATGTTTAAATATATGCTTTGTATTTATTTGTTAGCTTTATTAGCACTGTAGCTTCAGAGAAATACCCATTAGTCCTGAAAGTGTTAGTAAGTCTATGGTCCTCAATACAGTATAAACATCTTAAATGACATCCTATTGTCTTGAATGGAGTATCCTGTATGTGTTTGGGTCAGGTACAACAGCTTCTTATAATTTAATGGTAACTTCAAATCCCGGGGCTCAATAACCTCAGTCGTACCGTAGAACTAGATTCCATCTCTGATAGCGCTCTGAGCAAGCTAAGGTAAGATGGTGGCGGTTGCCTAAGCAACGGCTTGTGCCTCAGAAGGAAATAGCCACTCTGATTCTCAGATTTGGTTTGCTTTGTACAGTGCCATTTGATGAATGCTTGTTGAGTCCGACCAAAGCCTTTCCCAGTGGTTTCGGAAGGGGAGGGGTGGTGTGCCTAGTCCCTGTCCCTGTCGGAGGGTGCAGAGGACTGAGTGATGAAGGGGTGGAGGCCCTCGCTGTGACCCCTCCACCAGTAACCCGACTCCTGCCGCTGTCACCCAGCTCCCCGGGCCTGTGTATGCCGGGCCTGCCTAGACGCCATAAAACTCATCTATAATTTCTGATGAGTGTAATGCCGTCTCCACTTCATGATTATATGATATTCCTCACCTCAGCCACAGCCGATGAGGCCAGGGGGCTGCTGTCTTAATGAGGTGCCTCAGAGTTCAGGATGGGGGAAGGAGAGATGGAGAGATGAGGAGATAGAGGGAGGGATGGAGGGCAGGGGAGCCAGTATGCATAGGCGAAAACCAAGCTAGCCAAATTGCAAAACATCACATCAGGAGAATAATTTATACTTTTTTTATTTTTTTATTTTATTTTTTATTTAACCTTTATTTAACTAGGCAAGTCAGTTAAGAACAAATTCTTATTTACAATGACAGCCTACCTACAGGGTCTGCCCCTGGAGCAAATTAGGATTATTGTCTGAGTTCACTGTGATAATGTGTAAACATAATGTACCTCAAAAGCAGTCGGTGAGGAAGAGACCACAGGCCAGAACAAGCCATTCCGACCACAGAGCCAAGCCCACATAACAAAGAGAGACCAGCCATTAAAGCCATGCTCAGGGATATAACGTACCACTCCATAATAAATGCATGATCAGTGATCACTACAACATCCTGGTCCTGATGAGGACCACCTACGTTAGTCAGATTCCCTGAGTGCCATTCCTTTTCTATTGCAGTGCATAGCGGTGCTGATGATCGTTCCTCTGGATGATATGAATAAGTAAATAACAACATTTTTCCAGTCGTTTAATCTCGGAGCAGGGCAATTAGTTAGATTGTAGCTTGTGGGGCTTTTTCTGTCCTTATTATTGTTACTGAAATGTCAGGCTCTTATTTAGCTATGGGATGAATAATAAATATGCTGTAATTACTGTCCTCAATGAGCTAACAGGCTAGATGTTTTAATGGCGGAGGGTTTCTTTCTTTATACCACCTTTCTCTCTCTCTCCTTTCTTTCTCCCTCCCTCTCTTTAATTGGATCTTGTAATTAGTTTCTCTGATGGATCTGGGAGGTCTGAGGCGTCCTCTGCAGCGTTCATTAGCGTCCATGGAGGAGGGGGCAGCTCTTTAAAAGCTCTCCCTGTTTCTGCCCTGCCTTGACAGACACAGACCAACACACTATGAGCTTAACAGAGAGGAGAGGAGAGGAGAGGAGAGGAGAGGAGAGGAGAGGAGAGGAGAGGAGAGGAGAGGAGAGGAGAGGAGAGGAGAGGAGAGGAGAGGAGAGGAGAGGAGAGGAGAGGAGAGGAGAGGAGAGGAGAGGAGAGGAGAGGAGAGGAGAGGAGAGGAGAGGAGATTGTCCCTTTCTACCTATAATTTATCAACTTCCTGCTATTATAGTTTTTTTTCAAATGAGCATATTTGTGTCAGTTACTCAATTATTTTGTTTTAGAACAGGCACCAAGCTAAACAAAGGCCTAAAGAAGAGAGCCAAACGAGAAAGCAGGATAGGCAGATATGAAGATACAGTGACATATAAGTAGTCTGACAGCATATTGTTGTTACTCTGAGGTAATGGTTAGCAGTATGGTTTTACATTTGAGTACTCGTATCTAAAATCCATTATATCCGGTATAGAGTATGACTGTTATGTGTGTGTCTGAGTGATCTGAGCTGGTAAAAATATAATTCATGTTCTAATTATAGTCAGCAAAGCACATTCTATTTAAATAGACACATATAATGTCCAGACATACACAACCCCTCCTCCAGCACCCCAATACCCCCTCCTCTTCCCCGTTCCCTCTCTCCGCTGGCCAGCTACACTAGACATCTCTCCCTAATCAGCAGCCTCACCGCGCACAGACTGGTTGCCATAGTAATATGCTGGCTGGTCGACATGGCAACCGCTCTGAGGTCCACTATTAAAATGATGAGAGAGAGAAAGGGAGGGAGGAAGGGAGACAGACTGTCCAAGATGTCGGGGGTGGGGGAAAGAAATATGGCAGAGCAAGAAAGGGGAAACAGCAGAGAAAAATGAATAGAAGGAGAGAGCGAGAGGGGGAAAAGGGAGAGGGAGGCGGGGAGGAGAGAGAGTATCTCTGGAGCTGTGTGAGCTACCTGAGGCATTGTATTCAGTGCTCCTGATATAATTTGTTGCAACAATGCCATTAACCTAATGTATGACGTCATTTACTTTATGGCTTAGTATAAATGTATACACATGAAAAATGTATGTGCAGCTCTTCCTAATCTAGAAAAAGGATTGTAAATTAATATTGCGTTTTAAGAGCTACTTAGATTATTATTGCCAATATACTTGTAACATACCTGAAATAAGATATGAATACATTTATATTTACAAAGTATAAAGAGTTTTATGGACTGCAGGGCCATTATGATGATCAACAGTGACACCTGAAAACTTTATGTTAAAAAGGACCAACGGGTTGTCATTTGCTGTCTCCTATTATGACTAGGAGCAGTCACAGCACTCACTGCTTTTAGTCAGTCTGGCCCAACAACAATAACACAACCAGCCTTTCAATAACATGCTGGTCTTTATCACACTAACTCTCTTTGTACCCATATGCATGCAAACATATTAGATGCTAACTCTTCATTCTTGTTGCCTTGTCAGACTGGGGAGCGGTGTGTAAAATGCTGCTGTCATTTAACAAAAAATTTAAAAACACCCAGCAGCCTCGTTCATATCCCCAGTCCAGCTTTGTCACTGACTGAGCCATAGTGCACTTTGACTGAACTGGGGGAAATACACCAGGGACCACATCTATACTGCTCTCAGTCTCTCTCTTTCTCCATCTTCCTCTATCACTCTCTCTCTCCTCTTTTCCTCCTCTCTTCATCTGACTCTTTTCGCTTTCTTCACCTCTATCAGTCTTTCTCTCCACTAATTTGTCCCTCCCGTCTCTCCTCTCCTCTCCTCTCCTCACCTCTCTCTCTCTCTCTCTCTCCCTCTCTCTCTCTCTCTCTCTCTCTCTCTCTCTCTCTCTCTCTCTCTCTCCATTAATCTCTTTTCTCTTTCTCTTTGACTAAATCTCTCTGTCTTTCTGTGCCTGTATGTCTGAGTCCCTAATGAATTAAATATCATTCCATGAGGATGCTGCTGCAGTAGCCAAACCCAATGGCATTTTGTTGCTTTTTTCCTTTTGTGCGTGAAATTCCTTTGTGAATCGGAGCAACTCCCCCACCCCCCACACCCGAGAGCCTTATGAAAGATAGCTCATTGATGTCCATACTGCGCCATCAGCCCGGGCTTCACTAGCACACCACTCACAAGCAATTAAAGTGAGCTTAAACAGAGTAAGAAAGTGCGTCATCCTCTTAATGCAATTAAGGAAGTGTGCACACACAGACGCAGGAGAACACACACCCACATAGAGCATACTGAAGAAAGGCTAGCAGAAAAGGTTAATTTGTCAGGCAACACAAGCCCCTGGCCTGGCCTGGCCTGGCCTCACCCTTCACAACTCCAGCAGGCCAAAACAAGAGAGGGATTCATCAGAGAGAGAAACACACTCACCATCATCAGAGTCGCTGTCTCTCTACTGCCGCTCTAAAAAAACACCTTATCTTCCCTGGCCTAGATGCCTTCTACAGCAGCAGCTGACCACTGTTCCAATGACAGGGCTGTGGTCTGACACAGATTACTTTCACTGTGAGACTCACCCACAATTACAAGCACTGGCCGATCAATTAAAATCAGCAAAGGCCTCATTAAAACATCCGGCCGCTCTTCACTTAGACCAATTTAAGATGTGAATGGCTGCTAGCTCAGGGGCCATTTTGCCTCTGCAGATGGATGCCTTATTATTTATGGCTAGAAAGTCCTGGCTCCATCCCACTCACCCTCCCGCCTTGGTGGTGGGGGAAAGTTAATTTCGGTGTTGCGGCAAGGGCGTCCCACAGCCCCAACACGTCAGACAGCTGGGAAACAGCTTTAGAAAGCTCACTACTCATTTCCTTCACTTTAGCATCTCATCCTCCTACTGCCTCCTCCCCTCCACAGCTTCATTAACATTCACCGGGCCAGCCAAGCCAAGCCAAGCCAGGTCCAGCCAGAAGATCGGCCCAACAGGATAGGGCAGGAAGAATTGGAGGTATCAGAAGGTAAGCTTCTACCGTGCCTCACACACACGTCACATACACAAACAGATATCCCCTCGACAGAGGCATCAGTGCGTGTGTGCTCACAGTGGTATCTTTTGTTGGACATAATTAGTATTGATCTGCCCATTATGGTGTATTACGCACCAATTGGATTTCCCTAAGTTTCAAGTCAAGTTCATTGGCTGGTAAGTGACAGGACCTAAAGCGCCAGGCTTAGCCAACACTGGAGAGTACAGCTTGACGTAGCTGACCCACTGGTTGACACAGTGGTCTGACACACACACACACACACAAACACACACACACACACACACACACACACACACACACACGCACAATGCAGGACAGTAGGGCACTTTACTACCAACACAGACTAAAATAGGTTTTCCTAAAAGTGTCTAATCAATCGAATCAATACAGGAGTAGATAACAAAGAGGGAATTGAACATTGAATTGAATAAAGGAAAATCCTGAGTGTGTTCAGAACAAACTGAGGAGAACAGTAATGAGCAGGCATGTGGCTTTCTAACAGGAACAGGAGGGCCTCACTTTACCTTAAATAATGTACAAGAACAAGAATTAGGCAAGCCTCCTCAGTGCAATTTAACAATGATTAAAACGTTTGTATTCAACCTTAACATACAGTAGTCTCACCAATGGGCACTAAAGTAACATTCATAGGACAAAACAACTTTAGTCAAACCTACAGTATGTCTAAAAGGAGGCTGTTTTGGAGGGATACAGTAGCAGGGGAAGGCAAGGGCCAATAGAACGGGAGGGAGATCATGTTTGTACAGATTAAATTAGAAAGTGCAAACAAAGCGGGCCCTTGATGGACCAGAGTAATACAAAAGCTCAGCAAGGCCCTGTGACAGCAGACTATTCATTACCGCTCTTAACTATTTAATCAGTCTGCCGTACCCAGAACCCTAACATTAGGGCTACAGATACACACAGACAGACAGACTGTCCGACAGAGAGGCAGACAAGCACTGCAGCACAGCACTGGGACGTATTCAGAAGTAGAGGAGGTACGTCAGGCCATGTACACTGCATTATAGGTATCCTAATGTGTCTGTTTGTGTCTGTGTATGTTGACATGGCGATGCCCACAGTGTCTGAGCAGGGCTGGAGGTGGTAAGGTGAACTCTCTCCTTCTCCGTCCCCCCCAGGGTGCTGTGCTACATGGGGGAGACATGTTATCTGTACAGGGTGAGAGTAGGGAACTAAAGCCAACGAAAGTACCCTCTGGTGCTCACAGCCCTCCTCAATTAGTCCACAGCTGGGCCTCCCTCCGAGCCCTCCTCAATTAGTCCACAGCTGGGCCTCCCTCCCCGAGCAGGGAGTGGTCAATTTATCTACCACTTTTAATTGGGAGAGTTTATATACCCCAAACCCCTGATCCTCCTCTCCCTCTCGAAGACAGCCCACCACACCCCCACCACACCCCCCCATCCCTGGACTAGGGTATCAGTCTTCATTTAAACCATCTCTGCGAGCATTAAATGGAAATCAATCTTGTAAGTTTAGCAAATAGTTAATTACTGCTGGGCTTCAGATTGATCTGGAGGGGAGTGCTGGCAGCTGAGCCATTTGTCTCCTTCATCTGCTATTAAAAATGAGAAAAGAAGAGAAGAGATTGAGAGATGGAGAGATAGTGAGAAAGAGGAGGGGATCATGGGTTAGATGTTGGAGAAGAAGAGGGGAGAAGTCAATGAGGGGTGAGGGTGTGTTAGAGGAACGGGGTGACTACACAGACACACTTTATAATTAGTCTTGATTATTTTTGTATTACTCATTTCGCATTGCAGGTAAGACTCATCATTATCCTGATTTTCCACAGAAAAGAGAGTGAAATAAAAGCTTCATTTGTAAAGATCCAATATGATTGGTGCCCATTAACGACGTTACAATGAACCTTTTGTCAGTTTAAGAGCTTTGGGAAAAACATATCATTGCCTCTGCTATTCTCACACCGGTGAAATGTGCGTTTACGCATTAATTACTAGAAATGAAAGCTTTATAAAACCATATGCAAAACCGATTGTAAAAGAGAAGATTATCTGAGTAAAGATATCCTTGTTTTATGTCAACGTGAGTTATAAGAAACGGCTAAAGAAGAGCTGCTAAACACTATCTAAACCCTAGTTCATCACAATTTGTACTGTAACCACCATCCTGGTTCCTCTCTAGGTTTCTTCCTAGGTTTTTCCTAGCCACCGTGCTTCTACATCTGCATTGCTTGCTGTTTGGGGTTTTAGGCTGGGTTTCTGTATAACACTTTGTGACATCGGCTGATGTAAAAAGGGCTTTATAAATACATTTTATCCTTAAACATCCATGAATTAAATATGTTATAAGCGTGCTGTAACAAAAACCGATAAAGATTAAAACAAGAAATTCTTTCAGTTTCTGGCTTTGGTAAGGCAGGCCCTCAGTGTGATTTAGTGACTAAATCTAAGAATACGCTCTGATAGCATTCAAGCCCAGGCCGCTGGATCTGGAAGCTGTACATCTCTCAAACACTGATGACTAAAGAGTTCTGGGATCCTCCTGTAATCCTGGCCTGGAAGAACCATTTCACTTGGCTTCCAAAGATATGTCACATCACTCCCAACAACAAAGAGACAGCAGACACCCCACTCCTGCCTCTACAATGAGCTACTTCACTGCAGCACACCAGGGCCTATCACTGCCTCTTCAACTCTGCTCCACACGACCACCCCACCACCACAGCATCACCACCACACCATCACCACCACTCTGACACCAAATGTAAAGTCCAACTACCCCCCAAATCCCTCCCAATTATAAAAGGTCCTTGAGTTGCTGTTTCCCCCCTCTCTCCAGTCTCTCTCCAGCTCCTGTCTGATTGCTGCATGTGGGACGAGCGGAACAGGCAATCACACGCAAAGCACCGAGGACCAAGAGGGGCCTGAAAAAAAAAAGACAGATCCAAAACATAAAAAATAAACTAAAGGGGGACTCCTGCACCGCAATTACAGGCCATCCAGTCAGGCCCCAGCTCTATCCAGCTCTCGAGGGCTGCCGTGATTTCCGACAGAAAAGGTTATTTGTTTTTATTGGAGGAAATAGATGCTGGGTGGCTTTAAATGGCACAGTAATGCGTGGGTGTTGGAGGGAGGCCTGCTGAACTCGCTGTCCCCAGGGTCCCATTGCGAAGCCTGTGGGTCGGACGCGTCGAGGCCATCACGTACCCTCTCCCGCAGCCCCTGTCTCCTACTGCTCATGCTTGACCCACAGGTCACTGCAACTCTCTCTGGCCTTGAACTCAACCTGGCCCGCTCCCCCTCCCCCATCACTACATTCTCCCCTCCTAACCCACACTCCTTCACCCATCAAAACAGAAAAGCTGCAGCACCATAGCATCTGATATTTCTACCGTCTTCCTCTGTGAAGCCGCAATTCAACACTACGGGATATATTTAAGACTTTATTTGCAAAATGCTACATTGTTTTTTCATCAGAAATGATTGCTTATGGGTACCTTCATGTGTGTGTAAAAAATTACCAGTTCTCAGATGTTTAATTCATGTACTGTTCAAAAATATGAATGCAACATGAGTCACAGTTCATATAAGGAAATCAATTGAAATAAATAAATTAGGCCCTAATCTATGGATTTCACATGACTGGGCAGGGACGCAGCCAATCAGAATGAGTTTTTCCCCACAAAAGGGCTTTATTACAGACAGAAATCAGCTGTCCAAGTGGCTGGTCTCAGACGATCCCGCAGGTGAAGAAGGCAGGTTACACGTGGTCTGAGGTTGTGAGGCCGGTTGGATGTACTGCCAAATTCTCTAAAATGACGTTGGAGGCAGCTTATGGTAGCATTCTCTGTCAACAGCTCTGGTGGACATTCCTGCAGTCAGCATGCCAATTGCATTCTCCCTCAAAACTTGAGACATCTGTGGCATTGTGCTGTGTGACAAAACTGCACATTTTAGAGTGGCCTTTTATTGTCCCAGCACAAGGTGCACCTGTGTAATGATAATGCTGTTTAATCAGCTTCTTGATATGCCACACCTGTCAGGTGGATGGATTATCTTGGCAAAGGAGAAATGCTCACTAACTGGGATAAACAAACAACATTTCAGAGAAGCAAGTTATTTGTGCATATGGAACATTTCTGGGATATTTTATTTCAGCTCATGAGACATGGGACCAACACTTTCCATGTTGCGTTTATATTTTTGTTCGGTATAGATTTTAGATGTGTATGAAAATGAAAATATATATCCATTGTTTAGCTGTGATACTGGAATGTAAAAAAATGTAAATTAAAAATGTAATCTTAAGATCAATGTACTTGATAAGAGCATCTGCTAAATTTTTACATACAGATCTCATATTACTGTATTGAATTTTATATATATATAATATATATAAACATACCAATATATATAAACAAATTATATCACCATCAAGTGATAGATTTTAAACAAATACATGTATGTCATTGAACAACCCCATGCCATGATAAGATAGTGAAAAAATACACCAATCATAATTTCTTTAAACAATAAAAGCAAATTTACCAACGTTTCTGAAAATGAATATATAGCATTTTGTAATCAAACTCTTCATATACACATATTTCATATAAACAAAAAAACATTTAAAAGTAATATTTTTCAGCGCTGGAATTTTAGTAAAAAAAGAACATATTGTTGAGCCAGCTAAATGATACTGTATATATCGGAGCTCCTAACAGTACAGAGTAGAGTGAGTCTGTGGCCATGGTTTCTGCTCTGGGGTCCTACCCAGGCTTAGATTCTGACACATAAATATCATCATTCCCAGGAATTGTGTGTGTGTGTATGCGTTCGTGTGTACATGTTTGTCTGCTCTCCAGTTCTTCTATAGCAGCACATGTGAAAAAATGTCCAGTGTGTGCGGCGGCTGCATTTGTAATGACCGTCCACATATTTCCCGTCACGAGCATGTGTCTGCTCTGCAGATCCAAAGAGGAGACGGGAGGAGAGAGGAGGGAGAAGTATGCGGCCATATTTGTCTTTGTGCTGTGCCGCCGGTATGTGTACTCTGCTGTGTGTGACGTTTGTTCAGCATGTGTAAGCTATGATCTGCCTGATCCTGGTGAAGTGCTCTTTAAAAGGCGTATGTCTGAGTCCAGTGATAGGCTGTGATAGGCAGTAATCAGAGATGCATGCTTTTATCTGCTAATAAGTTACACTTCATAGCACAGAGTGCATTTGTCTGCATGTGTTCGGCCATTATTTTCTGCACATGTTTAGTGGTAATATGTTTATGTGTGCACCGGTATATTTCTACTGTCATTTGTGTCTGATGTGAGAGTGAAATGTATGCGTGTGTATATGCGATTTGTGTCTATGTGCACATCTTCAGTGATGTGCAGACATGTCGTGTGTGTGTGTATGTGTGTGTGTCTGTGTGTGTGTGTGTGTGTGTGTGTGTGCTGTCCACAGCCCTGCTCTGCTCTCCTCCTCATCAGTATTCAAGGCAGGTGGGCTACCGCTCTGACCCACAGCTCAGTACCTAATGGAGGGGCTGATGGGAGCCTGACGATGGCCACAAGGTCCCGACACACACACACACACACACACATTACACACTACATACACACACACACCCACACACACACACACCCACACACACACACACACACACACACACACACACACACACACACACAGACACACACACACACACACACACACACACACACACACACACACACACACACACACACACACACACACACACACACACACACACACACACACACACACCCACACACACACACACACGTAAACACACTCTAGGGTCCACTTTAAGTACGTACTATGTGCTCTGGACACATTGCTGCCCTAGTTTCAGGGTAAATTGATTACATTGGTCATTTAACATAGGTTGTTTTTCTTTTCTTCAACACGCCAGGGATGCAATTTGATCAATTTTGTCACCTCTCAGAGTTATTGAGTAAGGAATTATACCGCAGGGCGGTTCTCTGCTGTTGTTGCTTTACTTTCAGCCTTTAATTGCCTCAACAACAAACTTTCCCAGCGAACCACTGCCCCTCTAAGTTGATTGCCAGGAAGTGCAGGGAATTAGAACATTAATGTCACACCAGGGTCAGTGCATTAGAGCTCTGGCTCTGCTCACATAAACTATCAGAAACCTTATTTTCTGTCTACAATATCACAGAAACTGTGTCCCCACCGTTGACTCCATGGAAGAAAATGAAAATGCAATTTTGAGTTTATTTATATTTCCTTTAGAACTGCTTATAGCACAACGTTCTCCACCACTAGACCCTACAGCAAGTCCTTTTAATGCACTTCTCTAAACCTGTGAATGACTTCACAGTGTATACCAGGAAAGAAGAACCACAGCCTACTACACAGACTCCAGGAACAAAAAGTGAACTCCTTGAGATTACTAAATACCAGACCCAAGCACCTAAAGCCAGAGATTCTCACAACAATCCCTTTCCAACCTGCCTCTCCTAACTCCACTCACCTCCTCTCTCTGAGGCCTGGACAGATCCCCTGCTCCCTGTCTTAGCTCTAATACAGTGGCTGTGTGTCTGGGCCTGTTCTCCCTCTCTCCCCCTCTCTCTCCTCCTGAACGAGGGACACAGAGCTGACAGGCTGTGACCCAGGGGCCCCGGGGGCTCCCAGAGAGAGGGGTAATGCGCGGCACCCTTGGCACTCCCAGGGCCGCCGGCAGCTTTGATCCAGGGGCCCCTGCTCGGGTCTCCTGATGCCCGGTGAGGAAATTCGCAGGAACAACTGGAAGAGGCCTGTGTTTATTCAGTTCCCTTTAATGAGGAGAGGGGGGGATTATCAGGGGCCTGGATCTCCCTGAAAAAAAGAGAAAAAGAAAACTGCTGCTCCAGATGTTGTTCTACCTTTGGCCACTTCAACAGAGAAGATAGAGCAAGAGAGAGAAAGAGAGAGAGAGAGAGAGAGAGAGAGAGAGAGAGAGAGAGAGAGAGAGAGAGAGAGAGAGAGAGAGAGAGAGAGAGAGAGAGAGAGAGAGAGAGAGAGAGAGAGAGAGAGAGAGAGAAATATACTTTTTGGAGGGGGAGAGGAACCCTTTTATTTATATATTTCCTGGTGTTTTCTTCTTTCTTCACCGTGTCCAGATGTGGGAGCTGGCTGGCCATCTCAGGGTGAGCCTAGGGAGAGCAGTGGGAGAGAAGGGGGCTCTGGAGGGGGGCAGGAGTTCTGAGGGGCCTGCCGCTCAGGAGAGCCACAGGCATGCGATTTTTGGGAGCTTTGCTTTTAGCAATTTGTGCTGCCTTATGGGGAAAAAGCAGCTATTTCCTGAACCAGTAATAAAAGCTCTAATGTATTATTTTTGCTGTGTCTTACACATAGCCTTATTGTAATTCTAGTTTAAGCAAGAGAAAGTGACACTCATGCAGACGTATGAGATCTTTCACACAGGGGCAGAAACATAAGCATGGAGTTAGATGGACAAGTCACCCTGGACATGGATACAGGTGGTCTGGGGGGGAGGACATAACCCTACTCTGTATCATGACTGGCCTCTACCTGTAGAGAGAGGAGACAGACAAACCTAGCCTGACCAGACCAGACCAGCCCTTGGCCCCCAGCCTCAGACAGCTGACCTGATCAATACTCTCTATTGTCAACTCATTGAGGAGGGGATTAGGGGCTGGCCACTGGTCACACAGCACCATACACAGAGGTCAGAGGTCAGTCTGACTTGACGGTTTACATGTGGCTTACACGCACACGCTCTGCCTAGTTAATAGTGTCAGCTGAGGCACCGCCCCCAAACACTGCAGTCTGGCAACACCCCTACTTCCCAAGTGTTACTGACCTCTCCCTCCCTAATCTGCACAGCCAGACTGGCCTTAACCCCTTCCAGTCTGACCCTTGACCTCTGAACCTGCTGACCTTTCCAAGTTCAAGGCTAGGCCAGTGAGGCGAGGGAGTGATAGGGAGAGGAGAAGAGAACACTAGAGGGCCATATGCTGGTGCTAAGCACCATGGACATTCAGGGATCTGCATGGCCTGAATCTCTAAAGAACAGAAAACAAACATGAACAGACTGGAAATGAAAGGGCTCTTGAAAGGAAGTCTCTATCCCTCAGTAGATCCCACAAAGCCCATATGTGTGTGTATGTGTGTGTGTGTGTGTGTGTGTGTGTGTGTGTGTGTGTGTGTGTGTGTGTGTGTGTGTGTGTGTGTGTGTGTGTGTGTTAGGCCCATTCATTTACAAGTCTTCCACTTCACAGCCATAAAACTACACTTGAGTGGATTAATGAATAAAAATGATTAGTAAAACCACATAATGCAGACATCTAATTAGGAGAGATTGCCTAAACATCTGTTTTTTTACATTAAAGCATCTTGAAATTTCGCATAAAAGAGAGCCTTGTATTTATATGATAATTACTTCTAGCATTAAACACAGTGGGGCTTCAACATTAACTATTAAATAAGTTGTTGTTGATTCTAATGAATCGGGGCCTCAGAGGGCACCAGAAGAGCCCTTAGTGAAAATAGGACATAGCTGGATGCACTGCGATTTCATCCACCATCATTATCATGGTGACACACTGTTTTGGCAAAGTCAACTCACCTTTTTGCATTTTATTTTCAATTGAGACCTTACATTTCGTTCAGCGTAACCTCCAACTAACAATATATGAACAGAAGCTCATTAATGAAATATTCACTCAATTGATAATATATTATGAAGTGAATATTTCATCAATACTATTCATTTGCTAAATAATAATAACAAAATATTTCTTTAAACAATTTCAGTCACATGCTAATTTCTACCTTCGTAGTATAATTTCATTTTCTAGGGGCTGATTAAATAGTTATTCAATGTATAAGAAACATTTTAAATAATCACAATTATTAATTAATAGTGTGTGACTATAAAATTGTACTTAAGGAACATGTTACAATGTTTGCAAGGCAAAACTTCATTTAATCCATCCTATGAAAGTACAGCTTACTCTGTAATAATTCCAGGCCACGGATGCTTTGGCGTGACAGAAGATTTCATAGTCAGCGTCTGTGATTTCTACCTGTATATTGTCCCCACTAAAGTCACATTTTGAGAGTGGTGGCTCTCCATTTTTTATTCCTAGTGTTGTGTGAGTGACAGAGTGCTGGAATGACATACGACAGGTGGACACAGTCTCCAGATCAATACTGTAATGGGCTTCTGCACATCCACTGTCATGGAAGAACACTCTCCACCAAACCAGCTGTCCTCTCTGCCTCATAGTGGAGTTCTCTAACTAAATGCATTGAGCAAGGTTAAGAAATTAAATAAAAAATCATCAGACAAAGATGGATGTTTTTGAAGCGCTCACAGTGAAATTCACACAGAATTTTTGAGGACACACTTACCGACTGTTGCCGGGGTGTTACCAGGAACCTTCTTCACAGACCTGAAAGGCACAAGAGGAGATAATCATTATCTGCAACCTTCAAACGAATATGAAATCCAATTTGATTTCATCCATTTCAATTACTGTCCTCAAAGAAAACAACAAGCCACAATTGTCACGTTGAATCGTCAGCTTTCCCGATTTGCATACTTTTGTAAGTAAACATTCTCCTTACTGACCAATAAGGCCACACTTATCACAGAACAGGGCCTTGTGTATGAATGGGCCTGGGCAACATGAGCTTGCAAATGGGAGGCAGGCATTATGACCACATTCTTCATGTACGTACACTCATTTCTGTCTGCAAGCTAAGCTTTTATGCTGTTTGTTAGTGGGGTTCATTTCAACCCAAAGGCTAGAAAAGGAAACCTCGCAGACACGATATGTATAGAATACATAAAAAACATTTTACAAAAGGAGGGGAGAACCTCAGCTTTGAATGTTTAGTAATATCCCTCCTCCTGCCTTTTATTTCCACATAACTATCATATCTCCCATATTGACAGGCAGACACAGAGTGCCCATTCACACATGTTCAATCACCTGTGGTATCTAAATATTTTACAACCAAACATCGAAATTAACAACACATTTGTTTAAACACTATTTCTTTCATTCCCAGTGAGAGGCGGGGCCTAGCCTCCTCCGGCCCGTCAATCCCTGACCCGTGCCCTGCCTCAAGACAAGGGGAGCGATGCCTCTGTGTTACGGTTGATTCCAGGTCAGTGGATTATATTGTGGTTTTGGGGGGCTGCTGATTCCACATGCATTTTAATAAGGGGGTAGCAGAGTAGCAGGCTGTAGGTCAGGCAGATTTATAAGCCCAGTGGAGGGATGGAGAGACCTGGACTGCTGTCTCCTCTGGCCTCCAGCTTCCCCCTGCACCATTACCCCAGAGTGAGATATAGTGGGATATTGATCCCAATGCCACTTCATTTCGCAATAACTATTACATGATATTCTCCCCGGTCCCCTGATTTATGCTGCCCTGCTATTTGCATTAGTAGTAAGTGTTTTTCTATACGGACTGAGCTGAGCTGAGCTGAGTCTTGCAGCCACACCAGGAGACACACACATCCATACCACACCTGACCTACCTAGACGCTTTCTGATGCTTTTCTTCTAAAGCTATGGGCACTTAGACATACTGTACACCAGACAGAGACAGGTGAGTTCATTGAGATAAACTACTGGCACAAATATGAACTGAGAGAGGAATACATCTCTGCTTTCATTTGAGTTGTTTCTGGAGGTGTCCTGTTCTGTGAGCTTATATGGCCTACCACTTTACGGCTGAGCCATTGTTGCTCCTAGAAGTTTCCACTTCACAATAACAGCACTTACAGTTGAGCGGGGCAGCTCTAGCAGGGCAGAAATTTGACAAACTGACTTTGGTGGAAAGGTGGCATCCTATGATGGTGTCACGTTGAAAGTACTGAGCTCTTCAGTAAGGCAATTTTATTGATTAACATTTTTTATTTATTTAACCTTTATTTAACTAGGCAAGTCAGTTAAGAACAAATTCTTATTTACAATGACGGCCTACACCGGCCAAACTCGGACGACGCTGGGCCAATTGTGCACCGTCCTATGGGACTCCCAATCACGGCCGGTTGTGATACAGCCTGGTTTCGAACCAGGTTGTCTGTAGTGACGCCTCTAGCACTGAGATGCAGTGTCTTAGACCACTGCGCCACTTGGGAGCCCCATTCTACTGCCAATGCCGTGTGCTCGATGTTATACACCTGTCAGCAACGGGTGTGGCTGAAATAGCAGAATCTACTAATTTGAAGGGGTGTCCACATACTTTTGGCTATGTAGTGTAACATTCAGTGGTGCTGCTGTGAGAACCAGAGAGAGAATGGCAGGGTTATATTGGTGCCAAAGAGTCTCACCCACAGTGTGCCACTTAATTACAATAAAACCCTCTCAGTTGGAGAGGCCCTCGCCATTCATTGGATGCTAAAAATTTATTGAGTGAACTATGAGACATAACTACAAGCATATTGGCTTGAAAGTGAAGCCTATTATTTGAAAGAAGATCTAAGTTTAATTAGTCTGTACAAAGATAGTTAAAGAAACAAACAGGTAAAGAAATATTAGTTTGTTAGTAGGTTCAAGAATGTAAGTCATAGTATAGTAAATTATGCTATACTCAGCATAGTAATAGTATAAGTACTGGTGTGGAATAGTTCTATAGTAATAGTAGGATTTAACTATTGGTGTGGAATAGTTCTATAGTAATAGTAGGATTTAACTATTGGTGTGTAATAGTTCTATAGAAATAGTAGGATTTAACTATTGGTGTGGAATTGTTTTATAGTAATAGTAGGATATAACTATTGGTGTGGAATAGTTCTATAGTAATAGTAGGATATAACTATTGGTGTGGAATTGTTTTATAGTAATAGTAGGATTTAACTATTGGTGTGGAATAGTTCTATAGTAATAGTATAACTACTGGTGTGGAATAATTATATAGTAATAGTAGGATATAACTATTGGTGTGGAATAGTTCTATAGTAATAGTATAACTACTGGTGTGGAATAATTATATAGTAATAGTAGGATATAACTATTGGTGTGGAATAGTTCTATAGTAATAGTATAACTACTGGTGTGGAATAATTATATAGTAATAGTAGGATATAACTATTGGTGTGGAATAGTTCTATAGTAATAGTATAACTACTGGTGTGGAATAATTATATAGTAATAGTAGGATATAACTATTGGTGTGGAATAGTTCTATAGAAATAGTATAACTACTGGTGTGGAATAGTTCTATAGAAATAGTGTAATAGGGTAAACTATAGTAATAGAGCCATCTCAGAAGAGCTACACCGTGCCAGAAGAGGCTGTGCTAACACACTGGTGCTTCCTGTCCCTGTATTGTCACCAGCTAGTCGACATACGGTGGGCTGCTTGCCAAAGTGGCATCATCAGCTGTGCCAGGTCTGTGCCAGCAGCGAGCCCAGCCGCTCGGCAACAGGGTTTTGTATACAAGAGGAGGAGGAAGCAGCTTGAGTAGCAGAGAGGCGGCGTGGAGGAGGAGGAGGAGGAGGGGGAATGGCGTGTACACACGTGTAGCTCTGACATTCCCACAGGCAGCCCCAGTGCAGTGTGGGGCGACGGCGCCGCACACCGGAACACAAAACAAAGGACTAATGACCCTTAATTGATGCTTTTCTGTTTAACATCAGATGGGTGTCCCCGTAGCAGCGATATGCAAATCATCTCCCCCTCATCCTGCTCCCTCTCGCCCCCCACCCCCCAACGCACTCCCCTGGCACAATTGGCTCTTTATCTACATAAGGGGGCAGGCAGATGGGCAGGCTGGCTGCCAAGTGAGGGGCTGGCAAGCGTGGTAATGTGCAGACACTTGTTGCTGCCACGCCTGCCTGTTACGCCAGCCCACGGCACAGAGAAGACAGAGGGGGGAGCAGACGACGGGCATCCTGTAGGCTCCACACACACAAGTGCTGCCACTTTAAACACGCCAGCAGAAAAGGCACGTGTCGTCTTTCAAAGCTGCCAGCCACTGTCTGCCTGGACCATTCATGAATAGACCCCATTCACATGTAACGCCTAGTCAGATTTTATGCAAATATGTCGTCTGGGAGGAGTGCATGGGTTTTTGTGTGTCTGTGTACGCAGGCACGTGTGTTTGATTGGGGAGGGCTGTTGAAGGACGTGTCAGGGGGCATAATGTCAGGATTAGATAATGCTGTATTCTAAATAAACACAGATTAATCCAGTTAATAACACAACTTAAGTGTGTGTCTTTTGACAAAGGTTTTCACACAGATAAACAGAGTGATAGCATTTTGATATGCATAAACATTTTGATTATTGTAAAAAATAAAAAATATATATTTATTAAAAGGATTTTCTGCTTTTTTTTTTACTTTCGCTGCATAAAGCCCTACTACAAATGTAAACAGGGAATTCTACATACACAAATTCGCCAGGTTTCTATCAAATACTCTGCATTATGATTTTTGACAGGCCTTGGCTTTGAGCTAAGAGCATGCATTTCTTATCATCAATATTTGATGGGCAATTGAATACATTTGATATATGAGAAGAATACTATACAACTGCAGTCGTTAGGTGAAGTGTAGCCTCCAGGACTGAGCTCCAGCCCAGGCATGTCTCTCCATGTGGTGACCCTGCTCGTGATGTCTCTGAGCTGGGCAGTGTTCCTGAACGACGTCCCTCTGAGCCACTCGGTGTCCCAGCGCTCACACCACTCCCATCAGCTATATGGAGTCCCAAGTGATTTAGAGGCAGCAACAAACCTGTCCCATTTTCAGAGTGACATTATTGATAGACTGTCACTTCAGATTGTAGGTAACTGCTAATGGTTATTTTATGGTGCATATGCCAAATCTGATGTTGAGGGGTTTTTTTCTCTCTATTTTCTTTTGCTCTACAGATACTTCTGAGGCTCCGTCCTCACCTAGTCCCGTTATTAGAGTTGATGGAGGGACCTCACTATGGAAAAAGAGGACCTGCGTCACCCATTCAAGAAAATGACCTGTCAAGTTGCTCTGTAAAGATACTTTTTTAGGTTGAATAATATGCTGTTGACTTCCTGTATAGTGGCCCAGCCATCAAAGCTCTGCACCTTGTGGTTGGGCTTCATTTGTCCTGAGTGATGTACGCAAGTGAAATAAGAGTGATGCAACATGTCAGCTTTATCTATATTCTCTCTACACACACGGCCATATAAAAACCTATATCAAAGAAATGCATAAAAAATAGAACCGGGCATCAAAAACGTTAATAAAAAAGTAGGTTTCAAATTCATGACACCCTTATTGTTTAGAATCTTGTTTAGACGCGGGACACCTTTCTCCCCCTCCTCCACCCCCTCTCACCCCCTTCTCCCCCTCTCTCCCCCTCCTCCCCCCTCTCTCCCCCTTCTCCCTCCGCTCTCCAGTTTTATCCACTCCAGTGTTTGTATTTTGAATCTGCACACCCTCTTGTCACGGATTAGCTGCCATGCCTGCGTGAACAAAGGCAGAGCCAGCGTGTGTGTTTGCGTGTTGGTCTGTCCGTGTATTGTGGGGAGAGGAGAGACACGTGTCTCTCCACTTGTGCCCGGGTTTTAGAGGACCCCAATTTGTGGTGCATTAATCAGAACACCTGCTCGGAGAACGCCTCGTGTCACTGGCTCACTTTGTGTATCAATGGTTCCCCGGGATGCCAGGCGCTTTGTTTCATCACTTGAATCATCAGAGTCGTTTCAATTCAATTTAACGATTGCGCCTGAGACTGATTTGAGTATGCAAATGCAGCAGGGGGTGAGAGAGGGGTAAAGGTGGAGAAAGGGGGTCCAGGCAGGAGAGAGAGCGACATGGAGAGAGAGAGAGAGAGAGAGAGAAAGATGGGATGGGAGAGAATGAGAAAGGGAGGCAGAGGGAGGAGGACAAGGGCAGTGGCAATGTGCATTACTACATGCATTAAACAGCACTGAGTCCTCTAATTCTAATCCCAGCAGAAACAAAACCAGCCAGGATAGAGCTGGGATGAATAAGATCATAATAAAGTAAAAATGGGTCCACAGTGAAGGACAAGACATGAGAGAAAACAATGAGTAAAAAATAAAATAATGCCATGCGTAGAGAGGACAAGGAAGATTGGGTCAGACCTAGACGAGGAGAGACAGAGGGAACACTGAGGTGGAAGCAGGGGAGGGAGGGAAAAAATGAATACATTCATAAGGGACAAAATGAAGAGAAAGAAAGATGGAGGGGAGTGGAGCGAGGGAAGGGGGTTTGAGTCATCAGCAGAAGATGTTTATTGTCCGGATCAGGAGATGAACACAAAAGCACTGGAAAGATTCAATTAAGTATCATATGCAGTGACCTCATTGCCATGGTTACAGAACAACGGAAAATATTAATCAAGCCTGCACTTGCGAGAGAGGGAACAAGATGGAGGAAGGAGAGACAGAGGCGATGGAAGGAATGAAGGGAGAGGGGAAAAGATTGGAAGGAAAAAGATAATGGTAGGTATGTCTGTGTGTTTGGTTGAGCCAGACAGAAAAACAGAATGTGCTTTAATGAGGCAGGGTAGGGAGGGAGGCTCCATCCCAAGCCGCTCCACCCAACCCCCAGCCCCCCTAGCCCCAGCCCCAAGCCCCCCTAGCCCCAGCCCCCAGCCCCCAGCCCCCCTAGCCCCAGCCCCCAACCCCCCAGCCCCCGTCCATCTCCCCCAGGTCTGGCCATCTTTATGTTGACTTTGAACCTGACACACACTGTCTATCAACTTGACCTTGGTCTGGAGTAAACACACTCAGGTCGGATTGTTTGGTAATATTTGTTATGTTATATCAAAAAGCATAGATTTTTCCAGAATAACTAACAAAAAATGTGCTATAGACTCCCATGCGTTCCATGCAATAGTGTGTCTGTGTGTGCAAAAACAACAAAAGTGAAAACTGACATGAGTGCAGAAGGGCAGAAGCATAGTCAGTCAACACTATCCCACCACAGCGCTGCACAGATCCACTATAGTGTAGTTCACATTTATCCAAAGAGAATGGGAGATGTAAATGTGGGATGAGCTCAATTCAGAACTCATTTCATACAGGAGTGAACTCATTTCTCGATTCACAAAGATTGTTTTTATCTCATCCTCTATTTTTCAGGTTTTTAATTTATTTTTTATTTTTTCACCATATGCCCAACTGAATGTTGATGCCATCTTAAAGATGGAGAATCTAGAATCCCTTCACACATCAGTGCATTCATTAATGACACAATACCCACCAAAGTTTGCCACATGAAAATTAAATGTTTTCATCCATCAATGTGCTTTCTCTGTGAAGGGCTACACTTATGCGTATGAATCTGGAAAATAAAATAAAAAAACCTGCATGCATATTGTTACAGTACAGACTCACAAAAAGTCTGACAATAATTTTCAATCAACTTCCATGATGGTGTTCCTCCTCTGGCACATTTGTGTGTGCGCTGCGGAGAACTTCGGAGGGGGGAAAGTTGAGGATTGTTCTGTTTGATGACATAGTGGAGTGTTTGCTCGCTGTCTGCAGGGACTGTCTTGAAAACAAGCTATCTGAAACTCCCCCCGCTGAGCAAAATGTTAAATAAACAAAGGCACGGATAAACAAAATCCCTCCATTTTAATGTCACCGAGAAGAAAGCCAACATTTTAATGCTACGATTGCTAGAAGGAGGCGACAGCCTTGACACAATTTGTATTTAAACTTTGCACACCTATAGAGTCGGGATTATTATCACAATGATTCATTATATGGCGATTAGACAAAAAAAGTTACCAAAACCAGCTCACTGACAAAACTTGCTAAAAACAGTGGGTGGCAACTTTAAATAGAATTCTGTAAAAACAGCAATAATAAGATGGACATTTAACCGTGTATCACTAATACTATATATCTCTGCTTCTTTGCTTCATTTGCAGACTCCAGGTTTAAATCGCGGCTATCTCAAAGGATTCATTGAGAATTTGTAGAGAAAGTAGAATTTGACAGGAAGGGGAAGCTTGACAAAGGACAAAAGGGAGATCTTCACAGAGGTCACAGAGATATGCAGAGAGAGATTCAGTACTCACAGAGGAGACAGTCCAAACAGGCCCAGAATAAGAGAATTTGAGTTGCAGATTGCTCTTATCCCCTGCTGATCTCCATCCTGTGTCCCCTCTCTGCTTTGTCTGGCAGTGGCTTGGCCAGCTCTGTGGCGTAGCCTGTAAGGACCCCTAGCTAGGCGCAGGCACACAGGCAGAGGTGGCGCTGGCCCAGGAGAAGGACCCGAGCGGGGCAGCCGTATAAATTGCCTGGCGTGACCGTAGCCACTTCCAGAAACAATTGAATTCCGTGGCTCCAGCCATATCCAGCTGATCTACTCCACCAAGGTCATTAACTGCGCCACAGAAGGTCACATGATTAATGAGTGACAGACCCCGGGTGCAATAACGTATATGAGTGTGGCTCACATTAATTAGACAGGGGGCTGAGGACCCAATGAATGGACAGCCAGCCAGGGACAGCTTGGCCCCCTCACAACCCCCAACACACCACCCCCCTTCACACAATCTTTCACAACAACCAGGAAATGGACACACACTCACATATGAACACACACTATCGCCTCCAGATATACCTCCATGTTTTTCCCTAGTCAAGACTGTATACAATAGCTTTTATGACAACAATAGTAGATGTGTGTTTTTCATGTGTGACGGACCACAATAAGCCACGTCTGAACCTCCAAGCATATAAACTCTTCATATCCCCTATGTATCCCATATGTAAATTAGGAGAGGGGGTCACAATGTAACGGTCCTGGTTCAGTCCAGCTGGACACATTCTCTGATTAAAACACAACAACACTCCTACTTACTGCTGGTTCACAGAGCTGTGATATGATGACTGGGGTAGCCAGGTTCATGTGGGTATCAGACATGAGAGCTGTGTTGTGTCGTGTCAGTGCTCTCCAGTAGTATGATAAGCACTGTGCATTACTCATGGCCATCTCTGGGAGGAAATGAAACGTTGCTGCCACAGACAGACCCAGACCCAGACAGACCCAGACCCAGACAGACCCAAACCCAGACCCAGACCCAGATAGTCTTTATTAGAATGAGGATATACAAATCACATAGTTTAATTGATGCTGACTGACTGTCAATGCTCTGCCATTGCTGGGGGAAACAGTGGGTTTAACACTGCTCTGTGGTAAATAGGATTCATTTCTGGCTCTAATCAACTTAATGCAATTCCAGTCCATCTCTTAGAGTGGCCCGCTTGTTGAATTGAAACCTCATAGCCCTCTCTGTTTTTATTCTCAACAAAAGCAAAAAAAAATGTAATGGCTGCTAAGTTTATTGAGCAATAATATCAGAATGCTCTACATCCCCTGCATGCATTTCAATTGTAGCCCTAGGCTATAGTGTTATGGACACCCCCATTGGGATCATTAATCATACATACAGTGTACTGTATGTAATAACAACCAGAGGGCAGAGGAAAGGAGACATGGACCTGCTATAGAAGGTTCCAGATGAGGACAGCTCTGGGAACATCTCTAGGACCAGAGGACACATCTCTATGGACACGACTCACACACACACGTCACTCCTCTGTCTCTTAGTCAGCATAGTGTAACAGACATGACCCTTCCATTACATGTCGACACGTCGCACGGACTCACACAGCCTCCGACACCTGCTCCTGACATCAACCAATCAACACAGAAGCAGGAAGTAGGGACTTCAAATCCATAACTCTACAACCTCCTTCAGATACAGGCAGGAGTATACAAAAGGCTTAAGAGATGTTTCATAGTACATCATATTTCATAGTACATCATATTTCATAGTACATCATAAGATGAATTCTTGGGCATAAGATATTCATCATGTTGAAAACTTGCTGCACTGCAAACATTTCTATAATTTTCCATGTAAATGAACAACGCATTCTGGATGAAAATAGATAATTTCTGTGAATTATTTTAAATAAACCATGTATCTAGCTATGCTGTGCTTAGACATACCAAACATTCAGAGGTTTCCTTGACCCCTCCGAATAAAACGTATCTCTGGAGGCTTATGTTCGCATGACATGCATCTCTCACTCAGCTTCTAAAGACAGCCATGAATGCTGCTTGTGCTCTGATATATTTTTAATATTCAGATAATATCAAATATGTTTTCCTCAATTATTGATAACATATCTGTCTAAAACCAACATAACACAAGCTGGGCCTTGGCATGTGAGTGAATGCCCTGCATCAGCCTTTTTGACGCATCACTCCATCACTAACATGAGAATAAGCTCAGTACTGGTACTGATCCACTCCACTACACCGGCTGCACTATGGGCTCTCTTTGGACAAGTATAGACACATACTAACCCCAGGCCTTTTAGTGGGTTAACACATTAAAATCATGTATGTGACACAAAAGCACGCACCGGTAAGATAAGTTCAATATTATAATTGACATATTGTAAATCTGGATTTCCATTTGTCCCAAAAAAATTTGATACATTTTTTACAGACAAAATAATTATATTACGAAATGCCCACAGTTGACTTATTATAGTATACACTATCAATCCCTACAAGATTAAAATAATTTCAACCTTAAAACAGAATACAACACAAACAGAGCTGAGAATCTAACTGGTGGTGTGAAGGCCTTGTGGTTTTTTCTGGTTTTACCAGCAGCATCTTCTGTGGAGGATCATTACCACAGTTAAGAGGAGGAGGAGGAAGCTCTCTCCATTCCTCCACCCCGACTTCAGGGGTCATGATGGCAGAGGGAGAGAAAGTAGGGAAGCTGAGGAGAGAGGCCATGCTGGGAGAGAGGAAATCTTCCATGTGCCGGTTAGAGCGGCTAGAGGACATTTCACGCTAATGCCGGCCAGGCCAATTGAAATGACTGCAGCGCGGCATGATTTGAAGGTCAGGAGACAGTGGATTATATTCCAGTGGCGGTGAAGGAGGGGGTCTGAGGAATAAAATGGTTCTACACCCCCCCCCCCCCCCAGCCCCTCCTCAGGCTGATTGCAGGACAGCCACGATGGAATCAACACAGCACCAAACCGGCGGCCATTACTCTTACACACATCAGTCCCTGCACTAAACAACACTGCAGCATGCTGCTTTGCGCCCGTCAATCTCAATGGAAATTTCTCCTCTCGGAAATTCAGATTTTCTAGTAAGCACAGGGACAAAAGACAAGGCATCCCTACTCTAGATAAATCTAAATAGACCTTGGTTTTCACAGCATCGTTCATACTGCCTGATGTGTAGCACCCACAAATATACATTCTATCTACATTAGGTCAAGGCTAGATTATACTAAAATAAATATATATTTAATTTGTTCTTTGGGACAACAAATCATCCCAACTCTTGTACATTGTGAAATCTTTCAGAAGGCCTGACAAAGTCCACAATTATTTAGAATCCTCCCTCTGGATGTGGGGTGACACAGAATAAACAAGCGTGTTTGAAACATTGCAGCCCCCGGTCCATACAGTTCACACATGAGAGTGTAAAAGTTCCTCAGACATGAGAAAGGCATAAAGAGATTATCCACATGAGTGCAGTAATCAGATGTTATAAGATGGGGAATGACCATACGTATTTACCCCAGCCCAGACGCTGTACTAAAGACGCTGTGCAGAGGCAGAGGCAGACTCAGAGCTGGCTGGCCCACATGATTACACAACGTCTTATTCCTTCTGATGGATATTACAGATTTAACTAATAAGGCAAAAAACATCCCAGCTAACATGCAAAAGAAAAAAACAATAGCAACAAATAAAGCAACAAGGATGTCATGGGGAGACACAAAAATCAAGAACATTCATGTAATTAAATGAATCCCGCAGAGATGTCGACTGTTCCATCTGCTGTTGTGATGTCATAACATTTGAAGCCTTTGCAGTGTGCTTGC
Organism: Thymallus thymallus; assembly: GCA_023634145.1. Lineage (NCBI taxonomy): Eukaryota > Metazoa > Chordata > Actinopteri > Salmoniformes > Salmonidae > Thymallus > Thymallus thymallus. The sequence goes on along the minus strand of CM042380.1, from coordinate 20,022,500 downwards.
TCTCCTCAGAGAATATACACTGCTCAGGATTGTTGATAAAGAGTCAAATATTTCTGCAATTGTCATGTGTTTCAAACCCAGCTGCATATGTGCTCATGAAAAAAGGAAAGGAGTCAGTCTGAACTGAAGCACAAGATGCAGATGTTTTCACAGGGCTGTTGACATGCTGATGTCTGGAAACGGTTACACTGGGGGGCAGCAGCCAATCCCAGACACTCCGCTGACGCTGACAGCACAGAGCTGGGCGTCTCATAGGACGAGAGCAGGTGTCACTCATCCCACACAGCCAACGGAGCTGCCTCCAGTGTCGGAGGCATGTGGGACACAAGTCTACCATATCACAACAATCACACACAAACAAAAAGCTTCACTGCCAAATCATTGCAGCGATACTGCTCCACAGTACTCCTATAGATGACTATTTTACACAGTATGACAGAGGAGGACTATGGTCATGATCGTAATTATAAGGTGAAATATACTGCAATAGTGGTACATTAGTAATAATAAATATATTACCTGCAGGTTCAGTACCACTGCCACTATACAGTCCAATACAACATATTTTTATGACACTAAAGGAATCACACAAATTACCAAGACTAAGACAGTTACACATGAGTTGTACAATACAATATAGCAACATTCCAGTGTGTGTGGGTTGTGTGTTTACATGTGTGTGTGCGCATGTGTTTGTATGTGTGTGTGTGTGTGTGTGTGTGTAGGAGAGAGAGAGAGAGAGAGAGAGAATATTTTGGGGCTAAGGATAAATAAAGTACATGATGGTGTAAACCAAAGCAACCCATGCATCGGCATACGGCTGTGTCGAACAACACATAATTGCAATTATAATTTATAATATTATTTTGCTTTTCAATTTACCACCACTTCATATACCTACAATGAATTGCTTTATAAACTAAATCATTTTCATTTTTAAATTATCACAGAGTTTATAATTGCTCAGTTGCACAAAATTAATGGGTTAGTCATCACAACAGCTTTTGAGCTTAAATTAATTAATTGGAAAGAATTAGATGAGCAAAGCATTTCAAAGCTGGGACAAACATTTTATTCAGTATTTAATTAGCTTATTTTACAAATAAAATTATTTATACAGTAGAGAAATTTGTAAACATATTCAAGATCATTATTTTAAAAAATTAAATTAACATTGATGATTAAAAATACAAATAACTTACATATTTCATACCTTGTGAAATGTCCAATTAATTGTAATTTGAGAAACACAAATGTTGTTGAAGCAATTCACAGTTCATTATGATCACAGTATTTACATGATAAAGACTACATACTGTATGTCATATGACTCATATCATATCTTCCACATCAAGATCAGGCATTAACTGCTTATTTCCTATCTAACAGCCCAAACAGAAAGGTGATGTCCAGGTTGGTAGTGTGGCATGGCCTGTGGAAGGTGAGGAAGGTGTGTAATGTGGAGTGATAGGAAGTGTGAAGCGCGGAGTGATACAGAGTGTGTGCTGCGGAATGATACGATTGGTCGGGGTGCTAAAGTGAGAAACTTAGTTCCCCAGTGGCTCCTAGCCCTGTCAACCTCTGCGGGCGATAACAGGGGACCAAGGTAGTAGCCCAGGCAATCCCATGCAAGTCTGAATGGCTGCCCATGCTAAGCCCCTAAAGCAGGCATTAATCCTGGATTTTGGGAGCAGAGCCGAGTTTGGCACATTATCATAGTAAGGCCCGGACCTCAGCCTCTATTCAATCACTGTGTGGGAGCAAAGAGGCCTATGGGATAACCAGCACTACAACTGGACCAATCACGTCAGGAAATGTATATTCAGATCGCAAATCAAAACGCTTGAATTCAACATGGAGTCAAGATCAGGTCTTGACTTAGGTCTTCATTAAACATTTCCTAAAATTCTAAATCCAAAAATCAATACCCATGTTGGAAAAAACAAAAGTGCACTTTAAAAATGCATGAATAATATTCCAAACTGCATAATGCAAGTGATTCAATATGTAAAATACCAGTGATATCCTTCTCACAGATACAGGTTTTGAGGTACTATACTGACCTTATGCACTGTGTATGTATTTAGAATTTTAATATACTGCAAATGTATTTACTGAACAAAATTATTAACATGTAATGTGTTGGTCCCATGTTTCATGAGCTGAAATAAAAGATCCCAGATATGTTCCATATGCACAAAAAGATTATTTCTCTCAAATCTTGTGCATACAATTTGTTTACATCCCTGTTAGTGAGCATTTCCCCTTTGCCAAGATAATCCATCCACCTGACAAGTGTGGAATATCAAGAAGCTGATTAAACAGCATGGTGATTACACAGGTGCACCTTGTGCTGAGGACAATAAAAGTCCACTCTAAAATGTGCAGTTTTGTCACACAACACAATGCCACAAATGTATCATGTTTTGAGGGAGTGTGCAATTGGCATGCTGACTGCAGGAATGTCCACCAGTAATGTAATGTTATTTTCTCTACCATAAGCTGCCTCCAACGTCGTTTTAGAGGATTTGGCAGTACGTCCCACCGGCCTCACCACCGCAGACCACGTGCAACCACTCTAGCCCAGGACCTCCACATCCGGATTTTTCACCTGTGGGATCGTCTGAAATCAGCCACCAGGACAGCTGATGAAACTGAGGAGTATTTCCCTCCCAGGCCCACCCATGGCTGCGCCCCTGCCCAGTCATGTGACATCCATAGATTAGGGCCTATTGAATATATTTCATTTGACTAAATTATTTTATGAACTGTAAAATCATTTAAATTGTTGCATGTTGAGTTTATATTTTTGTTCAGTATAGCTAACCTTTGGATGATGTACAACAAAGGCATTCTGTTTCCAGTATTGTCATCCAATTCATATGTTCAAACACTAAAAAACCCACCTCTCTTCCTACAGCTGTTCTCCAATTCAGCTGAGGCACAACAATCTCTTCCTGCTCTCTGCTCTCTGGCTTGAAAGAGAGGTCTGTAGTTGAGTGTGAGTGTCCTGTCTGGCTTTCTGTGGCCAGCCTTTCCTCTCCAGACAGACACACAGCCAGGCCAGCTCCAGCTCCAGGCCAGCCCAGCCTAGCTCCAGACGGATGCTGCCCCGGCTCAGATTAGTAGGCCAGATAGCAGCAGACCCCAACACATTAAGTGCCCAGCACAGAGCTCCTCACCACACATCTGCATTAATCACAATATCATGCACTCCTCTCCGCCTGACAACCCCATCCCCTTCTACCAATATATACATGGACGACGATAAACAAACACACACACATACACAGACACACTTTCTCTCCCTCTGTTTATCTACTGTATATCTAACTCACAAGCACACACAGACAAGTGCGTCCACTCTAGGGTTACAAAAATCCTGGAACTTTCGATAAATTCCCAGGTTTTTCCTCGAACTAGGATTTCTGGAAAACCAGGGGGGGGGGGGTGTATGCTCTCTCTGATAAATCTGCCTGCACAGTATGGGACCTGAGTTATCATCTGAGATATAAACAACGACAGGCCAATAGGAGAAAGCAAGAGCGAGAGAGAGAGAGAGGGAGCAATACGAAAAAACAAACCTAAATCACAGCAAGCAACACACACACACGCACACACACACACACACGCACGCACGCACGCACACACACACACACACACGCACGCACACGCACACACACACACACGCACACACACACACACGCACACACACACACTAGCAGCAGCTCATCACAAATGCCAGTTTGAGACCTAACTTTTCTACATGTATTAACACAACATACTATGTGGCTTTGAAACCAGTGCATTTCAAGATTTAGATATACATTTGGATATTACATTTGTATTTGGTTGGGTGTGTGTGTGTACATACAATTAATTTAAGTGATGATTGATTTGAAAAATAATTCACCTAAATATAATCAAAACTACACTTAGAAGTAAGCATTGTAAAATTTGTAGCCAGCCAACACATAACGTTCTGAGAACTATATGTTTCTTAGAGCATGGTGAAAGTAAGGTTGTCCTATGGTTATTTTGCTTACAACCTTCCTACAACTTCTAGCTGCTAGTTGGGTACTCTCGTCTGCTTAGTATCTAGTGACCCTGCGGGGAGGTTTGCAATGGTGTATTGTGGGATGTGTGGTTTTAAACATGGCTGTGAGGGAACATGGCACACCTGCTTTCTACGGTACCTGTGTTAACGTGCTCAGCGTGCTTGTGTGTGTGTGTGTGTGTGTGTGTGTGTGTGTGTGTGTGTGTGTGTGTGTGTGTGTGTGTGTGTGTGTGTGTGTGTGTGTGTGTGTGTGTGTGTGTGTGTGTGTGTGTGTGTGTGTGTGTGTGTGTGTGTGTGTGTGTGTGTGTGTATGTGCGTGTCTATCTGTAGTCCTCCTGCTGGACTGGAGCTTATTTCCTCATTCAGCCTTGGAATAAATCACTGTCGCCACAGAAACAGAGCGACAGCTATGATGGATGGCTGAAATGTTTGTGTTGATGTCTTTAGTGTTGCTGACAATTTGGTAGTCCTGGCTTTTCCAGTTTTCTTTTGAGTGTGTGGCTAAACACGTCTAAGTGCTGACACATACCTTAAGTCCAGCCGTTTCCCCCTTTCAAATCTCAACCACATTCATACTTCTGAAATGATAGTTCAAAACATAGAAAAATCTAAACCAAAATTAAAAAAACATTATTTACAAAAAAATCACATTTCTAAACAAACTACCAAATTTTTCCCCAACACAAATCGAACGATGATGCGGACCTGACTGTACATTAAACACCATTGGAGGAGGAAATGGCGGACACCATCTTGGTTGGTGTGTGTGTGTGGCGTGCACCGCGGCGTGGGTTACTGTGCTTCCTGTACCTATGTTTGTGCGGGTCACAGGTCCTCAGTGTGTAATATGTCACCACATGAGACTGCTAGTGTTTGGCGTGTTTGGGAGTCATGAGTGTCTGTCCATCAGTGCCAGCCGGAGCATCCCTATGACTACATACACACATGTAGGATGACATGGGGGCAAAGTGCGCTTTTATTTCTCTTTTCATCACGGCCGCCGATTTTATTTTTACGGTACGGCCCCCTTTCCCCCCCGATCCTGTTCTCTGGCCCACTCAAATATAGACAGCATCACAACCATATACACACACATACACACACACACACAATTTGACCCAGTCAACTTACACAAGCAGAAAATATGAGTACACACACATATGATAATAACACACACAAATATAGATACTTTATACTCAAATATAATGTAATGTAAAATGTTATACAAATTAACACACACACAGACACCCATTCACTAAACACACACACACACACACACACACACACACACACACACACACACACACACACACACACACACACACACACACACACACACACACACACACACACACACACACACACACACACACACACACACACACACACACACAAACACACACACAGTCTATACACTAGTGATGAGTTGGCCTGCTCCAGCAGCCAGAGCCCCCCCACATTCAGCTTTTCCACCTGCTCCCACCTGGCAGGATCAAACAGTAGCACACTTCCCACAAACTTGTAAAGAATCAATACTTTCTCCAGCAAAACGCAGCAGTCACAGCCCAGGTTCCAGACTTACTATGCTCAAAGTGGAAGAAGAGGAAAAAAATACATTCCTCAGAGCAAAAATAAAAAAGGAATTTACTGACCTTCCTGTATGTTCTCTTTCCTTTTCATCTGACGTCCAATCCCCACTGTTTCTCCTGGTGCTGCTTGTCCTCTACCTACAGCAGAACGTCATGTAGGAGCTGACTCCTGCTCTGGCTCCTGCTCAGCGCCAGCTACTGTACTGACTATTAGTGGGATTTCACACTCTGCAGCCTAGCCTCCTGTCCTTAAGGGGACGGTGAATGTGCTGCTTATTTAGAAGCCAGCGCGCAGGCAGGCAGTACCTGGGCTTGCAGGCAGGCTGGTTAAACACGAGGCAACATCCACAGTGCATAATACCCCCCTCTCTCTCTCTCTCCTCCACACACACACTCACCACGCTCTCACTCGCTGGCTGGCTCGCAAGACAGTTACCAGTACAGACACACACACATGCACGCGGTCTCTCAGAGGTCTCTCTACCTTGGCTAGGATAGCAGGCAGTGTGAGAATACACACAGGAACACACTGAGATGGGCAGGCTGCTCCGTGCTGTCTCCTTCTCTCTAAGTGTTTAGAAGACAATTTCAACAAGGGATTGTTCCCAATCTACTAGGGTGATCCACATGGATGAGTTATAATATGCTTGCCACTCTCTCTCTTGCTCTCTCTCTCTCTCTCTCTCTCTCTCTCTCTCTCTCTCTCTCTCTCTCTCTCTCTCTGTCTCTCTCTCTCTCTCTCTCTCTCTCTCTCTCCCTCACTCTCTTGCTCTCATGCTAGTTGTTTTAGCCTATTATCGAGCCGTCACTGCTCTCTGTTCTGGAGGAAACCCTTCCTTTCTTGGATTCTGTCTTCCTCCCTCCTCTGGATGTGTGGGCGTGAGGGCTAAACACTGACTCCTGCTGAATGTGTATTAGTCAAATGTATTATTTATTGCAAAGCTGCATTCAAATATTTTTTTTTGTTATGCCTGTGGATGGATGCTAGGTGGAAGCTTCCAGGAGCTGCCTCAGCAGTGAAGGGGTGTAGCAGGGAAATTATGTGTGTGTTTGGGGGAGGTGGGGTCTGGGCTGGGGGTTAGGGGGGGAAGGGGCGACTGGTCAGGATTTGGGATGGGGTGCCTGAAGGGAGGTGAAAAGAATACATAAGATATTATTTTAATTTATTTATTTATTCAATAACTCTGCTTGCCTTATCAGCCAGGGTGCCGCTTAATGGCATCACTGCCGGCTCCGCCAAGCTGTCCCAAATCAGCCTGCCCCTCATTTTTCATCAAAATGACTTCAATTCACTTCAGTGTGTGTGTTTGTGTGTGTGTGTGTGTGTGTGTGTGTGTGTGTGTGTGTGTGTGTGTGTGTGTGTGTGTGTGTGTGTGTGTGTGTGTGTGTGTGTGTGTGTGTGTGTGTGTGTGTGTGTGTGTGTGTGTGGCTGCCTGCGACTACTCCACTACCAAAACATGCTTTACATTTAGAGAACACTGTCATATTTTAGACTCAAGCATCTGAGTGGAAAAAACCCTGCTATTTTATGATAATATTACAGCGATTTTATGATTAGGTGAAATATAAGAAATGTTATTATGATAAATGAAAAATGCTATTATGTACATATTTGTATATTCATAATTACTAACACAGCTCTATCTAAACCACTTCCTGTAACATTTGGTTTTCTTGTTGAGTGTAGTCATATGGCAACACTTTTGAGGACTTTCAAAACAATGCAATATTCCCATTATAGACATAATACATAATACATGTCAAACCACTGCCAACTTATTTGTCCCACAGTAATTTTATCCTGCTTATGTGTAAGTGCTGATTCTGTAGAACTGAATAAATACAGTATCAAATAGATCTAAAGATAGTATACTTCTCCCTGTACGGTCTTCACCCTAAACCTCAACTCAGTCAGACAACATAGATGGCAGGGGTTCAAAAGCTCTGAATGTGTCTAACACCAAACGATGTTTGCGTCCACATCCACATTAAAACCCCGGAGAGACTGAGGGAGAGACTCAGAGAGCCAGGGAGAGAAGTGGAGAGATGCAGGCAGCCTGGAAATGACTGTGTAAGCTGGAGCTGCCACACTGACCAATGGCTCCCGGGCCCCCGCATCCCCACGGGGACCAGCACAGAACCAGGAGTCGTGACCACGCAACGCTCCCCCAAGACCCCGTCAGCACTATGAGAGGAGAGGAGGGTGGAGTGGACGGCTTAACCAGAGAACAGTGGCCAGCATCAACCTCCAATCACAACCGGCTCTATACGACCACTGGAGGTAGCCACTCACAGTCAAGTTCAAGTTCAAATACAGATTGTCCATCAGTCCAGAGCCGTGATCAATATGGGCTGCATCACATCACCAAAATACAGCGCACGGCACGTCAAATATGTTCAAAAAGCAGGTTGAATGTAACGATAATAATAAGAATACGGGACAAAACTGTAGACTACAGAAGGCATGAAGATGGCGTGCAAATCCACATCCACACGCTGCCCATAATCAAACACCATGGCACATGTGCTGTCCAATACTGTTCTTTCTATCACTGTGGTCACACCTGTCACCCCTAGAAGAACAGCTAATATAGAGCCTGTTAACACCCCTAGTACTCTGCCCAGCCAGGATGTGCCTCTATCTGGCTGCCTGCTGCTGGAGGAAATGATGGGGAGCCAGGGCTGACCCAGGCCATTTTAACTGCACCATTAGGGTTTAAGCATAGCTGCAAAATGACTCCATTGACATTACCATCCCATCTCAATCATTTTAAGGCGATTTTACGCCAGCGGGAGCGGAGAATATTTTTGGTATCTCCAATTGTTCTGGCAATTCTCAAAACTTAATCGGAAGGAAGAATGTTTAATATGCTTTTTACATTTGTATCACAATTATGTTTGACAATTATGATGAAAGTGGCCATTTTAGGCCGTTTTTAGATCTATACATGCCTCCTGTAAGACCCTATGATCTGTGAACCGTACATGATACAGACATCTTGATGTCATTATACTCCTTATAGGGTTCTCTAAAATATGGATTATGTCTTTATTCGCAAATACACATTTTCACATTCATTGATTCAACATGAAAAATATTAGATCTCAAAACTAAACTACCCTTTTAGATTTTTCTTATTTTTAGACATATTGTTTGAAACAATATACTCTTCAAACACATCAAATTTCCAGAGTGGGCTCTCTGGTACTTTTAATGATATGACCTATTTTATACATAGAAATTGACATTCATTAACAATCACAGCCCTCCTTTAGGATTGCACATTCAGCATGTCGCCAGGCCACTCTGAACATGTGATTTATTTGTAGAGTATATTGTACCAAACAATGTCTTAAAATTTGCTAAATCAAAAAGGGTAGTTTTGAGATATTAATATTTTTTATGTTGAATAAGTTAATGTGAAATGTTTTGTTGTTGAATAAAGACATACTCCATATTTTAGAGCACCCTATAAGGAGTATAATGACACCAAGACGTTGTCTGTATCATGTACGGCTCACAGATAATATGGTCTTACAGGAGGCATGTATACATGTAGGTCTAAAAAGGGCCTAAAACTGCCATTTTCATAATGAAAAAAAGAAGAAAAAAAAGTGTAATTTTAAACGTCCTTCCTCCCAATAAAGTTTCTATGTGAGAATTGCTAGAACAATCTGAGATCCCAAAAATATTTGAATACTATTATAATCATGAGAACTCCCCCCTTTCCCCCGGACCCCATATAGTCAGATAGAGAGTCTGTCCCTCAGCAGCACCTCACAGCCCTATCATCCTCATCATTTGTTAAGTGCAAAAAGATGGGGATTGGCTAAAATTACGCAGGATAATTAATATTCATGAGTGGTCCGTGTTAGCAGTGACTTCTAAATGGGTTAAGTACAGGAGGAGATGAGGAGACCTGTCAGTGCTCAGCTTCAATTAGCTACCAGAGCCAACCACTAGCCCAGCTCAGCCTACCTCAGACCAGACCACTCAATTGTGACCGCTGGATGACCTTGCCCTGACCACTTGAACCCGCTCAGACCTTTGTTTGCATTCTGTTGAGCAACCTCTCTGTGTACGTCTCTGATCTGTAGCGTCACACACTAAACACCATCACTCTCTGTTCTCTCCTCTGTGTTTGAACATTCCATTTTCCTGAATAGCATTATTATATATTATTAATATTTCTGAATTATTACTCATTTTCTTCTTAAAAATTGAGTGCTTTAATTCACATTTGAAGTACTCATCAAGGCTGAGTGGTGAAATTAATGTGGAAGGATACATTATATTAGCAAAAATGCAAAGAGTGCATTATAAATATATAGTAATAATAAAATATTAACTATTCATTTCAAAAATATAATTTGCTCTGGCAAAAATGGCCTTTTCATTAATTCCAACACCTCATTTAAGATTACTGCTCTTACAGCCTTGAATAGTCCTGTGAATAATATGTTATCATTATGTATTGAATACCGTACATCCAATGCAGAGAATGTCCTATTTCCACGTCATAACACCCTAACGTGTACTATATATTCACTTTCATCAGAAACATATGCAAAATAGGACAGGTGAGCACCAGTTAGGGTCTTTAGCAAAGAACACTTCCCCTGGATGGGTCATGGTACAGTAGATAGATCTACTACATTACAGTCTACCAATACCCTGTATATCACTAGTATTACAGTTTACTAAACCTCCCAAAAAATAGAAATTGTTTTAGAGTCCAGAACTCTAATTCTCATGATCACCTTGATGGGCTGACCTGTGACAGCAGATAACCGGAGCTACGTGTGGACAAGACGCCACTTATCATCAGGCGACGGCGGACAGACGGACTGACAGGGCTGTTTAATTTCACACTACCAGTGGCTAAAGCCCCTGTTAGTGTGGACCCTCACAATAGCAGCTATGCTGGGCTGGGGTAGCAGCTGTCCTTGCATGGGGGGTGTGAGGAGGAGGAGGAGGAGGAGGAGGAGGAGGAGGAGGAGGAGGAGGAGGAGGAGGAGGAGGAGGAGGAGGAGGAGGAGGAGGAGGGAGGGAGGAGGAGGGAGGGAGGGAGGAGGAGGAGGGAGGGAGGAGGAGGAGGAGGAGGAGGAGGAGGAGGAGGAGGAGGAGGAGGAGGAGGGAGGGAGGAGGAGGGAGGGAGGGAGGAGGAGGGAGGAGGAGGAGGAGGAGGAGGAGGAGGAGGAGGAGGAGGAGGAGGAGGAGGGAGGAGGAGGGAGGGAGGAGGAGGGAGGAGGAGGAGGGAGGGAGGAGGAGGAGGAGGAGGAGGGAGGAGGAGGAGGGAGGAGGAGGAGGGAGGGAGGAGGAGGAGGAGGAGGAGGAGGGAGGAGGAGGAGGAGGAGGGAGGAGGAGGAGGGAGGGAGGAGGAGGGAGGGAGGAGGAGGAGGGAGGAGGAGGAGGAGGAGGAGGAGGGAGGAGGAGGAGGAGGAGGGAGGAGTAGGAGGAGGAGGAGGAGGAGGAGGAGGGAGGAGTAGGAGGAGGAGTAGGAGGAGGAGGAGGGAGGAGTAGGAGGAGGAGGAGGAGGAGGAGGGAGGAGTAGGAGGAGGAGGAGGAGGAGGAGGAGGGAGGAGTAGGAGGAGGAGTAGGAGGAGGAGGAGGAGGAGGAGGAGGAGGAGGGAGGAGTAGGAGGAGGGAGGGAGGGCGCTAGCTCGGTCACCATCGTGTGCTCTATTCACAGCAGAGGCTGACTCAGCGCGCATGCCCAGATACAAATACTGCTCCACACACTGTGCCACACTGTGGCTAGATGTGCTCATGGGATATAATTAACAGTAGTGGGCTCTGGAGATGGGGATGGGGAGTGGAGGGGTTTGGTACGGCCACTGTCTCTGTGTGGCTGGGCTGCGGTGGGGAGAAGCAGAGGTGCAGCAGTAGTGGGCATAATGAAGGTGGTTCAGGGAGAGAGAGAGGTCTGTAGTGGTCTGAGGGACGGCTGTGTGTGCATGCTCAGCTGAAGCCCCACCGCCACCAAGGCCAATATCACTGAGAGCCCAATTGCTTTCTGAAGAGCTTTCCATTGTCTGTGGTGATGAACTTGAGCTCGGCCTCCAACCCAGGGGTCCGTCTGTCTAAACCCCCCCCCCTCTCTCTCACACACACACACACACACACACACACACACACACACACACACACACACACACACACACACACACACACACACACACACACACACACACACCCCAGCTGATGCCTGTCATGGGTGCGGGGTGGGTGGGGGGGGGGGGAGAGCAGAGCAGTGACCAACGTCTTCTCAACACTGCTGAATATAAAACGTGGTAATGAGAGGGGCGAGAAAATGGCTCCCCTCACAGACATGGCTGCTGCTGCTTACTGATGGCCAGACACGACAAGAGCCAGAGAGAAAAAAGGTCACCTCTCCTCTTTTAATTCCCCCTCTCTCTCTTTCTATTGCATTCCATCTTTTTTCTCTTTCTCTCCTCCCCTACTCTGAATGCTCCCTTATTTGTTCATTTCTTGCTCCCCTCTCTCACACACCTTTCCTCTCTACCCTTCTGGTCATCTCTCTCATGCAGATGCAGGCATGTTATTTAAGAGACAAAGGAATGTAATCTTAGGAAGAGACAGGTGGTTTCTTCTGAGTGATGAGAAAATTATTGGTACAGCTCAGAAGGAAAGAGGAGCAGTTTCCCCCCCAGTTAGATTTCAACTCCCCATAGAGCACCATGTTCCAGTCAGATCTCCCCATAGAGCACCATGGTCCAGTCAGACCTCCCCATAAAGCACCATGTTCCAGTCAGACCTCCCCATAGAGCACCATGGTCCAGTCAGACCTCCCCATAGAGCACCATGGTCCAGTCAGACCTCCCCATAGAGCACCATGGTCCAGTCAGACCTCCCCATAGAGCACCATGGTCCAGTCAGACCTCCCCATAGAGCACCATGGTCCAGTCAGACCTCCCCATAGAGCACCATGTTCCAGTCAGACCTATTCATTTTTCCTCTGTTACTCTCTATTTTCTCTAGCGGTCGGTTATGCATCTCAACTGCTTGATTTCTAATGTCATCTAATAAAAATAGATTGGGGTGCAGGCGTAAGGGTGCGGGGGCTCCTGGGGAACAGAGCCCATGCTAAATCGGTAAATCACTCCATCTGGAAGATGAACGGCGTGTTTCGGAGTTCATTGCCCTTCGTCTCGGCCGAGTGGCCGGTGCGGTGGCAGTGGGGCCCCAGCAGGGCGGGTGGAGGTGGCCGTCGATGTGGATGGTTAATAAGGGGATAACGAAGCAGGGCCTGGCCCAGACCAGCGGCTCCACTACGGCCTAGACACAATGCTCCCTAGGGCCAGGCACAGAGCACTGCCATCACCAACTCACTGTCCTTCTCTATCTCATATGTCTGTCTGCACCATCAGAGCATCACAACCCGGAGAGACTGAATCTCGGCAGTCAGTCCTGGCGTCAGGTGTGCCCGGCTATTACTTTGTATAGCCAGAAATTCCTAAATTAGCTCGTTCATTTATCGATCCACTGGCATTTAAGAAGTATACAGTACAATTTGTACAAGGCCAGAGTTCGAAATTGAAATTCCAGTGTTTATTGTGAAGCATTATCAAGAGTAAGGTCCTATTTTCTAAAAGTGGTTTCTGACGTGGAGAACAAAGATCTTGACCTAGTTTAATGACTGTCTTAGGTGGAATACAATAAAATATCTTGACCTAGTTTAATGACTGTCTTAGGTAGAATACAATAAAATATCTTGACCTAGTTTAATGACTGTCTTAGGTAGAATACAATAAAATATCTTGACCTAGTTTAATGACTGTCTTAGGTGGAATACAATAAAATATCTTGACCTAGTTTAATGACTGTCTCAGGTGGAATACAATAAAATATCTTGACCTAGTTTAATGACTGTCTTAGGTGGAATACAATAAAATATCTTGACCTAGTTTAATGACTGTCTTAGGTGGAATACAATAAAATATCTTGACCTAGTTTAATGACTGTCTTAGGTAGAATACAATAAAATATCTTGACCTAGTTTAATGACTGTCTTAGGTGGAATACAATAAAATATCTTGACCTAGTTTAATGACTGTCTCAGGTGGAATACAATAAAATATCTTGACCTAGTTTAATGACTGTCTTAGGTGGAATACAATAAAATATCTTGACCTAGTTTAATGACTGTCTTAGGTGGAATACAATAAAATATCTTGACCTAGTTTAATGACTGTCTTAGGTAGAATACAATAAAATATCTTGACCTAGTTTAATGACTGTCTTAGGTGGAATACAATAAAATATCTTGACCTAGTTTAATGGCTGTCTTAGGTGGAATACAATAAAAGCAATACATATAATATATAAAAACAAATGTTTTTATCATCAGGGCCCTGCATTATTTATTTATAAACTCTGAATCTCCTTCCTGTTGTACTCTGGCCTGTTATAAAAAGACAATGGCAGCCATAGCAGGGGGTCATAGGATCATGGCATTGGTTATAAAAGACACATATGAAAGCATACAGCCTAATTTTCAATGCAACTGCACTGAACATACAAATGGGCAAAGAGCCTCCTCACCTTTAAAACTGGAATGTGAGACAAACAAGTTGATAGAGTTGATCAAAATGGCAGGCAATTAGATTGTTTGTGACCTTGGGTTTGCCTGCTAAATTAGAGTAATTCCAGTGGTATGGAGTCATACGTGTTGGAAGCACTGCAGCTGCTCTGCTCCTGGACAGCCCTAAATGAAATATCCTCAAATCTATTAGGCTAAACAGCCCGAGGAGAGACTTTCTCTCACTATAGAAAAATTACAGTAAACTCAGGCAATCACTCCGCCAATCAATTATGCATGGATTATATTCTTCTTGGACTGTGTAAAATGTCTTATGTTAATTTCTTTAAATATACATTTCTATTACTTTCCAGACGCTGCCTCCCTCCAAATGCATACCGTCCTTCCAAATGAGTGTTTTCAGATTTATCTGCCTCTCCCTGGTAAATGAAATGAAAAGGACATGGCTGAGATGTGACTCTTCCATATCTAACAGTCTGAGCCACAGGAAAGGCTTGGAGGCTCTGTTCATCTACACACATTAAATAGTCTCAAAACTACTCAGAAAATCTGAAGATGTGCTGTACTGTTGGTTGGCACTATTTGTTCTAGCTCAATGTGTATATGAGAAAAATAGAGAGAGAGAGAGAGAGAGAGTTAAAGAAGAGAGAAAGATAGATTGTGTGTGTAAGGGAGAGTAAGGTAGAAGGGGGAGGGGTCAGCGACCTGACCTGTCTGGGGGTTGAACCACTAAGTCATCCAGTCAGTCCCAGAGGTCCCCACTGTGCTGTGCTATGCTGCTCTGAGGCCGTAAGCCCAGATGACTGATAATGACCTCTGTCTGTCTGGTCAGGCCCTGATGGAAGGTATTGACAGGCCTGCTGACCACTGATCAGTGTCAGTGTGTTAATAACAGGTGACCCTGTGGCCCCTGGAGTCTGACCGTAATGTGTGGTGGAGTGTATGTATGTATATATGTATGTATGTATGTATGTATGTATGTATGTATGTATGTATGTATGTATGTATGTATGTATGTATGTATGTATGTATGTATGTATGTATGTATGTATGTATGTATGTATGTATGTATGTATGTATGTATGTATGTATGTATGTATGTATGTATGTATGTATGTATGTATGTATGTATGTATGTATGATGTATGTATGTATGTATGTATGTATGTATGTATGTATGATGTATGTATGTATGTATGTGCGATAGACAGAGAGAGAGAGAGAGAGAGAGAGAGAGAGAGAGAGAGAGAGAGAGAGAGAGAGAGAGAGAGAGAGAGAGAGAGAGAGAGAGAGAGAGAGAGAGAGAGAGAGAGAGAGAGAGAGAGAGAATAAGACAAATACACTAGTCCTACCTTGGATGTGAATTAGGTAGGTACCTGACTGCTGAGACTATGGCCCTAAAGGTTTTAACAAAGATAAACCAAAACATTTAATTCCTAGCTCAGACCTCAAAATATCTGATAGTGACACCCTAAAGACTCTGAGTTTAATTATGCCTGCACAACATGGTTCACCAGCCTCCCTAAACATCTAAAGAGTAAGCTACAGACAAACCAGACAAAACAAGCTGTTTTGGTAGAGTTAAACTCTCCCTCATACTCATCTGAAGGTTGAGCATTTTAATCAGCTAGGCTGGCTATCTGTAGAAAAGAGTAGTATTAATTAAACTTGGTCTGGTCTACATAAATATTACTGACTCAGCCCCCATGTACCTATCAAATTGTTTGACTTATATAAGAGATGTCCACCAATACAACAGCAGAGCCAGAGACTCTGATATTGCCTCTATGCATAGTCACTTTACCCATACCTACATGTACAAATGACCTCGTCTAACCTGTACACCCGCACATTGACTCGGTACCGGTACCCCCTGTATATAGCCTTACTTTTTATTGTATTTTTTACTTTAGTTTATTTAGTAAATATTTTATTAACTCTATTTCTTGAACTGCATTGTTGGTTAAGGGCTTGTAAGTAAGTATTTCATGGTAAGGTCTACACCTATTGTATTCGGCGCATGTGACAAATACATTTTGATTTGATATGATTGTAAATGTAAGAGTCTATCTGGTAAGAACACCTTTTTATACAATGAGTAAT
Organism: Thymallus thymallus; assembly: GCA_023634145.1. Taxonomy (NCBI): domain Eukaryota; kingdom Metazoa; phylum Chordata; class Actinopteri; order Salmoniformes; family Salmonidae; genus Thymallus; species Thymallus thymallus. The sequence goes on along the minus strand of CM042380.1, from coordinate 20,006,187 downwards.
CAAAACATTAAGAACACCTTCTCTTTCCATGACAAAGACTGACCAGGTAAATCCAAGTGAAAGCTATGATCCCTTATTGAGGTCACTTGTTAAATCCACTTCAATCAATGTAGATGAAGGGGAGGAGACAGGTTAAAGAAGGATTGTGTATCTGTGTCATTTAGAGGGTGAATGGGCAAGACAAAAGATTTAAGTTCCTTTGAACGGGGTATGGTGCCAGGCGCACCGGTTTGTGTCAAGAACTGAAACGCTGCTGGGTTTTTTACGCTCAACAGTTTCCCGTTTGTATCAAGAATTGTACACCACCCTAATGACATCCAGCCAACTTCACACAACTGTGGGAAGCATTGGAGTCAACATGGGCCAGCATCCCTGTGGAACGCTTTCGACACCTTGTAGAGTCCAAGCCCCAACGAATTGAGGCTGTTCTGAGGGCAAAAGGCAGGGGGGTTTGGTACTCAGTGTATACCGGCGCTGTTGAGCGGAACAAACTATTACAACTTCATTTAAAAAGAATGTCAAAAGCTGGCTAATGATTGAGCAACAGAAGAACATATCTGTATGTAATGCTTTAGGCCCCTCAAATTCAACTCTGGACCTTGAAGCCAGCTCCACTACTTTTAATTTCATTGTTCCCCTCTAATCAGGGTCTGATTTAGACATGGGACACCAGGTGTGTGCAATTTTATTATCTGGTAGAACAGAAAACCAGCAGGCTTCGGACCTCGTAGGGTAAGAGTTGAGTACCCAGGCTGTGGGCTATGACAATGTCTTCCTGTCCTTTGTTTTGTCATGTGTTGTAGCCAAAGTAGACTACTATGTTAATGTTTGTTAATTTTTGTTACCATTTATTTAATAGGACCACAATGGAAATAAGTTTTCATGCCATCCTCAATGATTTTAAATGCATTATCCACATGGTTGTATTGTGTTTTAAATTGTCAAATAAATCTAACGAGCCTCTGTCTAATACACTTTATCTGATCATAAGTTAAAAGAAAAATACTGCCATTCAAAAATACATAAATACTACATCACGTAAGCATCCTGCACACACCCACACACATAAACACACACACACACACACACACACACACACACACACACACACACACACACACACACACACACACACACAGTCACACACTCCTCCACAGAGACCTCTTGTCTACTCCTTACTAACTTCCCAGACACTTCCTGATGATCCTACCAATGGCCCCCTCTTAGATTACATGCAACACAATCCACCCTTACACACTCATTTATTTTCTTTCGCTCTTTTTTTCTTTCTCGTGTGTAACTGAGACCTTGAATATATACAAATTTAATAGAGCTAATAGAATCATTATCAAATTCAGATCAATACAAATCTAGCCCCAGCGTCCTTAAAAGGCAGCAATATTGAAATACAACACTGTCTGCTCTTCCTCCATCTTCTGCCTCCATTTGACGCTGCTGCCATCAGAAAGGAATTACTAGCCCGGCACATTACAGCTAATCAACCCTGCACAAAAACACCATTTATTAATGCATGTCTTTGATCATGCATGGGAACCTTTCAAAGGGGAATGCAGTAGTTACTGTGCCTCAGACAACACAAATAAAGATGCTTCCTATTACCTTGGATGGGATCGACTATGTCGCTGAGGTCAAACGAACCTAAGCCTCTAGGTCTCAAACTGAGCTAAAACGTTTGGTTTTCTGTCTCGCTGTATCTCATTTTCTTACACAGAAATGTTTGGTTAAATCTGTGTTTTTTTTAACAAAGCAGGTTGAGGTGAAATTGATAAAAATCTACAAATTTCACTATTGGCTAAATAAAGGCTTAGGATTAATTTAACTTCTATTTAGTAATGAGGACATGGCAATTACCCTCTCACAAAAGATTAGAACCTGCCATCTTTGTGAGGGCTGGGGCTTTTTTATTTCACAGTTTGTACTGCTGACATTCACTGCTGGTCACCAAGCAGGGTTTTTATGATTCAGGGTCATTTCACTGACCCATGAGACTCAGGATAAATCAGTCATCCTTATTGTGATAGATCTCACAATTCGCCCTGCAATTCACCAATGCAATTTTGATGAGCAAGAGCAGTGAGTCAAATCCGTTGATTTTATTTGTTTTATGTTAATGTCAAACTTTTCCAAACTGTCCACATTTGTGTCTCTTATAATTCAATATTATTATGTAAAAAAATAAATAAGACTGTGCTACATTTTAGACTGAGATCTTTTTATCTGTTGCACAATAAAGCCAAAACATGTATATCCCTAGATAATAACCACTTCTCTCATAAGATAACAAAATAAGGACATACAAATTCATAGACATATCCAGTACCAAGCTTCTCCTGCTGTCAGCCTTACTTAAGACCGTATGTGACAGTCATTTCCAACAGCATTGTACCATTCTATAGAGTTAACTTTCCTGATTAATCAGCATTCAATATTCTAGAAGTGAAGTCTTCCCTCTCAGCAGATCTCCAGGTAACAGCATTAAACTTCACCTACACAAATAATTCCATTGGTTGATAATTCCAACTTTTGTCTAAAACTTCCTTTCCAATAACCTGGATGGATGATGACAGCTAACTATCACATTATAAAGTCTGGCCTTAGATCTGTGAATAGTGGAGTATTTCTGGGATGGGATGTTATTGAAGAGATCAGCAGGTAGCTCATTTCCCCATGGAAAGGCCCCGGGCCCCCGGGCTGGTCAGTGGGGAACAGCTTCAACCACAGCCCTGCTATATGCTCACGGAGAGGGGGACTCTACATGCACACAGAGAGGTGGACTCTATATGCACGCAGAGCAGAGGGAGGACTGGAGGCGACCACCATGACAACCATGCAGTTTGGGGACTGAGGTGCCACCACGGTTCATCATCTGACCCTGAACACCCAAAATACCACCCCTTAACTGGCTCCTGGACAGATACTAATAAATGGCATGTGTATTGTGTAAATACTCATGAACACACACAAATGCAAATAAACAGACTCATGCATATGGTAGGTGAATAGACAGTGCAGATGCATCAAGGAAGTGACTTACTAATTTGAACTCTTGTATTCTGTGAACAAAACAAAATCACCTGAATCTTTTGATTCCTCTGTTGTAACAGCGAGTAAAGACAAATTCCTGGTAGAGACGGAGAGGAGAGATGGAGAGAGGAGCTGACCTGCCGACAGACAGATCTGACGCGAACAACACTAGTCAACACCCGCTGTGTTTCAGGAACCCACAGTCTTGGTTGTGTCCCTACGATCGCACACATCACTATTTCACACAAAACACACGTTAAAGCTACTGTCTGTTAGTTAAAGTAACTATGCCACAGCTGCAGCAAGTGCAGCAATAATATTATTATAGATAGAGGTGGCTTTATATGAATATGATTGATCATGTAATTCATATAATCATTCATATTGACAAATTCACATATCTCATTTGATTCAATATGGTATATATAATATTTAATAATACTGTATAATTATTTTATATCCTTACATCAATAATCACTACCTTTACCTTTACCCATTAATTTGTAATGATCTTAAAATGTTGATTAGATGTGATCTAGGTATACATTGGAGCCTGTCTATATGTGTCTTTATTTAGAAAGTGTTATAGTAGTTAACACTGTAAACAATATAATTTTTTTGTAATGATGTTAAGTACTTATGTTAAGTGAAAACCCAATTAATGGAAGATATCAAATATGAACCAATTACAAAAACAGAACTGTGACATAACAAAAACATCTGAAGGTTTATGTATTTTACACTACAATTAACTAAATTTGGAATGGATATATTTTATAATCAATTTTAAATCAGTTCTCAATGCAATCCGTTTTTGAGATCTTTACTGTCTCATATTGAAAGCAAACGTATGTTTAAAGGTATGATAATTGGATGTTTACCAAATTGTATGCAAATGTATCTAATTTTATGAAGCAAATCAATTAAAATGTAAATAATTGTGTGACACTCATACAATCTACAACAGTGCACTAAAAAATAAAAATAAAATAACGACTGGAACACATGCTAAAAACAGGTTCATCCAAACTGGGCTGAGCTCCACTGAGCATGTGCAGACTACCCTTGACCTTTGCAGTGAGAGCATTCTAACCAACTCTAGTGGTCAGAGGTCAGGTGTGGACAGAGAGATGTCCCCAGACTCAGTCAAACTAATGCAGAGAAACATCTGTTGTCACCCTGACCGTCCCACACAGCTGTCCCCTCTGAGCCGGGCAGGGCTGGGCCCGGGATCTGCTCAAAGTCAAGTGCATGCTCCACTGCCATATGCTGCTGACTGGACAGCACTACACTCACCCAAATTGGACATTGGAACATTTTATTTATAGGGAATAATTTATCTTTAGTAAAAGTCACACAGCGTCTAGTTTCAATTTCACCCAATACGCTGGGTTTGTAATTGAATATATCAGTGTGAATATTGAAAGAAAATGTCAGTATTTTTCTACTTTATGTCACGACATCCTGAAAGTTAAAAACATGAAGCAGAAGACAATGTCTGAGAGTGGTCCGAATGGGACGTTTTTGTACCTAAGTTACAAAAAAAAAGCAATCTTGTCATTATAGCCTATTGTAATCTATTTTTAAACTAAAACTAAAATGTATGTTGTAATATTTGAAAATGCTCTTGACCCTTGATCATTTTTTGTTTGGAGTTCATAATGACTGAAGATCAATCTCCAACTTATTATATTATATCAGTAAATGCATGGGGAAGGGGATGCTCTCCCTAGTTCTGTGGGGCTGACCTAGCATCCAGTAACTGAGGTTCATATGGGGTGGGGACTGGGGATATACTGAAAGAGAGGGCAAGGGTGGTCTCACACTCAACAGACAAATAGCACCTGAGCAGTTACGCACGCAAGCACGTGCACACATACACACACACACACACACACACACACACACACACACACACACACACACACACACACACACACACACACACACACACACACACACACACACACACACACCACACACACACACACACACACACACACACACACACACACACACCACCCTGATGACAGAGAGATCACCCCTATTCACTTCCTCTCACTTACCTCCCCATCCTAACATTAGGCTTTAAAGGAACCGTCAAATGATGTCAATACCTGGATCAATAGCTCAGGACGTCTCAGTTTCCCCTGCAGCAAATGAAGTGTATTATACAGCTCCTCTCAGCCTGGGCACTAGCTGCAACTATAGGGGCTACTGCTGCTACTGGTACTTGGCTTGGTGAGTTCCCTCTACATAGCTGCATGCTACATTTCCCGCTGGGTAATGTGCTTCTGATCCAGACCTGCTGGGCTCAGGACTGCATAGGTACCATGCACGGATCTCATCCATCACACAGCATGTGCCATTACTGTCATTTAAAATACATTTAAAACAAATCTATCCGACCAATCCAGCTCAAGGTATCGATACCTTTCTGCTTTTGTGAAACGTCTCAACTTATATGTAGTCTTATATGCTTATGTTTCAGTTCATAAAATTACAAAAATCAACAACATTTTAGTAGTATATCTTAATAAATATTCAAATATATTCTATGATTTCTGCAATGTACGATATGGGAATGGTATGACAATTAATAACTACATTTTGGTCCACAAATAAGTACAGAGTTGTAATCAGAGAAGTGATAAAGGAGCCCAAGACAAAACTCCATTGATTTGAAAGTTTGTCTTGGGGTCTAACGGGCCCTAAATCTCATGTCAATGTGACAGAGCCAGTCCTGTCAGTCCACAGCGGGCCGTATTTCAGAGGTCATCCCTACAGGGGTTCAGCATCAGAGCAGCACACTGTCCTGTTTTCTCAGGTAAGACCCAGTAATAGACACAGTCGCTCTCATTCCCTTCAAGTCTCACCTAGAATAGAATGCCACCAAACACAACCTTAATTGCACAGTCCCCAATCAATGCTTAAATGTAACCTTCTCCATCTCTTCGCCCCTCTCTCTCTCTCTCTCTCTCTCTCTCTACCACCCTCCCTCATTCTCACCCTGTGAGGGGGACAAATGAAGTGTGTTCCTCATGAGGTCTCCACATATTTCAGTGGGGGAGTAAACCAGTCTGGAGGATATGGGATGGATTTATTATGTATATGTATATGGAAGGCCAGCGTGGAGGTTTAAGGAGCATGCTGCTTGGTCAGCACTGAGCGTACTGGAAATGCGGGCAGATAAAGTGTATGTAACTGAGAAAGGTCTATTGACCCAAATGTAATTATTTTACCCCCCCTCGCACCCCCTTTCCACTTCCTCCCCCCCATAAAGACATACCACACCTTTCCAAGAAGACAAGTATTTTAATATTTGTTTATCCAAAGGTATTTGTTTAGATTAGGCATTAAGAACTGGTATGCTGATGTGGTTGGACAGAAATGTCAGTAGGATAAACGTCCCTACATGAAATAAAGAATTACTTGCAATGTATTATTTGTGGCCATTTACGTTTCTAACTATATAAACTCTACACATATCTAATGTTTTTTTTTTAATCATGAATATTAGATTGCATTTGTGATGTAGAGAAATTAAACGAGTATATCTGGCATCCCTCTATCTTAACGTAGTTCAACACTATACAGTACCTTCAGAAAATATTCACACCCCTTGACTTTTTCCACATTTTGTTGTGTTACAGCCTGAATTTAAAATGGATTAAATTGAGATTTTGTGTCACTGATCTACACACAATACCCCATAATGTCAAAGTGGAATTATGTATTTAGAAATATTAAAAAATGTATTAAAAATGAAAAGCTGAAATGTCTTGAGTCAATACGTATTCAACCCTTTTGTTATGGCAAGGCTAAATACATTTAGGAGTAGAAATGTGTTTAAGAAGTCACATAATAAGTTGCATGGACTCACTCTGTGTGCAATAATAGTGTTTAACATGACTTCCTGATTTATGTACCCCAATACATACAATTATCTGTAAGGTCCATTAGTCGAGCAGTGAATTTCAAGCACAGATTCAACCACAAAGACCAGAGAGGTTTTCCAATGGTTTGCAAAAAAGGGTACCTATTGGTAGATGGGTAACAAAAAAAAGCAGACATTGAATATCCCTTTGAGCATGGTTCAGTTATTAATTAAACTTTGGATGGTGTATCAATACACCCAGTCACTATAAAGATACAAATGCCAAGTCAGTTGTCGGAGAGGAAGGAAACAGGTATTTCACCATGAGGCCAAAATTTAGGATGTATCAACAACATTGTAGTTACTCCACAATACTAACATAAATGACAGAGTGAAAAGAAGGAAGACTATACAGAATACAAATATTCCAAAACATGCATCCTGTTTGCAATAAGGCACTAAAGTAAAATTGCAAAAAATTGTGGCAAAGAAATTATCTTTTTGCCCTGAATACAAAGTGTTATGTTTGTGTCAAATCCAACACAACACATCACTGAGTACCACTCTTCATATTTTCAAGCATGGTGGTGGCTGCATCATGTTATGGGTTTGCTTGTCATCGTCAAGGACTAGGGAGTTTTTTTTTTTACTAAGCACAAGCAATATCCTAAAGGCTGCTATCCAACAGACACTGGGAGACAAAGTCACCTTTCAGCAGGACGATTACTTTAAACACAAGGCCAAATATAAACTGGAGTTGTTGCTTACCAAGATGACATTGAATGTTCCTGAGTGGCCTAGATACAGTTTTGACTTAAATTGGCTTGAAAATCTATGGCAAGACTTGAAAATGGCTGTCTAGCAATGATAAACAACCAACTTGACAGAGCTTGAATCATATTGCAAAGAATAATGGGCAAATGTTGTACAATCCAGGGGTGCAATGCTGTTAGAGACTTACCCAGAAAGACTCACAGCTGTGATCACTGCCAAAGGTGATTCTAACATCTATTGACTCAGGGGGTTGAATACTTATCTAATCAATAAATATTAGTGTTTATTTTCCATTAATTCAAATAATTATAACTTTTTTTCTTCCACTTTGACATTTCAGAGTATTTTGTGAAGATCGTTGACAAAAAAAATTAAAATAGTTGACAATTAAATCCATTTTAATACCACTTTGTAACACAACAAAATGTGGAACAAAGTCAAGGGGTGTAAATACTTTCTGAAGGCACTGTGCATCTGAGATGTACAGCTAAAGGACGTGGATGAGAGGATGAAGAGGTGCGCAGGCGTTATCCAGCCACACAGTGTAGCCTCAGAGCGCTCTCCTCTCCTCCATCCTCTCTGGTCACATGACCAGGGTGCCGGCACCACATCCTCGGCTCAGGGAGGGGCCAGCTCAGCGCTTATACTGCTGCTCGCTCGCTCGCCACCATTTTGTGTGAGTACCTGGTTCATTTGTTTACCTGCATAATAGTAAATGTTTCATCAGTAATATATTATAATCTAGCCATAATTGTATTTGATTTTAATCTAGAGCTAGTGTTTCTGGTTGTGGTGAATATGTGTTACGGTAGCTAGACGGATGGATGCTGCAGCCAGTGAATCAGAGGGTATCAGTGCACCCCAACCGCATCCCCCACTCCCCCGTTTTATTTAATGTCGTCTTTTCTCTCCCTCTCCCCTTTCTCCTCTCCTCTCCATGCTCCTGCCAGGCCCCTCTCCTCCCTGTGTTCCTACGTGTGAGACACATATGGCGCAGTGAAATTGCTGTCTGCGAGAGCATGCCTCTGCCTGTCCAGACTTCATCAGAGGGATTAAAGAATAAGATGGAAAAAATCCAAATAAAATGATGATAGCGGGGCCAGGGTGTTTTTTCTCCTCTCTCTCTCCATTTCTCTCCCTCTCCCCCTCAGACTCTGTTTTAAGTAGATTGGAACATCAGATGACAGAGAAGCCACTCTGGGTGGGGTACAGCAGTTTGTGGGGAAAGGTTGTCTGGCCGGTGGGCTGGACGGGGTTTATTTCACTTTAAAAAGGGCTCACTACAAAGAGAAACCAAATTACACAGAGAGCGCTGTTCCTCCGTCAATCCAGCCACTGTGTTCACTTAAAAGCTGTGTCCAATTAAAAAAGGGAGTCAGGGGTTCAGCAGGAGTTTTCTTTCATGATTACTACCCATCTCCTCTGATGTGTTCTCTTAAAAAAACAAACAAAAGACTAAAAAGTCCCCCTGCAAGCAAAATACAGAAGTAGAAATTTGTGTCGAGGTGGGGTTATTACCCACTCAGAGCAGGGGATGGATGGGCCAGAGGAGAGGGGAGAGAGGGAAGAAGGAGGGATATTAAGAAGGTAGGGAGGGAGGTCACACCAAGACACTATCACACAATCCCACATGCTTTCATCTTAGCTTCATGTGAGACTGATCAAGGGAGCAGGTCATTACTGGGCCTCCAATCTCTGTTATTACCAAACAACACTACAGAGTTATTGCTACCATCATCAGAATAATCCTGAACTACACAGAGTCTAACTATGGGGACTAGCTAGCCTAATGTCCTTTAATCTTCCTGTTCTTCACCCCTACATTTAAAGATAGAAGAGTTGACTACTGAAAGGAAGTGATTCAGCAGTGTATGAAAATACATGATCCTTTTCAAATAGCTATCAACACACTAACTCTACAAAGTATGAATTTAAGATATATATATTTTCCTAAGTATGGCAGTATAAAATGAAAAATACACTATAACCACAGGCTAAAAAGATTAAAACTGCACGTTGAAGGAAATCTAAAAACGATATGGCTTGCTGAGAATAAACAAATATAGATCATGTCTATGTACCTTGGTTCAAACAATGCACACAAATATGTTTTCATGGGGATCCTACTAAATGCAAGAATGAATATAGTGGTTTATTCTGGGACTGTCCATCGCTGCTCTCGTATTTGAGAAAACAAAAATACAATCTTGACATCTTGCCCTAACAGCAGATAATATTTGCTGTTCAGAGACCCATTTTCTTTTGTTCCAGGTTTTTATAAACCCAAGACACTTGAAATTTAAACCCAGTTCAAGAAATAGTATTTGCCACAGGGCGAGGTAAATCTCTTGGCAAGGACTTTCAAAGGGTTGGCCTGGGTTTGTTTACAATTGATCTTATTTAAAAGTGAATTTTTATTTTACTTTTCAAATCCGTACTTTCTTCCGTGATCTTATGGGTCAACACAATGATGAATGCCCTTTTTTCCATTTGGAAACAAAAAGTGAAAGAATAAGAGGATCATTATAGACAGAAGCCTGACGCTCCTCTGGTCCTCCCCGGGTCGAAAACTCCTGAATGCAATATGAAACACATGCGAGATATCATCTTCAACTACAGACAGTCTGACTGCACCTCAACTACAGACAGTCAGACTGCACCGAGACATCCCTAGTGAGAAACCAAATAAATAATATGTACACTGCCAAAAATATGCTAATTATTGTGATTGATCGCAATAGGATCTGCAAAATTTAAGATATAGGGGAAAATGTTTCATACTTCTATTTAATACAGCCAGGTGTGTATGTGTGTATTGGCTTGTATAAAACAGCTGGTTCTTTCATTGTTTAAATAAGTCTGTATTCTGCCCTAACTGCTCTCTGTCTGCCTCTCCTCTCTGAGAGAAGTAGTGACCCCTGTGACCAGTCGCCAGAGAGAGAGACAGAGAGACAGAGAGAGAGACAGAGAGAGAGAGAGAGAGAGAGGGGCCAGTTTTGTCAATTCCCCTTCTGGCTTGGCTAATTTAACCCCTTCACCCCTGACTATTATTCCATTGAAAGAAGGATGGAGATTGAGCAGAGACGATAAAACATCATTAATCTTTAGACTTAAGCTTGAACTTGAATAGTTTACTAAGTAACCTACTACTGACAGTGACCAGAGAGTCATCTGCCTCATGTAGAAGAGCAGAGGAGAGAGGTGAAGAGGTGGAGGCAGTGGTTAGAGGAGGAGGAGGAGGAGGAGGAGGAGGAGGAGGAGGAGGAGGAGGAGGAGGAGGAGGAGGAGGAGGAGGAGGAGGAGGAGGAGGAGGAGGAGGAGTATCCCTCTCCTCTCCTGACCAGAGCCAGAGGCAGATCCAGAGCCATAGGCAGAGGCAGGCTGTGTTCAGAGGGAAGGTCAGGGACTCTGGGTCTGTGTTAAAGCCTGCCATTCCCGGGGAACATGAGGGACAAGCAGAGGGCAGCACCACAGTGGGATGGCCTCAGTAAAGAGCCCTTCATGTGGACTATACCTGAAGGAGCCCAGGGGCTGTGGTGCCCACAACCACCAGGCTTGAGCAGATACAGGATACACCACAGCAGCTACTGTACTACAGTACACACAACCATTCATTCACAGATGCCAGAGCAAAACACTGAGCTACTGTACAGCTACACAACACAGCTGGGTTTTCACATGGGCAATAGTGGGAAACAACATAGTCTACCACACATACAAACACAGGCAGAGACACAGCATAACTATACAGGGTGGTTCCCTTAATCTCTCACAGATTCACGACTTTCCCATCAGTAAACATTGTCAATTTACATCAAATAGATTGATAAGACACATTTAAAGCAACAAAAGTAACAATTACTATTACTGTTATTAAGTATATAATATCACAGTGACTAGTTATTCTCTAAAACCAGTCAAGGCATCACTGTAGGTGGTGTGTGACAGCATTGTACCACAAGAGTTATGAACTGGCCCAGGCCGTGCTAGCATTTTAAAACTACATCTCTGTCTATTGTGTCTTAGTTTATCTGATGAGAGGGTCACTGGGGCGCCTCCATGTTCCCAGAAACCCCCTGCAAGGCTCTTCAGGTTAACATGTTCAGTTTGACTATAAGATCAATAGTTGTAAATGACTTCATCACACCAAGGAGGCAACTTTCTGGCCAGAATTGGTCCCACAGTTACCACTGACAGGACAGTGCACTGGGGAGCCCCAGTCAGAGTGGCTAGGCATTTCCTAAATGTACACCTAGAGTTTACTCTACTGTAAATGCACTGATATGTAAGGACAGAGATTTGGGTCAAGTGCATATTGAAAAGATTTTCAAAGAAATTATAGGCCAATATTTGAAAGCAACAGAGAAGTTAATAGTTTGTATTTTTCATATTTCTGTTAGTATGGTGAAGAAGAAAAAAATGTAGACTTTGATTGAAATGCAGAGGGAAACTACCAAGAATAAAATCTTGCATCAATACATAAGCTGTAGTAAATCTATACAGTAAAGGGCATAAAAGTGAGAGCCACACACTGGCTTAGATGCAGTTAGTTGTGAGAAGCAGAGAGGTGAGGGATCAGCCCTGATATCACAAAGCCTTTGTGCCCCTCTTTTGTTCTCACAGGACGGGGGTTAATGCCAGTCCCAAACCTCCCCAAAAGCCTCGGAGTTGGAGTGTGTAATGGGACCTGGCAGAGTGTTGGTTAATGGGGGAAGAGGGCCGTGGGTTTGGGTCGGAGATGTATTCATGTGCGTGGCATCGCGCCTGGACCCAGGGTGACACTCTTCATCCTCACTGCCTCAGGCCAGGATTAGGACCGGGGCTAGGAAGAGTGCCGCGCGGCCAGCCTCACAAAGCCAGCAGTAATGCAAAATCATTTTCATATTAACCTCGCCTCTCTTCTCTGGGCCTGACAGTGGACAGGCCTGCTCTGTTTGGTGCTCAAATTATCCTCAATTACTGGGGAAAAGCCAGGCGAGGGGACGTCACCTAACCTTCACCATCTGTTAGGTTCAAAGCCTCGGCAGCCGGCCGGCCCGCCTGTCTCCTGCCTCAACTGACCTTTCTGCCTCGGTCCGCTCCTGCACCCTAAGCCCCTCGACACCCCCATACCCCAGCCCTCTCCGGACACAGCTGGGAAGTGCGTGTGCACAATATCACATTCAGGGGGGGTTTATGTCACACTTCTTCAACAAAGGTATGAATATTCAAAACCAAGCAAAGAGCAGGGAGAGAAGTGTGTCACAACAGAGTTTAAAACGCTGTGGGCTAATACATGTCCATTGTCATGTTTGAATAGAATATTGCCTTTTATTCATTTTGATATGTGCAAAGTCCCTGGTCTAAGTGTATATCGGCTATACTCAAATATTAGCTAGAATAACAAGCTTTTTGAAACATCCCCGAAACGTTTGTTGAATTCATTCAAATGAATCAATGCACTATATTGATAAAAACATTCATTTCAGCTGACATTAATTTAACAAAAAAAACGCAATAAACTACAATATTTCCATTTCATTTTTTTAAGTTATAATTCTAATTATTCTGAAACTTTAGCAGAACAAGCTTTGTGGTCAACTACAACACAGTTCCTTATTTGCAGCAATTTTTGTATGCTTATATTGTTAAAAGAAAATATTCTCAATAAAACATACATTATTCATTAATAAATATTAATGCATCAGATGAGTCAACATATAAAAAGTAATGATTTATAATTACAGCCCTGCTATTTGTTTGCATGTTTGTGCATTTGTCTGTCTCTTAACTTACATATAGCAGCAGTTGGCTTTAATTAAACATTCATCTGTGTTTGGGATTGTGCTAGTGAAATATTGAAGAGCTCTTATTTTTCCTATAGCACATGCCCCTCTGAATAATTCAGCCAGTATTTTCTGTTTGTTTATAAACTGTGTTTTAGCAGTTCCACAGTGTGTGTCCATTTTGTTTGTCTGCAGTCTGCCATCGGCCAGTCAGCCGGCCTGGACACTCAAGAGGCCCCTTTCTCTGGTCATCTGGCTCTGAAATAACTTTTAATAAGTGGCATAAATAATAGATTGGCTGTACACTAAAACCAGGCTGAGAGGAACAGGCCTGGGCCAAGGACCGACAGACAGAGAGAGAGAGAGAGAGAGAGAGAGAGAGAGAGAGAGAGAGAGAGAGAGAGAGAGAGAGAGAGAGAGAGAGGTCAGGCAGGCAGGCAGGTCCCAGACACTCCCCAAGCCCAGCCCATACCAGACACAGACCCATACAGGTTAGGGGTCATGGACTTGACCTTGTGGCCCCCAGGAGAGTGTTCACTTGTTTTTTGGTATAATTTGGGATTATTCTGCGGGAGGCCCAGGCTCAGCTAGCATTCTGCTTCATTATCCTCCCCTCCTGTCTGTCTGCAGGACAAGACCATATGCATCACTAGTCCATTTTACTTACACCTTTACAAACCTTCAATACCTCCAATTGACATGATTGCCCATTTAATTACATTTCACTTGCCATTGATACATTTGTGTATTTTTTGCTGTTTCACAATTTTTTCCTTTCCTAAAATGTTTTGCCCTAGTGGGAATAGTGTTATTAAATATTTTCAATATGTAGAAAGGTTTGTGAGGGAGCTACTGGAATCAATCTTTAGAGAAGTAAAAAAGTTGGAGAAAAAAAAACATATTTTTAAGAATTGGACAGGAAATATGCTTGCAAGTAAAAATATGCTAAACGACCTATGGTTTTCACATTTTTTTGTCACTTAAAAAGGAGCCTGATATTTTTCAGATATAGCTTAAAAGTGTGATCATTAGTATTATGTGTGCTTCACTCTAAGAGGGTCCCTGTGGGGGACACTTTTGGAGAGACATCCTTTCTGGTATCAAACAAACCCTTCATGCATTAATATTGCATTAGCCCCAGTATCACAGACAGTCTTCTCAGTCAGGTACAGAGCATTTCATTGACATGTCCTCATCATATTAACGTTACACTTATCAAAGTAGAACGGGAAAATTACAGCAAAATGTGCAAAGTTACAGCTGAATTTCCCTGTCTTATGAGTCCAGACGAAGGAAAAGAACAGACAATAAAATGCTTATTTAGGTCACATATCCTATGTATTGCACAACAAAGACAAATGCCGCAGGAAAAGGGAAGGGGGGTCAAAATATGACACGCATCGCCAATCATGGCCAGTAGAGCTGCCCCCAACACAGACAGCGCGAGGGGGTGCCAATTTCTAGCGAGAGAGAGACAGGTGCAAGGCGCTGGCTACTGTAATATCGGTAAATACATTTATATTTATAATAGACTTTTTTTCATCATTTCTGTCAATGCTTTTTTTTCAATTTTGCTATCTTGTTTTTTTGTTGTTGTGTGTGTTAATCAAAAACATAGGTTTACAATGAAAATGTATCTAGTTTATTTACAAAAATCAGTCTCATATTTTAATCAAAATAATATAAATGTGAACATAACTATTTCAGACAGTCGAATATAAAATAAATTAAAACAATATAAAAAAATAAATATATATACAATTAATATAGGCTAGTGGTATTGGGGGACCGCTCTTCTGTGATTATAGTAGCCTATTTAGTGTTTGCCTGTTGGGGATTAGCGCCCTCTCAACGCTTGGGCACTGTGCCATCTACAAAATTAACCAAATAAGTTCTTAGCACTTGTCAGGTTGATACATCACTGGCTAACAAAAGCGAATCGCGTTAATGGGAGGCTGGGAGGCGGACGCGTGCTTGTTTCTGTGCCAAAGTTAGTCAGTCTCATTTGAATGTGAATAGTGTTTACCACTGAGAGCTGCATGTAAGCACCTTCTGGTTAGAATACACAACAAGCCCGCTTTCTAAAGGGTTTCAATCAGACTGTAATAATTAGCCGACCCCCCTTTGAACCAATTAGGGAAGATTATCCTTTATTTCGGGGTAATAGCCTGTATTAATTACCCCGTGGCCAACTGTAGAGGAATTTGGCAAGTGATCCAACAGACAATGACATGTTTATTTAATCCATTTAGTATTCATTACATTCTCATAGGGCCATTATTAGGGTGATTACAACAATGACCAAATCTGCTAATTCTAACTACCATAGGCCTAGCTGTATATTACAATTTAGAACATACAGTTTAGCCTATAATAATTGTATTTCTCTGGTGTAGTACAAATTAATGCCGATGATTTTGACGCATTTATAAATATTTATAAATATTGATAAATTATGAATCAATTTAAAAAACATAAAACACAAAATAAGATATGTGTCTATTTGTGTAGGCTAAATAGACAGTACACACTTAGAAAACAAGTTTCTGGAAAGAACCAAAAAGGGTTCTATGTTTGCTTCATATATGGCACCCCTTAAGGTTCTATATAGAACCGAAATTAATTGGTTCCGTATATGGAACCCAATGGTCCTATATGGAACCAACCCCTGGGGTTCTCATCAAAGAACCCTACAAAAGGGTTCTATATATAACCTTTAGGGGTACCATATATCAAGCAAGCAATGCAACCCTTTTTGGTTCTATACCCATAACCTTTTTTTTCTAAGAGTGTGATAACATCTCTCCTTTTCTCCAAGACGCTGCTGCAATGCAGTGCAGTCATCTCTGTTTCCTTGTTTCAGTACAGCAATTCACCTAAACCTGTCTATTGTTAGAAAATAGAAATCTACAAAGTAATAGTTATAGGAATACATTTGTTCTATTCGCTTACTTTTGCAAAGAGCGACAGTATAAATAGCAAGACTGCATAGAAACTCTGGAGCGAATTGACCTGTAGCAAATGTTTAAATTGTTCAGGTATTTTTATTTGACAAATAAATATAATGTATATTTGAAACGTTGCCACTGTCTTAGACCTCCTATCAATCTGAAGTTGCTATACAATCTTTCGAAATAGCAAAGCCTTTTCTCCTTTACGTTTGTTTTACTCCCTCCTTTCGTTCTCTTTCCTCTGCTAGACATAAATAATCACGTTTATTCATACATGTTCATGTCTTTTCTTCTATCCAAGAACCAAAAGGGATTCATACATCAAAACATAACTCAGTTATTTCAACAAAGGTGCAGGTTTGATCTCTTGTCTTGCGGCAAATATGGGCCTGCAGTCTTCCATAAATTATGTCATATAAAAATAGTAAAGTCAATGTAAGATGCAAAAGTATCTAATTCGCAAAACAATGTTTGATCATTAATCAATTAACATTTGTGAAACAAAATCCGTTTTAAAAAGG
Source organism: Thymallus thymallus (assembly GCA_023634145.1). Classification (NCBI taxonomy): domain Eukaryota; kingdom Metazoa; phylum Chordata; class Actinopteri; order Salmoniformes; family Salmonidae; genus Thymallus; species Thymallus thymallus. Next base: position 19,989,254 of record CM042380.1, on the reverse strand, counting down.
GAAGACCGGTGCGCCATGCGAGCTGTGGAGACAAGTTAGACCACAAGGACACTAAGGGCACAGCGAAATAAATAATAAATGCCTGTTTCTATTTATAAAGGTCATAGTATTACTCTCTGTTATCTACTGAAGGTGACAATAAATCTGTAGGTCTGGACAACTGTCACTGTATAGAGCTCATCTTATCATACAGTCTAGGTTTAGGAAAATAATATTAAACATATGATGATGGTGATGATGATAATGATAATCATGATGATGATGCAATGAATCATATTCCTCCATTATAATACACAAGATGTTTACTACTATGGCTTGATGGTATCCCATAATAATAACCCAGAAACTGATTGGTGACCCTTTGTCACACTGCGTCCGGTGACACTAAGGCATATATTTTTATATGGACCTCATTTCACCACTAAAGAACAGCGGCCTTTCATCTTTTGAACACGGGAAAGTTCGAGGTATCTGGTACCGCCGCCGATGACCGTGACAAGGTTCAGGACCGACCAAACTACCTCAAAACACGGATGACACAGGGCTGTCTTGGTAGAGTCTTCCGGTATGTAGCTCAGATTTGGGTCAAACTCTTGGGTTTAGCCTAAGCTTCACATATCATTAATAATTGCATTAAATAATAACACAAATAATGATGATTATTATTATCATTTTAAAAAAATAATCTCAAAAGAGACTCATACGGTGGCTATTAGCATGATTATATAACTAATTCTCTAGATTTGTTTTAGAGTGTTTATCATTATCCCACCAAAACTCTACAATATTAGTCTACCCTCACTGCTGTTTACTTATAAAAACGAAATACTGCATCGGGATCTCTAGTTGATAATTAACTAAATAAAGTATTTTTAAGAAGAAGCTTTGAATAGTAGATTTGTCAAATTAATCTACGGTGAAAACGGTGAGCAAACTGTTAGCATCGATGAGGCAAAATATCCCATCAAATGTTAAAATATCAAATAGATCACACATTTTGGTAAGTGTTCAGTTTTATAAGCATCTGTATGTACATGTGTAGCCTACTATCCGAATGCAGTCAAGCTTAGTCAATTGCACTTATTTTTTTTACTGTAGGTTATATTGAAGGAAATATTATAGGATATATCCCACATGAGGGAAACAAAGTCAGTGGAGAGTTTATGTATATTTTCTATGACAAAACTTAATTAATTTGAAACTGAATTCGTAGACATTAACTCAAGTAAATTCTATATAAACATTAGAGCATCTTTAGCACAACTAATTTAAGCATGGCATTACAACGAGCAGACATAATTTCAGAAACCTTTATAATCTAATAGCCCAGAAAATGTAAATGTTGTGTTTGGTTTTATAAGAAACGAGAGATAAAAAAAGTCAAGAAAAACATCAAATCAAGCTACACAATTTCACAATAAAGTTAAATGCTATTTGATTAATTGCACATGCCTATGTGTGTTAGTTACGTGCAAATTGATCTCACAGGAAACGAGTTATACGACCTATTAAACTTTTCCTCGAGCACAATCTATTCTGACAAATTACTGATGTTGAGGAAGTTAGAGCTTTAAAAAAAAGTTATGTAAGCATGTATTCCTGGTTTATCACAAACATATTAATGTTGTCTCTCTGAGCCCAGCTTTTCAAACACTAAAACAAATAACCTGTAAATGTGTTTCTAACTTCATGTTCAATTCACATAATTAGATCTAAAGGACAGTATGCTAATACAGTCGTCTGAACATAGGCCACATCAGTTCTAACCTACGATTTACACAGCTCAATGAAATCAATAGCAGATATCTATTTGAGGAGAAAGCCATATTTTGTAACATACATTCAAGATGCACATGTATAGTATATATGACCTGTCCAAATGTATGTAATCACAGCCAAGATGATACATGCAGGCTGTAGAACGTGTCCAATTCTAGATTACTTTAATCTCTGTGAAATTATATACCACTTTTCCTAAAGGAACTCACATTTTTAATTACAGTTTTTTGTCCATCACTTGCATGAGCTGGGGTGTTCTCACTTGCCAATTCCCTGGTTGGAGAAAACAAAACTCCACCTTTGCTCCTGTGAGATTAATGTTAAAATGTGCCACTGTATAATCTCCACTGGTTATGCACAAAGCAGACAAATTCAACAAGTTGCTAATAATGATAACGGACTACTCTAATCAAACAAGTGATGTCCAACAATGGTTGAAACACATAGAGTTTGATTAAACTATACTATACTTCTATGTTGTATGCAATTGTGACAACAGAAATAGACCCATTTGTTCCAGTCAGGGAAAAGTAAAAAATATACATAAATATTTTTTGGAGTAGGCTTAAGTGTAGGAAACATTGTTGGGCCAACTCCCTCTGTCTTTGTCCACATTTAAATACAGGGTGGGAAAGCAGACATCAGTCCAAGGGGGAAATTAATAACATATTACAATACATTGATTGCATATAAAGTGTAGTACCTCAGAAAGTATAGTACCAGTTAATAGGACTTGATCTTGACTATTCATAGT